>CM031241.1:420507129-421103053 GCA_018340775.1 Taxus wallichiana var. yunnanensis | reverse complement strand
CTTTATTTCTAATTTGTCTTCTCCTTTATTTGGCAGACTGGCGATGAGTGGTGAGACTCGATTCATAGGGTATGCATCGATACCCTGATGATCCCTATGGAGAGGACTCGTGCGGAGCTGCTCGTGGATGCGGGGAGCCTTCGGCACCTGGCAGACACCCGACATCTTTTCCCCATTTGGCATGTGGCTAGATGGTATCTAACCTCCGTACCGAGTTGGTAGGGTATATGACAAGAGAGCGCTTGATGAGGAGTCATTCTCATGGTGAGACTATAGCTGCCCTCGGGATCATGTTCCCTTCTGCACTCGCAGTGTTGGCATAGCCGCAGTCCTAGGCATGGGTGCACACCTTCAAAGGGATCACATAGAGATTGAGAAGCCACTGGCTCTCTTTATATTTTTGCATGATGTATTTGTACTTCCCAGATCTTTGAGCATTTTGGCCATGCTTAGCGCATGATGGCATTTGTACAGAAATTTGATCATATATATATATATATATATATATATATATATATATTCTTTTTGGATCAAACTCTTGGCATCCATGATTTTGCTTCTATTTCCATTTCCAAATGTAAACTATGATGTATACTTATATGCTTTTAGAATGTATGCAATGGAGGACAAATGATACAAATGTTAACCTTCTTTTTGTATTTCATGATGCTGATGTATGATAATGTAGATACGATGTGACTTTGAATTTTTAGTTTTTATAAGAAATTTTTAGTACTTCATAGTTGTTTCGACAAAGTGGTGATGACAAACCGATATGATGAGAAAATAAAATTGCCCCACTCCTAACTCCACACAACTAGTAAGATGTGAGGGCTCATCACCGAGACCTAGAAAGGGCACAAGTTATGAAGTGTGTTGAAATGGTAGTGATGAGAGATAGAAAAAGCTTTAGTGGAACCAAATTAGGATGCTACAAGCCTACTCTACTCGAATGAATTCATAGTTTAGGATGCAACTTGCTTTGTAATTTATCTAGACTTAGATCTCGTAGATGGCCACATGGTAGACAAAATCTATTTTTTAGGATTTTTAACTCTCTTGGAATTTTCGGACATCCGATTTATTTGTTTTTGACTCAAGACTTCAAGATTTGAATTGTTTGTTTATGACCTTTAATGTTTGTTTGTCAAGAGGACCCCCTATACCTTGCCCCATGCTACTAGTAAGAAGTATGGGCTTATCACCATGGGCAAGATATAGGTGAGTAAGGGCATTTCCATCCTTTCTCGAACCCTACGTCACTAGTAAGAGATGCAAGCTCATCACCGAAGGTTGGTGGGGCAAGGAAATGTGTAAATTTAAAATTTTCTATTTGATTCTATATTTGACTTGTTTATTTGAGCAAAATGTCAGTATGCTCTTACTTCCAAAGAGATATAGATATGGGATGGATGTGACATGATGAAGCTTTCTAGAATGCACCATAGGCAAGATGCCTATTCTAAGAAGAAACCAAAAGTGAGAACAAGCATGAAGACCTTGTATGGTTACCATTAAGACTTTGTCATTTCTAGGTTTATTTGATGAAATGATTCCGAAATAGTTGATGTTATCATGGAAATGAAGAGGTATGATTAGAGTGTTTATGCCAATACAACCGTAAGTTTGTAATGAATTACTTTAAGAATAAATTCCTTGGTCACAAGATTTATACGAAACATGCGGACAAAATGAACCTAACTACATGAAGATGTAATGTAGATATAATTATATAAATAATGCTAGGTGCTTACGCGTAGAATAGTTTAAGGTGCAAGGAGTTGACTGCTTCACCAAATTCTTCACCTTCTAGCATACATAAGAGGTATGCACCATTTCCATAGTCTTTCATGACTGGATGGGCCCAACAATTTGGGCCGAATTTCCTTCCTTCGCCGGTCTTTTTATTGATCCGGCTATCTAGTCTTAAAACTAGATCACCTTCATATATGTCACGTTCATAGATCTTCTTGTTATATTGCCAAAGACATCCATTCAAAGATAGATTATGTGTCATTGTTCAGCATCTAATCTAGCCTCATCTAGGCTTTCTAGTTGGGAGAGACGTGCTTCTCTGTAAGTGTCTTCATCTAGAATCCCTTGTAATGAAATACGGAGACTGGGTATTTCAACCTCAAGTGGGAGGACTGCCTCTGCCCCGAATACTAGCGAGAAAGGAGTCACTCCTGTTGGTGTTCTTATTGAGGTTCGGTGGGCCCACAAGGCTAGATATAACTTCAAATGCCAATCTCATTTGTTTTCTTTTACCGTTTTAAGAAGAATGGATTTTAATGTTTTGTTTGTGGCTTCAGCCTGTCCGTTGGCCTGAGGGTAATACAGGGAGGTTGTATGATGGCTTATTCTAAATTTATTACATAGTTTATGAACTTCATCATTCTTAAAATAAGTCCCATTATCCGAGATAATGATTTGTGGGACACCATACCTGCAAATGATTTGGTTCAAAATGAACTTGGTGATTATAGAACCGGTATAAAGTAAGAGGCATGGCCTCTACCCACTTGGTAGAATATTTAGTGGCTGTGATTATAAAATTATGGCCATCTATAGATGAGGGAGAAAATTTCCCTATCAAATCAAGGCCCCACGTAGAAAAGGGTCATGGTGTAGCGATTGGTCAGAAGCGCCAGGCTTTGGCATGTGGATCTTGTGGGAGAACTCCCGGCACTTATGACACCTTCATACAAAATTTACTACATTGTGTTCTAGAGTAGGCTAGAAATAGCCCATCCGATGTATTTTACGAGTGGTGGCATGGCCACCGAAGTGGCCTCCACACATTCCACTATGAGATTCATGGAGAATCTTCTTGGATTCTTCTGTGTCAACACATCTTAGAAGCATTCCATCGAATGATTTTTGATAGAGGACTTTCTCTATAATGACATATTTCTCTAAGATAATCCGTAACCACCTTCTTTTTTGTGGTGTGGCACCTTCTGGATATGTATGGTATATGATATAATTAATAATATCAATATACCAAAGACACTCAGAGATAGGAGGTCTTGTTTCGATGTAATATACGCATTCATCAGGAAAGTCCAGATCTACCAGATTGCCTCCGTCTAATGGGTTATCATCTAACCAATCCATGATGATTTTTCCTCTAACGGACTTCTGATTTATGAATGTTAATTCAAATTCACCCATTAAGGTTATAAAGCGTCCAGCCTTTTTAGACAAGGACCCTCACGTAAGGAAAGTTCATAAATGCTTTGTCTTTATAATGACCCTCATTTCTTGATTTAACATGTAATGTCTTAAGAGTTTGGTTTTAAAGACTATGGCAAGGCATTCTCGTTTTTCCTATGTATAACATGTTTCATAGTCGAGCAATGTCCGGCTAATGAAATAGATCATGTGTTCTCTCTTGTCATCGCCTTCTTGAGCCAACATACGTGTGGTAATGAGACATTGGTGGCTCGCGAATATAAAATTAACAGTGGTCCAAGCTTAGGTGGCATTAGCGTAGGTGGTGATAACAAGAAATGCTTAACTACATCAAAAGCTTCATTGTAGTTCATGGTCTAATCAATACTATAATATTTCTTGAGCAGATTGTTGATTGGATGGATGGTGAAGCTTAAGTCCGGGATGAATCTCTGGATTGCACTAAGTTTTCCAAGAAATGACCTGATTCTAGATTCATCCGAAGGTGGGACCATTTCGAGGACAGCCTGGATTTTATTTGGATCAACATCTATCCTCGTGGTGATCTCGATGTAACCTAGGAGCTTTCCTCCACACCAAAGACACATTTTTCTAGATTTAGAGTGACTCCGTATTCTATTGACGTGAAAGAATGACACGAATCACTTCCGAATCATCATAATGCTTCTTGCCTTGGTCAACAAGTCATTTGCATAGGATTTCAAAATTTTATGAATAAGATCGTGAAATATATATGTCATAGCCTACCGGTATGTAGCACTAGCATTCTTGAGACCAAATGGCATGACAACGTAGTAATAGGTTCCCAAGGAGTATAAATGTGGTTTTAGCTTGATCTTGCTCGGATATTCTGATTTGATTGTATCCCGAGAATCCATCCATGAGAGAAAAAAGTTTGAATCCAACTGTGGCGTCAACAATGATGTCTATGGATGGTAACGAAAAGTCATCCTTAGGGCATGCCTTGTTAATGTCTCGAAAGTCTATGCAGATGCGTATTTTCCCATTTTTTTGAGGATGGGAATGATATTAGATACCCATTGAGAGTAATCCACCGGTTTGATGAATCCTACCTGGAGGAGTTTTATTACCTCCTCTTTTACCATGAGAGCTACCTTGGGTTTCATTGGTCTCCATTTTGGTTTAATCGGCTTTGCATCTGATTTAGTAACGAGGTTGTGCACTGCGATATGTGGTGCAACCCCTGTCATTTCCTTATAGCTAAATGCAAAATCCTTCTGATGCTCTTTAAGGATTCGATTGTGTATTTCTATTTCTTCTGGAGTTAACGAGGATCCTAGTTTCAAGATCTTTGGTTCATCCCCCGTTCCGATGTTAATATCATTGGTTTCTTTGATTAAAGACATATTACCTTCTTCAAACTCAGGTGGGGCTGGAGGTAACTCCAGATCGTCCCCATTTTTGACGGTGTATATGCTGGGGTATTTTTACGAGGGAAGGTCCATCATGGGATTCCCGAAGTAGGAAGATGAATGTGGGATTAAAGACAAATCGATCACATGATGGGCGAGATGTAATGCTGCATAGGTGTTTAGATAGTCTAGAGTGGTCGTATTACTATCGGTGTGGTCTAGGATAATAGACTCGTTCTTATCTTTGTTTGTTAAAAGAGAACTTGACAACCATTTTTTACCAAAGTGGTTTGGTACGAAGGTATATTATGAAACGCATATCTTGAAATCATTATTTGGAGTGAAGCATGATGCTAAGGTTGCTATTGAATCAGCGAGGAGATTTTGTTCTCATGGGATTGCTTCAATTGATGTGAAGTCAAACTCTTTGCTTAAATCTAATACAGCTACCTATTTTGTAGAGTCAGAAATGCTCAACTTTGGTTTCATATACCTCGTAGACTTGGTTTGCTACCAATTGTGAGTCTCCTAACACCCTGATGTTATGAACACTGATCCTATTGGCTAGAATGAGGCCAAGGAGGAGGGCTTCATACTCATCGCCGTTGTTTGTACATTCAAAATTTAGCTTAAAGGAAAATGGTAGGACTTTTCCTGGGGAAGTGAAGATTACACTGCCTTACTCTCCATAATGACACCTAGCTCCATTGAAATGGAGAGTCCAATATTTAGTGGGAACATGGATTTTGGGATATTTGTTGTGTTAATGTCTTCTACTTCCACCATGCAGAGAGATCCTCTCACGCTGGAAGAAAACGAACACCTAGGGTATATCCCCCCCTTTCGTAATCAAATGGTACTATTTCTATAATGTTAGCCTTATCCTTGAGGGTTGGGATTGTCTTGACTAGGCTCATAGTTTCAAGATCCGTCGTAGGTACCAAATTTTCTTCCGGTTTTGCATTGGTGGATTTATTAAGTTGGTTTGTTGCGAGTTCAAACTCGAAGTGAATGCCTGGTCTTTTCTTTAAGTCAGCTAGGTGTATATCAAATGGTTTTGGATCACCTTTGGCTATGAATATATTTCCTAAGTGTAAAAATCTTACTTCTTGGAATAATGTAGAAGGGATTGCCTTCATACGGTGTATCCATGGTCGTTCGAGGATCATATTATAGTTAGTTTCTTGATCTATAATATAAAAATCAGTTAGGATTGTTTTGGGTACTAAGGTGACTCGTAGTATTATAGTTCCAATCGAGGTGGCTTTAAGGCTATCATAGCCTCTTAGTGTATTTCGAGTCGTGGAACAATTGGTTTCTCCATACCCTAGATTTTGAAGGAAAGAGAAAGGGACTATGTTAACTACTACCCCATCATCAACCATTGCACGTTTCACATAGTTGTTATAAACCCATACTTGCAAGTGTAAGGTGGATCACCTTGATGTGCAATCTCAAGTCTCGTTGGAATCTTGTTTATTTCAAATATGAATTCAAGATCCCTATCCGGCTGCCCCCGTGAGGGTGGATATCAAAGTCTACCCGGTTCACTCTATGTTTTGGGAGGTGGAGTGATGTTAATTAGATGGCCTAAACCTAATGCCTCCAAAAGACCAGCCCTATGGGTAGGAGAATTCTTCAATAAGTCCAAAAATGAAATGTGTGAGAAGGTTTTTGTTAGATCATTAATTAAATCATGGGCACCCATGGGTTTTACTACTATTTGTTGGATATTATTTGTTTTTGACAGGTGACTTGGACTTGGCTGAGAGAAATATTCTCGTGTCCTTGTTATAGCTTCTACAAGTAATTCGGTGTCTAATTACACTAAATTGACTATCTTGGGTCGCAAATGACTCCCTATTATGGCGTAACTAATGTATTTAGTGTAGTCGAAGCTTCGTGTTCATTGCTTCCTATCATTATGATTTTGTTTGTCCCATTTAGATTTAGCCTATTGTTATCGTGATTTGGGAGTAGATCATTAAATATCTTGAGGGGAGCATTCGAGGGGAAACTGCCCGTGATCGTGTTTGGTGGTGGTGGTGATGCAGATCTCGCCAAGAACATATCTCGTGAAAAAATATCTTTGTTCCTCCGGTAAACGCTTGCATGAATTTATTGTAGTCATGACACGTCTAGTGTCATGGCCTTGAATTTTTTTGGAAACCACAATATGAGTTAGATTGTAATTCTTGGTTTGTTGGTTTGGCATATATTGTGGCCTAAAACTCGTCAAACCGTTGCTATTAGGATTAAAGTTTTGCATTTTTTGTTTCTGGTTTTGATTTTGGTTTTGATAACCAATCAAGTTTTGGCTTAGACCCTGTGTGGGATTTCACCATTGTTGTTTTTGTTGTTGATTAAAATCTACTGCATTAATCGCTGGGGTAAAGTTGTTGTTTCGCTTGATTGTTCATCGGTGATGGAGTATTCACAACATTTACCCTCTTACCCCGATCGCTGACTCCATCCGTTGTCACCCCGTGATTTTTGTTAAGGATTTTAGGTCCTTGATTGATGTTTGTGGTAGTATGGTAAATCGTAGTATTCTGGTTGGAGGTGATCAATCTCCCGCTTGCTCCATACGCCTTCCGACCGCTATCTATTGTTTCTTGATCTATTCGAGAGTGCTCTCAAGTACTTCATCATAAGTCCTTAATGGGAACTTCTGGACTTCTTCCTTTACTTATTTACTGAGAGAATGAAGGAATAAATCACATAGTTCCATTTGGTCCATATTTGGAGCACTGGATGAAGAATAAAGAACTGTACGCCACCTTTGAATGAAATGAGAGATAGATTCATTATGTTCCTTCTTAATGTGCAAGAATTCCCTGATTCCTGTTCTTAATAGTTTGTTCATGTCAAATGCCTTAATGAACTCTGAAACGAGTTTTTTAAATGAATGGATGGAAGCCTCAGGTATTCTATAATAAGAATTGAGAATGATGTCTTCCAAAGTTTTGGGGAATATTTTAGCAACAACACCATCCCAAGGGAGTAGTTCTCAAATGGCTGTGGCGTAAGCCTTGATATGTGCATTCGGATCTCCCTCTCCTTTGTATTTGGGAAAATCAGGAAGAGCTCTTGGAAGCATGACGCTTCGTATACTGAAATCTAGAGGCTCTTTCAAGTATTCTCAATAAGTCCCTATTGCATAGGTTTCACCATCATGGTACTGCTAAAGGAGTGGCGGAAATGGGTTGTTGATATGGCGTAGCGTATGCATTGGTAGGGGCATAATGAAACCCCGTGTTTGAGAAAACATGCTAGGAGAGGAGAACATGCCCCTTATGGTGATTTGAAGTATATGTTAAAGTATGACGGGGTATTGTCCAGAATGGATTATTTTGTACAAGACCGGAGGAGCAGTGTTAGAGATGGTGGGTCTAGTTGGGCGTTTGTTGTGAGTACCGAGGAGGCATGCCTAATGTGCATATTCCCGTGAGGAGGTCTACTTGGATAGGATGGTGTGGAGGATTAGAATTTACCGTCTCGCATGAATTGAGAATGGTGATTTTCCGGGTAAGTTCCAACCCCTAACTTTTTCTACTAAAGTTGAAATGACCTCATTTGGTGAAGTCACGATATTTTCCTTGACGACGTTTGTTGTATATCCCGATGTTATATAGGCCTATGATACCCTGCTATGAACCGATCGTTACCTTACCAAGTTTCCCGAGGGTATTTCCCATATGCAAGGGTAGGGAGGTATTTTCTTGAAAAGAAACCTCGGGTCATGTTTATAAATTTCCTATGGGTGGGTACATACTTTGAGAGTGTTGTTCATTCTTGGCATAACGTACTGAATGTTCATCATCTAAACCCAGGTATGGGTCTGATTGTTTACTAATTTGTGGTCTAATTGGCACCTAGGGAGATGAACTAGATTCTCCTCGTAAACGCCATATTGTTTGAGTCCGATGGCTGCTTTGTTGCATTTGTGCGAACCGATCTAACTCGTTAGTTTGGAAAGACAAGTTATATGTAGTCTTTGGAGATGGATTTTGTGTTGATAATTGGCTAGTTGAATATTTGTCCCCCCATACTAAGAGTGGGGGTGATGACTATCTATTCAATTGAGCGTAATATGCTTCAAAACCTAGGAGAGGTTTGTCATATGCATCAAATCTCGACATAGCTCTGGGGTATATGAATACCGCAGAATAATGGGTAAGAGAAAAGGTGGAGGAAAGAAGTGAAAATACAAGAGGAGGAACTGTTTTCTTCACGTCGGGTTCACCAATTTTGTATGACAGAAAAGTAACAAGCGAGCATGGGAATCTTCAAGTAACTCTTCCTCACACCCGACCTACTGAGGTCATGCCGAGATAGCCGGTGGAGATGGGATTTGTGTGAGATGCAGATAAATTAGTTGGGCAATCTCATGTCTTCAACGCGCACTAGTGGAATCTACGAATCTAAGGCAAAGAAGGCTCTCCTAACCTAAACCGGTGTGGTAGATCGATCAGCAAGGATGACTGCTCAAAGGCTCCAATCAATATCGAGCTCTGGCGTAATTTGGTCTATGGGTTGTGGAATACGTGGAAAATGACCTGGGATAGTTTCGTATATATCTCCAGATAGGGCCATAGGGTAGATGATGGATATGGTGGATTCTATGGGTGATTATCTGGTCTAGTCTAGTAATTTTTAGCTTCAAGTAGCCGCTATGTCTAACAAAGATAATCGTGTGATGATGATAGGAAGAAATGGAGTGGATCTAAATATCAATGTGCGTAAGCCAACATCAACGTCAGATTGACCTATAGACTCGTTGGGTTGAGGGATCTCAGGCATCACAACTATAGATACATGGTTGTTATGGACCTGCTATGGTCATGTGTGAAATCAGTCCCTAATCCCTAGTATCTAATAGTCGTATGCCTTCTTGGCCTCTATATTCAGCATTAATAGTTGTGCTATCTTTTTAGAGTACCTTACAGTGTTCTCGCAACTGAATTCTTAAGATAGTATCTATGTCTCTGTGAGAATGTCTCCTACACAAGGTTATGGGACCAAAGGGTCACAATCAAACATTTTCTCTCTTTCAAGCCCTTCTACAGTTATGCAGATAATTTTCTAGGGTAATCTATAGTTTGGCTGATTTGACCAAAACATGTGTGCTTGGTCGTATTCTATGTTTAACCCTCTCAACCGAGAGCTGATCTCACATACAAATCTGTTTGTTTGAAAGACCTGGATTCTAAAATTTTGATCTATATCAATTACTGTTGTGACGATATTTGGCTAGGGCATGATTGGCTCGAATACATATTCTCTGGGCTCTCTAGGTCCTGTGATTTTCATACAAAAGCAACAATGTAAATCTAACCGCAGCAAGGTAAAATTAACTACGTGAAGTATATCTATAGCATATATAACTTCTCTATTTTTGTATTTTTCTGATGAACTATTTGAACATAATTGAAAGAGCAACTTTTTAATATATCTAGGAATTAACAATTGACACTAATAATGAGACTAAAACAAACACAAAGAATCGAGTGTGGCTACTTGTCTGCATGTAATTTGTAGATCTATTCTAAATAATGAAATAATTGATCTAATCTATTTACGAGACTATCAATCCTACCTCAAAAGTGAGGAATGAATCATAGTTTCTCGAAACTATCAATCCGCATTACCTTCCCGGAAATATTGAAAGTAAAATTAACTAAAATGAAATGATTGGCAATTCTATTTGATATGCTTCTAACTAGAACTTTGAAAACTAGAACCTGGATTTTGCATAACAATGGCAAATCTGATGGTGTGTGTGGCTTTTTCCCCTGGTGATCTCCTCATTCCTTTGTGCTCACGTGGATCTAGAAAAGCATGTAATGCTAGCATCAATGTAAGTAGATATTGGAATAAAGGCAACTTTAGGATACACACCGAATACAATGCGAGTAGGAGAGGGATAGAGCAAGAGTACGAGCTTGGCTTATGCAATTCCTAGTGGGATTTATTACGATTCATGGAACACAAAATGTCCGTAACCCGAAACTATCCTATTTGAAGAATAAAACCTGCAACTTTAATGGCTTCCTATTGAGAAACAGACTATCTTACTCCATTGATTGGATGAAATAACAACAACACTTGCACAAGATGGATATTTTCCTTTCAAACAACACAACAATGCTAACTAAGCATGAAAATGAAGTAAATTATGAATTCTAAGCTAAATAAAAGACTGAAATACTGAAATGAGAAATTTGGAGGTAAATTTGAGGGGCCATTTTCTTGAGCACAAGCCAACTATTTATAGAATTTTCATTTACCCAAGGTAAAAACCAAATTGAACTCTTAAACTATAAACAATGGCAAAATACTATTCCAGGGGACCAAAATCATTAATGCAAGCTCAAGGCGGTAAAAAAGCTGGTGAACGTTGATTTTTACGTGAGTCGCGTTCAAAGATCATTCGGAAAACACGTGAAGGACCACCGCCCTTAGCAGGCGACGGCATGACCGCCACCCTATTTAGGGTGGCGGTCACGCAGACCGCGCCTGCATGGTGGTAATTTTGTAACTAAAGAGCAAAAGGCCAAGAAAAAGGGGAAAAGAGAAAACAAAGCATGTAGGGGCTAAGCGGGGCATGCGGGATGTTAACGCATAATTAGAGGGCTTTTCCATATTCCAAACACCTTGCAAGGAGACTTGTATCATCATTGGGGCACGTGTTACGTTGTTCTGGTGGTGTAGTACCCTACAATTTTGGGTACGTGTGGACCCTTCGCTCCTTACAACTAGGCCGCATGTTTTTGGTTTATCATTTCACCCAAAGTGGTACCTTTATAATTCTCTCGTTTATCTTTTAGAAATAAATTTATATAGCATGATTGTGATTAGGAACATAAATCCACATATGTGTCTTCTAATAATTTACTTACGTGCATTATTTGAAAGAGTTGTTCTTACTTGGTTTGAAAAAATACCCTCGTTACAAGGACTAAAATTCGTAGAAAGAAAAAGGAAGGTTATAAGATCAATATAAAACCTATTGTGAGTTCATTTCATAGCATTGTTTGATACTAACAATACACTCTTTTAATCTTCAAGTTATTATACAAAACTATGAGGGTTAACTAATTAAGTTGGATCATTCTTGATTCACAATCCAATGCTCCATTATGAATTCATATTTTCGTAATCATATTTCATATAGAAGGGTTTATTACACATGTGTTCCCATTATAGAGATTTCTCTTTGAATTTAAGTGACGAATTTCACATTTAAAACTAATTATGTTTCATCATCTTAAGGATTTACTCTCCATAACAATGGTTTAATTACATGTTCGACCATAACTTGTATGTCACAAGTGATCATAGATTTAATATTATTTACCATTTTTAGTAACAACATTTTTATGGTTACTTTGGTCATGTATTAACGTCATTTTGGAATAAATTTAATTTGTATAACACTTATGTAACACTTGGGGATTCATGAGTACAAGGAGTGGTGACCCTATACCTATAAACTAATTTCACCGCTCTAAAAAAACCCAAGTATTACATCATATAACAAAACAACCCCACAAGTATATTCCTTTCAAATTTCTTCCAAGGAACTAATTAAATCCTTGTGTGAATAAGCATTAGCATTTCCTTCACCAAAAACCTTAAGAGAGACTTTACAATCTCCTAACTTCAAAAGCATTCAGGGATGGTGGATAAACTACCCCATATGACAAAAACATGGTAATACACGCAACATATAGAGGGACACATTTATCTAAAGCAAAAGCTATAAAATTTTATGCATTCAACAACCTTCTAAAGTCATATTTACAATCATTGATAATCATACATCATATCCCCTTTGTCCAATAACATCAAGAGAGGTCACTCGATAAATTACATTTATTAGTGCTTGAGGGTTCAAACACCTTACCACAAGATAAAATTTGAGAAATAAAATTTCCATGTCTTGCAAGGCATTCATGCCACTCGAGGTATTCCAAGAATACATTTTCTCACTTTCATTTAACATTTATCTTCTAAAGGGTTCTATTAGATTTAGTTTGTTTATTTGATTTCCAATAAAAATATATCACTCAATTGATAATTTGAATTATCTTAACATGTACACATTTTGTGGTTTGATTCTTAAATGGGAAACTATGTTTTCTTATTCAAAGAGTTCTCACGTGGATCAATTCCATCCACTTTCACATCATAAGAAATATTTAATATGTTGTAAGCGATCTCTGGGACACTTAAAATGACTAGATTGACATTACAAGGATACTTTCCCAAACGAGGGCAAGTTACAAATTTTCCTTTACAATTAAATACTTAATAGTGAAATAATGCACAACCTAACTATCTTTTTGGTCCCACCTATTATTCATTACATTCCACTTCTAATGTTATTTATTCTATAAAATAATCATATTTCAAGCTCAACATGTCATCTTGTATGCAACTAAAGTAACATTATGCCTCACACTAACGCATCTTACACACATTCATACCCATGAGAAAGTTCTCAACTAGGTTCCTAGGGAGGAACACGAACACATATGATATCTCTAAGTATATAGGAATACAAAAGGTTTTGGAGCTATCCTAACTTTGAGTTTACTAGATAAGGCCACTACATTCAACAAAGCCAAATATTTTGAGCTATATGATTGTTTGGTTTCTTTCCACTCAATATGAAAATACACACAAATGTAAGTTGATATTTTTATTTGAAGATTATGTGATTTTCTAGGTCATAGTAACGCTTTAGCAGATAGGTTAAAACCCATCATTTTAAATTACTCACTAACAATTTTACTAGAACAATCATATCCAAAATTTTTAGCTACAATAAAAATTTTAAATGACAAGTTTCCAGCTTTCATCGTGCTATATTTTTTTGACAATAAAAGAAGGAATTTTTGACATATTTTTCCAAACTTCATGATAGAATCAACTCCATTTACTTAATAGAATATACAATTTTAATTAAGAATAACATTCATTAAATAGGAAAAAGTACACTTACGTATGAAATACTACATTTTCCAAATATGCAACACTATCACGTTTTTCTTGGAAATAATGAAAATAATATATTCTATTCATAAAAATATCACCGAAATATTCGAGATGGTTACATTGCCTTCAAATAAAATGCTAATAAAAGACACAAATGTCAATTTTACTACTCCTTTTGTCCAAGTACCTACAACCAACTTTACTTCAGTCCTAGAATTGAGTATGGAAAACCCTTACCATCAAGAAAAAAATAAGACATTTCATAATTTCAAGTAATTTAAAAAAACTAAGATAGAGGTACAAATCAGGAGAGAGATGAGAGTTAACTTCCTCACACATTCATTGACATTTTTAAAGAGAGTAGGGAAGAGAGAGAACTATGAAATATTTTCTTTTCTATTCAAAATATTTTTATCATTTCCCAACCGTTGTGGTCGTCAAATAGGACTTTTAGAAGAGCAACAAATACGGGAACAAGAAGTCCCTCCTCTTTAATGGGAGAGGTTCCCTTATTCAGAAATGAACTTATTTACAAATGTACGTAACATTGTTCTATGGTCAAACTTGGATTTTACGAAAGTGTTTTCCACAAGGATCATCAATTACACAAGGACCGAGGAAAGGGAATAAGAAGATGAGCGAATAGCAACATTCAAAATTATATATAGCAATAATTCCTCGTGTATGCGAAGCTTCAAAGAATTTAAGACAAGATCATTTGTGATGGCTGAATGAGATTAAATTTAAAGACACAAAGTTCCATAAATAACCTTCCTCAGATTTATTAATCAAGGACACAAAGTTCCTTCTTGGTTGTACAAGATCACTGTATTTGCAAAACCAACAAAGATGCAATCGTGAGAGACTAACGAGTTAGGAACAAAATGATCTCCACAATATTAAAGGAAAACACAGAGATAACAAGAATTAGATAGACAAAGAATGAAAAGCCCTTTTGTATTGATTTCTTTAAGATCTATTTACACTTTCAGCAAATATTCCAAGTTCTTCCTCCTTCTTCAAAATGGCGTGGAAAGGCCATTATATAGCTTACAAGTCAGTTACTCTTCGTAACCGTTTCTTTTAATTAAAGAATAGTTAAAGATCGCCCATTGCGATACCTTAACTAATTACAAGGAATACGAAAAGAATGGGAAGAAGAGAAAAGAAAGGAGAAGGAGACAGGTGGCCAGCTATTGGGAGGGACCCACTGTCTTCAGAATCCGCTGCCTGAATTTCTTCAATGACTCAGCTATATCTCTGCCACGAGGGACTGACGTGTTGGCTGCAGACTGAGTCCAAAATCCCAGACATTTCTCCATCTCTTTATCAAACTCGACGTGAGTATGATAATCTTTGTTTGCTTCTTCAATGGCAGACTGAAGAGAACAAATTTCCTTCATCTTTTCCTTAGAGATGGAGCTTTCCTTGAATAGATGATCTTTGACAAAAGCTCTGAACTGAGCTTTGATTTCTTGCAAGGACAAGGAAGCACCAGAGTTTTCATCTTGAAGATGACAATGTATATCTTTGAAAGCAACAGCTGCCAGTGTCTTGAAAGCTTCTCCCTTCTGCCAACTGTTCTTCATTTCTCCCACAGCCTTCCTCCAGACTTTGATTTTCCACTCTACGCTGTAGACCCAGGATTTTGATACATTGTCTTTGGCATCATCGAAAATCAAGTATTCGCCAGTAAGACGTTCTCATCTGTCTGTCCCATGAGGCAAAGGTCTACAATGCAACCGCTCCTCCAGTTTAAGTTCTTTATCCATAACCCCAATACCAGAGGATAGCTTCATGTTGCAAATTGTCTACCTTTCCATGTAGTTTAAAAGCTTCATCGATGAAGTTTAATCCAAAGAACAAGCATGTCATCCACCATGGCTTCAATGGCTCGCCATAGATAGAATACTTGTGCATATCTTTGATACTTTGCACTTCATCTTGGCTTAGAATTACATGAGGTGGAAGAGTAGTTAATGGGGTAGGGTCCAAGACTTTATCCTTAGATAAAAGAGACTTGATGAAACTTGTGAGAATTTGGGCTTGCTCTTCCAATGCTCAATAGTTTGCTGCCCTTTCTCTACCCTTCCAATGACTCTTGTGCTTCAAGCTTCTGGAGGTTGTGAATTTCACCTTCGGGAGTAGACTCTCCCATAGGGATCCTTGAAAGCTCTAAGTCGATGTCAGCAAGTCTCGATTCTGATTTGTCTACCGTAGGCTTAAGCAATCTCCAAGAATTGCTGACCTTGGGCATCAGACACAATTCTGGAGGTGGTTCTGATTTCTTGGCACGAGAAGGAGTGGTGCCCAACAAGGTCAAGCTACAAAGATCAAAATTTGGTCCCAAGCTTTGAGAGGAGGATTTCCTCTTCCTTTTGTCAACTAGAGGTTGCACCCAAGCAAAAGAGGAAGAAGAATCTGCAGGAGGGGCAAGGGGACCAAGAGACAGGGAGCTCATGACACTCAGGGTCTGCGCAGCTGTTGACTCAAGCTGAGACGTGAGTAGAGCACTGGAGGCAATGGCAGTAGAAGAATCAATAGCACCCGGAAGTTCAGTGCTCTGGACCTCTTTGTCCTTATCTGCTAGATCTTCAGGAACATTTGCAGGAGTGGGCATCTCACTTTCTTCACTTTCACTGAGAACAATGATGTTCTCTGGCCCTATAGGCAACTCTACCTATTTTCTTGGAGGATCATTCTCTGCAGGTTCCTTCTTTACCTCTTTGAGTTTCTTCCTGTATACCTGGGTAGATGGAGAAGGAGTAGATTCTACAGGTCCCTGAGCTGTTGAGGCAGGAGGGGTTTTCACTGGTGTTCCAGACTCTGGAACTGATGCCTCTCTTATGGGTGTCGAATCATCCTTGGAGCTAGATTCTCCTGAGTGCCTCTTGAATTCTCGGATCTTCTTACTGAACCAGACCCTAGTCCTGATTAAGACTGGAGCAAGAATCTCAGCCAGATCATCTCTCTCTTTCCTGTTCCAATCCAGGTCCTCCAGAGGGGTGTGCTTAATCACATTTTCATACTCATAAGAGTATAGATCAGAATTGTCATCCTGGAGACCTTCAGGAACTTGGTACAGACTGAGTTCTTGGATCAATTGCAGGGAGAACCTGCCACAATGCCTTCTTCTGGCTTCAAAATCATCTGCACAGTCAGCCCAGTAGTCTTCTGTATCTGCCCTATGATGATAGACTATCTTGATGTTCTGTTCAATGAACTTCTTCAAGTCAAAACAGGTTCTTGGCTTGAAGAAATGAACAGTGATAGGGACCAGGGCTCTTTCTATGTTCTGAGCATCCAGAGCTATTTTGCATGTGTAATTTCCCAGAGAGATGGGAAAGTGCAAGCCAGAAATCTTCTTGTCTCTGCAAGTTCTGTGCAACTTGTCTAGTTGCCTGCATATTTCTATCAAAGCCATTTTATCATTGCAGAACATGGGAAGCCGTAGAGGAGTGCTTTCATAGCCAGCAAGCCTGATATAGGAAAATTTCCTGAATTGAATGAAATAGGCTCCATACTGCGATATCAGGTTCATGGCTTCATCTGAAAACCTTCTTGCAGTATCACCTTCGAGCAATCTGACCACGTACATGGTGAAAGCATCATTGACCCTTCTGAAATTGCGGTTGCTGGTCTCCAAGGTGAATGCAGGCAATAGGCATACACTGGATCATCTTTGTGTGCATCTATATAGAGAAACCAAACCACCGCTTGATGCCGCTAGGGTATACATCGATATGAAGTCATATAGAACTTCTTTGTTTGCTGGACGTTGGATAGCTGCTCCGCCAAATTCATACTGATGATCTCTGCCCAGTTGATATTTTGTGTTCCCTCGCACACCATGCTGATGAGCGGGCACATCCAGAAATGAAACTCATTGGTGGAGGGCAAACCCATAACCCGAGCCAAAGGATTATGAAGTCTCACGCTTCTTCGTTGAAATCTACTCGAAGAGGGTTTTGGTTAGGCGAGAAGCACCTTTCTTAGGGTTCTTCAACCAAGATTTCGCCACTCGCGTCTTATATTTGTCACTGTCTTGGTCGAACATAGCCTGTGCTTGATCTCGGGAGACGACTATAGCATTGTCCATCTCCGGAATCCTCAGAGCAGTGCCAATGGTGGCAGCGTCCAGCTTGGCAATGAGTTCCCCATGTACATTTGTCAATTCGCTCGAAGCGGGGTCGAAGTGAGCTCCACATGAAAGCACTGTATCAGCACACTGTACTGAGATTGGGAATCCTCCGGAAAAAGCTAAACCACTATCATTAATCATCTGTGCCATTGGTGTAGGGTTTGCATCTGTCATTCTTGCCCAAAAATCACCGAAGTCGAGATGACGAGCCATCACTGTCCACCTATATTGCTAACAATCAGACTCAAGCCGAGAAATTTGCTCCGTCCCCGAACTTGATCTTCATAGTGATAGTCTCGGAGCTGCAACCTAGACTTCTGGAAGGAATTTGCAAATGGAGGGGGATTGCGCAGGTTTTCAAATTGCAAGGGTTTGAGCAAAAGATAGCATGGAAGCAATGCGAAAAATGCAAAGGGGAATGCTCGTTATATAGCCGTTTGGAGAGAGAAATGACTTTAATGCGCATTGAATACACAACCACCAATTTGAAAAGCATCATACTCGGAGTGAGCGGGAAAAACTAAGTGTGAATGACACTTGGTACGCTTGGGACATGTGAGACGCGAATGCGCGAAACACGCGGCTCGGCCGGTTCGGGCGAAACAGGGAGAGGACGCACAAATGCATTTGGGACAAATGGGACGAAAATGTGCGAAGTACGCGATTCGGGTGTTTCGGCCGAAATTGGAACAAAGGGCCCGTTTGGACTTGGGACATTCGGGACAAAAAGTTCTGAAGTACGCGACTTGACTGCTCTCGGCCTAAAATGGGAAATCTCGCACTTTTAAAATGGGGCGCTTGGGACAAAATTGCGCGAAGGACGCGGTTCGGGCAAATCGGCCGAAAATGGGAAAGCTCGCACTTTTTAACTTTGGGACATTTGGGACAGGAAAGTGTGAAGTACACGGGAAGGATGATTCAAATTAAATTGGAACAACATGCAAAATAAGTTTTGGGACACTTGGGACAAAATCTCCGACGGGCCGAAAATGGGACAAATGGGGATTTCGGCCACGGGGGTAAATGTAATACACTTTTGTACTTGGGACAGATGGGACAAAAAGTTCCGACAGTTCGAAAATCACACAAAATGACCCAAAACACAGATTTTTTCAATTTCACGACTTAGGCATTTCAGAGAAAAACCCTTAAACTCAAAATTTTGAAATTTTTCTCTTATCAGAGCAGGGAATTTTGAGTGGACAACAGCTGGCTCCTTCTGGGGATGACTTGGTATAAATTCTCGGAATGAGACAAGGCAAGAACTTAGACAAACTCAGTGAAGGCATCCAGTGCCTTATCCATTGGGCAAAGGAGTCAAAAACAAACCAACACAGAGGGCAACACACACAACAACAGAAGGGGAAACACACCGAAAGTAGAAAAGCAAAAACACTGTACAGAATATACAAAGGGACTCCCTAGTCACCTACGACTTGAACAACTTCAAATACTGCCCACTATAAGGAAGTGGGAGGGGAGAACCATCCATGTAATCAAGATAGAAAGAGTTCTTACCAGCAAAGTGTCTTATCTTGAATGGTCCGAGCCACAGTGAATCAAATTTTCCATGGCTGCCACGAGGTTCATGTCTTTTGTCCCATAACAGCACGGTATCTCCAACTTGGAACTCTCTGAACCTAGCTTTCTTGTCAAACAGAGCTTTTACCTTCTGCTGGTGAACAGATATCCTGTCAGCAACCTCCAATCTGTCCTCGTTCAGTTTGTGCAGGTACATGATTCTTTTATCCAGAGCATCACTGAAACTAGTATCTTCAATGGCCTTCATCAGGTGCAAGGCTGGCAGTTCCACTGTCACTGGCAATTGAGCTTCCACTCCATACACCACTTGAAAAGGAGACATTCCAATGGCTCTTTTAGGTGTGATCCTGTCTGCCCAAAGAGCATCATAAAGCTTCTATGCTGGCCACTGAGACTCATTGACCAACTTCCTTATGATAGTCACCAGATTTTTGTTGGTGGATTCTACTTGTCCATTTCCCTGGGGGTAATAATCTGAAGAATGAGCCAGAGAGATGCCATACCCGTAGCAGAAATCCATTATCTCAGTTGAGGAGAAGTTCGAAGCATTATCTGTTACAATCTTGTTAGGTACACCATACCTTACCAAGATGTTCTCTTTGATGAAGTTGCATACAACTTCAGAAGTAGTGCTCTTGACTGGAATAGCTTCCACCCATTTGGTGAAGTAGTCAGTGGCAGTTAGCACATGCGTGTGACCAGCACTAGAAACAGGGTTGAGTGCACCAATGAAGTCCAGACCCCATTGTTGAAATGGTTCCTCAATCACAACTGGCTTGAGAGGTAAAGATGCCAATTTAGGTCTTCCCACAAAGGTCTGACAAGCTTCACATTTATCCACCCACTGGGATGCATCTCTGAACAAGGAAGGCCAGTAATATCCTCCCCGAGTATCTTGTGAGTCATGTGATCTGTGATGAATAGTGCCCTCCACATGCCCGATCATGGAAAGCCGAGAGCAACTTTCTTTGCTGCTCCTTGTCCACACACTTCAAATCTCCCATCCAAACCACGCTTAAACAAGGCATTTTCCCACAGTACATATTGCGCTGATCTCAATTTAACAGTCCTCTTTTCCTTGGTAGTTAAATGAGAGGGGCATTCCCCATAGGTGAGAAAATGGGCGATGTTAGAATACCATTCATCGACTGAACTAAGGAATAGGACAGTAGGAATGTCAGCTTTCTCCTCTAGCAACTCATGTTTGGCTCCTTCAGCAATGAGCTCACAAAGACCTTTTCCATGAACCAGCTTGGTCGGTTTGATATCAATGTCATACTCCTGGACTTTAGCCACCCAGTTTCCTCTCTTGGACCCAAATTCTTGCTGTGTAAGAATTGACTTAACAGTCGTGTCTGGAACCAACACCATAGAGTGAGAGTTGAGGATATAGAAACGGAACTGCTTGACAGCTTTGACTACTGCAAAAGCATGCTTCTCCATCATGGTGTATTTCAGCTCATGATTCTTCGTGATATAGCTCATGAAGGCAATTGGTAGCTCATGTCCATCGTAGTCTTCTTGGGTTAAGACAAAGAGCCGTGGTATTATCTCAGAAGATAGCAATAGATGATGAAATCTTTGTTGAAATCGTGATGTGCCAAAATCTGGAGTTTTAGCAATGGCTTTCTTGATACCCTCAAAGGATTCCTTTCCTTCAGAAGACCAACCAAATGCTTGCTTCCCTTTCATCATCTGAGAAATATTCAAAGTTAATTCAGCAAAATCGGGGATGAATCTTCTTAAAAAATTGATCTTACCGAAAAAGGAATGCACGCCTTTTTTACTGGTTGGGAGAGGAATTTGCTGGATGGCTTGAACTCGTTCAGGATCAATCTTAATACCATCCTTTGAGACAATGTGCCCTAATAGTTTTCCTTCTGTAACACAGAAGACGATTTTTAGGATTTAAAGAAATCCCATGCTCTCGGCATCTTTGCAGAACTGTTTCCAGGTGATCAAAATGATCTGCTCTTGTCTTTGAAAACACTGTCAGGTCATCAAGGTATATGACGATACATTTCCCTTTCAAGCTTCCAAAATCCAAATCCATAGCTCTCTGGAAAGTGGCACCAGCATTAATCAGCCCAAAAGGCATTCTCTTGTAGGTGAAGGTACCCCAAGGAGTGGTGAAGGCTGTCTTGTGTTGATCTACAGTATCAACCTCTACCTGATTGTATCCCGAGAATCCATCAAGCATAGATAACATTTCAGATCCTGTTACTGCTTGCAATATTTGATCCATCATAGGCAGAGGGTAGTTATCTTTCAGAGAAGCCTGATTCAGGTTCCTGAAATCAACACAGATGCGGATCTCACCATTCTTCTTCCTAACAGGCACAATGTTTGCAATCCATGTTGAATGGTGAATGGGAAAAATGATTTTAGCCTTCAACAATTTCTGAATCTCCTGAAATATAGTGTCAGCTATTTTGGGATTATACTGCCTTTGTTTCTGCTTGAAAGGCTTGATTCCTGGTTTGAGAGGGATAGAGTGCTGCATGTCTTTTGGCTTGAAGGCTTTTAGATCCTCATAAGAATATGCAAGAACATCCTTATACTTCCTTAGAAGATCAATTGCTCTTCTCCTCTCATCGGTTGTGCAACATTTTCCAATATTTACCAGCTTGGGATCAGTAGAACTCCCTATATCAATCTTATCATACTCAGCTGATTGCTGAGGTCCAGTAGAAGCTTTAGATTTCACGTATCTGTCATGTTTATCAAACAACTCCTCCAAACTCACCAAACCTTTGGGAATCTTGTTTCCTTTGAGTTTAATGCACCCTTCCCGATCTGCTTTTCCTCTTAGGTGACAAATTGGTCGAGGACACACTCTCACGAGGCAGTTGTCACTTCCTCAAAATATAGTTGTTCAAAATTCCCCTTGAGTTCCAGGAAGGAAAGAAAATGCTGGTCATCGTTGAAAACTTGCCAGTTATTAGTATTGTCAGGAACACTAGGCCGGTGGACCATTTCAATAGTGAACTTATCCTAAGAGAATTCAGGATGGGGAATCGAATGACCCCGAGACAACCAAGGAATTAGCCCTCTGCTATTCTTTTCTGGGTATTGCTTTAATAGAGAAAGCGTCAAGGAATTCAATCAATCCCAAACCTGATTCCGTAATGCTTCACCTCCCATTTTTACCCGAAAAGACTTCGACTTGCTTTACAATCAGCTCTGCATCACCACGAGCCAAAGATTTTTCACACCTCGCTCTTTGGCCACTTGCGTCCAAGAATGAGAGCCTCATACTCGCTGCTGTTGTTGTTAGTGTTTTCGAACTGCAATTTAAATGAAAAAGGGTGTAGGCAGCCTTCAGTGACACTAGCAGACACCAGCTCCGTAACCAACCGAGGAACAACTTCCATTAAATTCTAAAATCCAAACACCATTGGGATCTTTGGGTGATACTTTAGAGGGTTGGATTTCATCAGGGACGAGAATCATGTAATTACCATGACCTATGTCTTCATAGAGTATTTGTGCCTTAGGATCATCTCTTTTCTCGCACAATATACTGCATCAAGCTTTCTCGTGGAGTAACTTCTTCATTTGTCCATTGACAGTATGAGTGCGTGTGACCAATCCATTTGAATCTCTCCACCCACATCTTTACGTGTTCCGACTTAGCAACATTCCGTAAGAAGGAGGAATGTCTCACTACTAGGATGGTAGCCAAGACTTTCTTTTCGTGTAAAGCAAAGAAAAAGCCACTTGTGCATCTTTAGTCCTTCCAACCAAAGGCACTTCCTTACTTTCCATGGAGTAGCAAGATCCATAAGTACGAGTAAGGGTCAAGCCTAAAGCATGAGCTACTTTGGTAGGCATCACGTTATCTGAGGCTCCGAATCTATGACACAGTTACTGAGCCTATGGCCAGCTATAAGAAGTGTTACATAAAAAGGCTTGATTTCGTCTCCAGTGAAGTGACAATAGAATACCGACTAGGTATGGTGCGAAGAGGAGTGGGCAAAAGGCCTTTAGAGGTGGTCTTGGAATGGGAATTAACAAATTGGATCATCTTGGCAAAAGCTTTGGGATGGGTTTGGTAGTATTCAGCTTCTGAAATTTGAACCTTAGTCCTTTTTAGATGATCCACAATATCAAAGGATCCAGAGGTGGATGGGCCATCATCATTTGAAATTCTAGGCTTATCAACCTTAGGAGAAAAAGAAGAAGAAGCAACTTTGGTAGCAGGATTGACAGTACTTACCTTTGGTGCAGATGAGGTAGGGATAGGAGATCCTCTTCTGGCAATTACAGGAATAGTTGCTGGCTGCTCCTTAGATTTCTTCATGGGCTGTGTTACTTTCTCCTTCGCCTTTCTCTCTGCTCTCGAGTCATGACAAGAAATGATTCACTGCTCATATCTCGCTACCACTTCATCATAGTTATCTCCATCATCGCTGCCTTCTCTGTGGTAAAGAAATTAACCCGAGATCCTTCGAGTTCTTCCGCCTCATCATCAAATTCCTCCAGGAACTCCTCACGAGCTTCATCGTCCACATCATCATCGGGCTCTTCAACTTCACAGGTTGCATTCACAGGAACTTTGACAGGAGGACCTTCAAGTGCTAGTCTTGTGTGAGGAGCAGGCAAACGATTTCTGGGCTGAAAATTCCTTCTTGGAACATCTGCATACGGGGCATGCTGAGCCAATTGTTTCTTTATAGCTACTAGATCATTTGCAAGTTTCTGGACTAATGGATCAGTATTGGGTCCAGAGGTGGAGGAGGAAGAAGCAGCAGATTTAGATTTGGGAGGATCTCTCTTCAACTTCCCTGACATGATCAGGTCATCCTCGACACTAACAGCCAGTTCTTGATCCAGAATTAACGTTCCAAGATTAGCCCTTCTTAGAGCATAACTGACTTTGGGCATTTGAGCATTTAGAAAGAAACATTTTTGAATTTGATCAACCGGTCGAGTATTTACAGGAATTTTGTTGATCGGGCTTTGTTGAACCGAGCCACAAATTCTCTCATGGTTCTCGATGGATCTTTCTTTATCTCGAGAAATTTGGGCAAGCAGGCATGCACATCTTCTCCGGATTGAAACGACTTTCAACCGAAGTTCTCATTGTATTCCAGGGCCGGTGATGGCACCAACCGGAAGGTGATAGAACCAACAAGAAAGATTATCCTCGTAACGTCTCAACGAACAACCTTACTCGAGACGCCTTCATGTTTAACTCCCAAGACTCCACATGTAACTATGAAGGCTGCAATGTGTTCATCAGGGTGTACTTTTCCATCTCCTCTAAACTTGGGGAAGTTCTTTCGGTTACCTCTAGGTAACTCATGCAAAGGCTGAGTAAGGGCCAGGGGCCCGACACGTTGACCCCATGGCAATTGTGCCGCCATTCTTGGAAATACGGCTTGGAAGGGAACTGTAGCACCAGCTAGGATCAAAGCTCGTAGATTGGGACTAGCAGGTTCTGAAGGAATACCACCCGTAGGACTTCTATCTTGAACAGGTGGAGTGCTCGTCGAACAAGTTCTTCTATTTGAAGGGAAAGGAAAACCCTGTTGCTCCAAAAGCTGAAACTGAGAATCTTCGATACCAAGGGTCCTTCTCCCTCGAGTGAAACGTGGAGTCGCCAGATCAAAGGATGATCAAAAATTGCAGATCGAATGCGATATTCCCAAATGAGTCGCCAAAACCGTTGGTCGTCAAATAGGACTTTTTAGAAGAGCAATAGTCAGGGACAAGAAGTCCCTCCTCTTTAATGGGAGAGGTTCCCTTATTCAAACGAACTTATTTACAAATGTACAGAACATTGTTTTATGGTCAAACTTGGATTTTACGAAAGTGTTTTCCACAAGGATCATCAATTACACAAGGACTGAGGAAAGGGAATAAGAAGATGAGCAGAATAGCAACATTCAAAATTATAGATAGCAGAATAATTCCTCATGTATGCGAAGCTTCAAAGAATTTAAGACAAGATCATTTGCGATGGCTGAATGAGATTAAATTTAAAGACACAAAGTTCCATAAATAACCTTCTTCAGATTTATTAATCAAGGACACAAAGTTCCTTCTTGGTTGTACAAGATCACTGTATTTGCAAAACTGAACAGTATGCAATCAGAGAGACTAACGAGTTAGGAACAAAATGATCTCCACAATATTAAAGGAAAACACAGAGATAACAAGAATTAGATAGACAAAGAATGAAAAGCCCTTTTGTATTGATTTCTTTAAGATCTATTTACACTTTCAGCAAATATTCCAAGTTCTTCCTCCTTCTTCAAAATGGCGTGGAAAGGCCATTATATAGCTTACAAGTCAGTTACTCTTCGTAACCGTTTCTTTTAATTAAAGAATAGTTAAAGATCGCCCATTGTGATACCTTAACTAATTACAAGGAATACAAAAATAATGGGAAGAAGAGAAAAGAAAGGAGAAGGAGACAGGTGGCCAGCTATTGGGAGGGACCCACTGTCTTCAAAATCCACTGCCTGAATTTCTTCAATGACTCACCTATATCTCTGCCACGAGGGACTGACATGTTGGCTATAGACTGAGTCCAAAATCCCAGACATTTCTCCATCTCTTTATCAAACTCGACGTGAGTATGATAATCTTTGTTTGCTTCTTCAATGGCAGACTGAAGAGAACAAATTTCTTTCATATTTTCCTTAGAGATGGAGCTTTCCTTGAATAGATGATCTTTGACAAAAGCTCTGAATTGAGCTTTGATTTCTTGCAAGGACAAGGAAGCACTAGAGTTTTCATCTTGAAGATGACAATGTATATCTTTGAAAGCAAGAATGGCTGCCGAGTGTGTCTGAAAGCTTCTCCTTCTCGCCACTTGTTCTTCATTTCTCCCATGACTTCCTCCAGACATTGATTTTCCACTCTACGCTGTAGACCCAGGATTTTGATAGATTGTCTTTGGCATCATCGAAAATCTTATTCACCAGTAAGACGTTCTCATCTATCTGTCCCATGAGGCGAAGGTCTACAATGCAACTGCTCCAGAGTTTAAGTTCTTTATCCATAACCCCAATAGCAGAGGATAGCTTCTGTTGCAAATTATCTACCTTTCCATGTAGTTTAAAAGCTTCATCGATGAAGTTTAATCCAGCAACAAGCATGTCATCACCATGGCTTCAATGGCTCTGCCATGATGCAATACTTGTGCATATTTTTGATACTTTGCACTTCATCTTGGCTTAGAATTACAGGAGGTGGAAGAGTAGTCAATGGGGTAGGGTCCAAGACTTTATCCTTAGATAAAAGAGACTTGATGAAACTTGTGAGAATCTGGGCTTGCTCTTCCAACTGTTCAATAGTTTGCTGCCCTTTCTCTACCCTTCCAATGACTCTTGTGACTGTTTCCTGGAGGTTGTGAATTTCACCTTCAGGAGTAGACTCTCCCATAGGGATCCTTGAAAGCTCTAAGTCAGATGTCAGCAAGTCTGATTCTGATTTGTCTACTGTAGGCTTAGCAATCTCCAAGAATTGCTGACCTTGGGCATCAGACACAATTCTGGAGGTGGTTCTGGCTTTCTTGGCACGAGAAGGAGTGGTGCCCAACAAGGTCAACAAAGATCAAAATTTGGTCCCAAGCTTTGAGAGGAGGATTTCCTCTTCCTTTTGTCAACCAGAGGTTGCACCCAAGCAAAAGAGGAAGAAGAATCTGCAGGAGGGGCAAGGGGACCAAGAGACAGGGAGCTCATGACACTCAGGGTCTGCGCAGCTGTTGACTCAAGCTGAGACGTGAGTAGAGCACTGGAGGCAATGGCAGTAGAAGAATCAATAGCACCCGGAAGTTCAGTGCTCTGGACCTCTTTGTCCTTATCTGCTGGATCTTCAGGAACATTTGCAGGAGTGGGCATCTCACTTTCTTCACTTTCACTGAGAACAATGATGTTCTCTGGCCCTATAGGCAACTCTACCTGTTTTCTTGGAGGATCATTCTCTGCAGGTTCCTTCTTTACCTCTTTGAGTTTCTTCCTGTATACCTGGGTAGATGGAGAAGGAGTAGATTCTACAGGTCCCTGAGCTGTTGAGGCAGGAGGGGTTTTCACTGGTGTTCCAGACTCTGGAACTGATGCCTCTCTTATGGGTGTCGAATCATCCTTGGAGCTAGATTCTCCTGAGTGCCTCTTGAATTCTTGGATCTTCTTACCGAACTGCACTTAGTCCCGATTAAGACCGGAGCAAGAATCTCAAATGAGATCATCTCTCTCTTTCTGCTCCAATCCAAGTCCTCCGAGGGGTGTGCTTAATCACATTTTCATACTCATAAGAGTATAGATCAGAATTTCATCCTGAGACCTTCAGAACTTGGCATGACCGAGTTCTTGGATCAATTGCAGGAGAACCCGCCACAATGCCTTCTTCGGCTTCAAAATCATCCGCACAAATTCGGCCCAAAGAGTCTTCTCGTATCTCCGCCCTATGATGATAGACTATCTTGATGTTCTGTTCAATGAACTTCTTCAAGTCAAAACAGGTTCTTGGCTTGAAGAAATGAACAAAGATGATAGGGACCAGGGGCTCTTTAGATGTTCCGAGCATCCAGAGTATTTTGCATGTGTAATTTCCCAGAGAGATGGGAAAGTGCAAGCCAGAAATCTTCTTGTCTCTGCAAGTTCTGTGCAACTTGTCTAGTTGCCTGCATATTTCAATCAAAGCCATTTTGTCATTGCAGAACATGGGAAGCCGCAGAGGAGTGCTTTCATAGCCAGCAAGCCTGATATAGGAAAATTTCCTGAATTGAATGAAATAGGCTCCATACTGCGATATCAGGTTCATGGCTTCATCTGAAAACCTTCTAGCAGTATCACCTTCGAGCAATCTGACCACGTACATGGTGAAAGCATCATTGACCCTTCTGAAATTGCGGTTGCTGGTCTCCAAGGTGAACTGCGGGCAATAGGCATACACTGGATCATCTTTGTGTGCATCTATATAGGAGAAACCAAACCACTGCCTGGATGCTGCTAGGGTATACATCAGATATGAAGTCATATAGAACTTCTTTGTTTGCTGAACGTTGGATAGCTGCTCCGCCAAATTCATACTGATGATCTCTGCCCAGTTGATATTTTGTGTTCCCTCGCACACCATGTTGATGAGCGGGCACATCTAGAAATGAAACTCATTGGTTGAGGGCAAACCGATAACCCGAGCCAGCAGGATTATGAAGTCTGACAGTTCTTCGTTGAAATCTGCTCGAAGAGGGTTTTGGTTAGGCGAGAAGCACCTTTCTTAGGGTTCTTCAACCAAGATTTCACCACTCGCGTCTTATATTTGTCACTGTCTTGGTCGAACATAGCCTGTGCTTGATCCCGGGAGACGACTATAGCATTGTCCATCTCCGGAATCCTCAGAGCAGCACCAATGGCGGCAGCGTCCAGCTTGGCAATGAGTTCCCCATGTACATTTGTCAATTCGCTCGAAGCGGGGTCGAAGTGAGCTCCACATGAAAGCACTGTATCAGCACACTGTACTGAGATTGGGAATCCTCCGGCAAAAGCTAAACCACTATCATTAATCATCTGTGCCATTGGTGTAGGGTTTGCATCTGTCATTCTTTCCCAAAAATCACCGAAGTCGAGATGACGAGCTTCATTGCCACCTATATTGCTAATGCAGCAGACTCAAGCGGAGAAATTTGCTCTTGTCCCTGAACTTGATCTTCATAGTGATAGTCTCGGAGCTGCAACCTAGACTTCTGGAAGGAATTTGCAAATGGAGGGGTATCGCGCAGGTTTTCAAATTGCAAGGGTTCGAGCAAAAGATAGCATGGAAGCAATGCGAAAAATGCAAAGGGGAATGCTCGTTATATAGCCGTTTGGAGAGAGGAATGACTTTAATGCGCATTGAATACACAACCACCAATTTGAAAAGCATCATACTCGGAGTGAGCGGGAAAAACTAAGTGTGAATGACACTTGGTACGCTTGGGACATGTGAGACGCGAATGCGCGAAACACGCGGCTCGGCCGGTTCGGGTGAAACAGGGAGAGGACGCACAAATGCATTTGGGACAAATGGGACGAAAATGTGTGAAGTACGCGGTTCGGGTGTTTCGCCGAAATTGGGACAAAGGGCCCGTTTGGACTTGGGACATTCGGGACAAAAAGTTCCGAAGTACGCGACTTGACCGGCTCGGCCGAAAATGGGAAAGCTCGCACTTTTTAAAATGGGGCAGTTGGGACAAAATTGCGCGAAGGACGCGGTTCGGGAAAATCGGCCGAAAATGGGAAAGCTCGCACTTTTTAACTTTGGGACATTTGGGACAGGAAAGTGCGAAGTACGCGGGAAGGATGATTCGGCCGAAATTGGAACAACATGCAAAATAAGTTTTGGGACACTTGGGACAAAACTCTCCCGACGGGCCCGAAAATGGGACAATGGGATTTCGGGGATTTCGGCTGGTCAGGATAATGTAGAATACACTTTCGTACTTGGGACAGATGGGACAAAAAGTTCCGACAGTTCCCGAAAATCACACAAATGACCCAAAACACAGATTTTTTCAATTTCATGACTTAGGCATTTCAGAGAAAAACCCTTAAACTCAAAATTTTTAAATTTTGCTCTTATCAGAGCGGGGAATTTTGAGTGGACAACACCAACCATACCCATTTTAATTTTGTTTCAAACTCATCCTCATTTTTAATCCATTTAGGTTTCCAAGACCAACCCAAATTTCATATTTATTTTAAGAGAGAGAGGGAGGAGAGAGAGAAAACTATAAATTGCAACATCCATCATACAAACTAAATTATTAAATAATACTCTACACACATTTTAACGCTATTAAAAAAATCACGAGTAATTTACGAACCAATGGAATCATATGAAATATTATCTCACTTTAGTTGTGTGTTTGTGAAATCGACCAAAAAATTAAAGTGATTACGGTGTGGTTTCCAAAACCACTTGTTTTAAGTTCAAACATAAATATCATCGATTCCTACCTATCACCTATAAATAAAGAAATCATTTTCTTCAACGGAATTTGATTACTTCAAACAAGGTTCAATTTATGAATGTGAATTTGAGCCCAATTATCATAAACACATCAAACATTTCTGTTGTATGATGATGGTGGGCCCCAACATCCACTTAAAACTCTAACTTACAAAATTATTTTTATGAAAGTAATAGTTGGTTTCATTTCTCACATAGGAATTCTAGAGATAGATGAAGGGTGTTTCTAGTTACACCAAATTAATACAAAATTTGTAATTGAACACCAATCACAATTTCTTTATGGAAATGTCACCAAAAGTGATCAAGGGTTAAAAGGGAATTAAATATCACCTCATTTAAGGCACCTAATCGAGTTAGTCATCATGGTTAATAAATTTCTTGTTGTTATGGGTCAACATGGATCTTGTTTGAAGTTCTTTTTCCCATCAAAGTTTGACATGACACTCCATGTGCATAATTCAAAGGCCTAAGTTTTATTTTTTCTTAAAAGTTTAGAGATAATTATTTTTGGGAAAGGTAAAAGCCATATCATTCATTCTAAGTTACATTTTTGTTATAATATACAACATATTGAAATCCAATGCTAAACAAATAAATGATGAAATTTTTAGTTTTAAGTGAGAGGAAGAGTGATCCATACCTTTTATGCTAATCCTACGATCCCTACATTTGATGAGACCACATCAGCTTTAGGCATTCCGTAAAACAATTTTCGGGCTTTCTCATTTCTCTACAAAACTCCACTTTGTGCATATCTTTCCACCAACACAATCCATGAGAGAATTTCCCTACGAGGCATCCAAATCAAAAATTTTAGTGTCTTATCATTGATTCCCAACCATCACTAATGTCACCAAACCCTCTGATATCCTCTTCTACTATTGTTTCCTGATATATGAAGGTTGAATTTGCAATCCACACAAGATAATTATTAGAAAAACTCATTGCATGGATAAGGAATACTAGAAATGAACCTAGTCCTCAATTACAGAGACTTTATTTAGACTAAATAGATTATTTCAAAATCCAAGAAGGATTTGCTTTGAGAGGCCTTAGATCATTCTAATATAGGTTTAATGGTAGAATATCAACTAGATAATAATGCATCCATTATCTCATCAATTTAATACTTATTATTTATCAACTCGTCAGTATGTCTTCATATGATAAATGAGTGTCTCGTAATTCATCTTACATATTTAAAGATAGCCTCTAGCATGGAGAGATATAGTCTTCCCAATTTGATGAATTAGTAACACAAGAATGAACTACGTTATTTCAAACATTTTTTTTAGTTCATCTAGTTTCATCTATATATCATACTTTTCATTGTTTGGACATATTTATGTCTAGCTTTAATTACAAGTTAAATCTTCTTGCACAAATTTTCTCGGTAAACCAGCTTTCCCTACTCCCATACTTCATTTTGACGGTAGTCCATACTCTATTTTACAATCACCATATCAATGCAATTGGGAGCTTATTGATTGAGGAATGAGGAACACCCATACACTTCCCACTTAGTACATAAAATAATAACATAAACCAACTAGATAAATTTCAAGCTCATATTTGCACTCAGGATGGGAAAATTTTTGCACGAGCTATGGATTCTGGCATGAAACTATTGAAATTGATTAGAAAAATAAAAGACCAGATTCTATGTATCCCCGACATCGTTATTGGCGAGATAATCCTCATTAATTTAGATAATTTCAGTCAACACTACATGTGTTTTATCCAACAAGCCATCCATTCTATCAAACATTATATATGCTTTTATACTATAGTCCATGTGTGAGATTTAACCTTTTTTTTAATCTTTTCAAATGGGGGCAGTTGGGTTTACAAATTTATAGGTTTATCTCTATGAAAAGGGAGTATCTAACCAATAATGGTATAGATTAGGGATGGCTATAACATAGCTTCAATGACATGGATCCCATCCACCACAACACTTTCTACAACCATCTAACTACTACTAAGCTTATGTTGCAGGCTTGGGTTTCATGTATTGATGCCTCTGGACTTCAAATATTGTGGTTGGTGTTTTCGGGCCCATAATTCCTCTCTTTTGAAGTCAAGTATAAAAAAATTTGAGTTTGTATCTCGAGAGTATTGAATCACATTGAGCTTAGAATTTTTGTAGTTTTATTATTCATGGAGAACAATTTAAAAGTCATGCGTATGGTGAATTTTATTTCCTTATTTTTATTTTCTTCCTGTAGTCACGAATGACATGCATATTTTCCCCATTAATTTTTTCCTCGAGTCCACGGGTAATACGTGAATATATTTGATTGGATGTAGTTTGGCCATATTTTAAGGTTCAGTGGAAGCCTCCATGTGTCCAAATGGCACAACTCTAGGGGAAGGGTCTAAGGGACAGTCCTCAAATAAGCACAGGATTTCTACATGTCCTGTAAAAATGAAGACAAAACAAGCTCAAATCAGCTAAGTATGGAAGGATCAGTAGATGACATCATGTGCCTCATCGGTGCAGCTTCAAGACGTAAATCCAGGGGTAGTTCTCAAACTTGCACAAGTCCTCCATGCATCCTAGGTCCAAAAGGGATAGATCCAATCATTAAAATTGACTAAGTATGGGTGGGTCGGAATCCACCACGTGCCTTAACGGCGCCATTTATGAAGTGAAATCAAAGGGTCAGTCTCCAAGTAGCACCAGCTTTCCACGTGGTTAAAGTTACTATGAAGGTGGATTTTTCATTGAAAAGCTCAAGACTAGTGGATGGAGACATGGATCATCTCAAATGTTGCAGCTTTGGGGGTTTTTCCAAAGAATAAACTCAAATGAGCACCATCCTTCCATTTTTCTATGGGTCAACATAAGTCAAGAAAAAAATTGGCCCAAATTGACTAAGTATAAAGGAACCGGTGGAGATCTCCACGTGTCATCCTAGCACTACTTCAAAGGAAAAGAATGCAAGAGGTGTTCACAGGCCCACTCTAACCAATTTCTCCCACATGGGTGGCCAAAATTTGAAGTTGTAAAAGCAAATTGAATGCTTCATGTTTTAACTGGTAAAATAATGTAACGACCGTATATTTAAAAAAATATTTTTTCCGCCATTACCTTTTCTTTGCACTTTCAATAATTCGAAAGGATGTGGATGATTGGAATAAGTTCTAATTGTTTCTTTCTTTCTTGAGGAAGTTGTAACCGTTTCTTGTGAGCTATATCATGAGATTTCAAAGCCATTGTATGGGTTGGAATTTTGATTATTCTGGAACTGTAATTTTGAATTTGAAGAAAATAATACAAATTTTTTTACCTTTTGTTTTTCTTTCTCTTTCCTTCAGGTTCTGATCTATGAATCATCTAATCTTTGCATTCTTAGAAAATTTGTGTTCTAGTTTGTATCTTTGAGTCTACCAATTGTGCCTATTATAAACATGGATGGTTGTACTCTCTGTATATCATTTACACAATACATATAAGGGTTTTCTCTACCATCTCTTTTCCCTGAAATCATTGTCTTCTTTTTCCTCCCTCATCTCTTCAAAGTCTTCTATCCTAATGTATTGATAACTTTCCAGGCTTAAAACACATTCCGGATATTGAGAAACCACCATTGAATGAAAGACTATGCATGTTTACATTGGTTTTTCCCCCGAATTCAATAAGGGAACCTATCCAATTAAAGAGGAGGGACTTACTTATCCCTTGACTATGGTTTCATTCTAAGAAAAATCTAAAACCGAATTTTTTTGGTGACTCCGCTTAGGGAATTTTTTCAATAAATTTCCTTTCTAAAAAATAACAACTAATTTAATCACTTCTTTGATCTGGAACTCTAATATATGCTCTTGGTAGAAGGGCTTTTGGAATTGAATATCCCCAATTTCAACTCCTAGATCAACAAGGTTTTCAACTTCCTCCAATAATAAGAAATAGAAGAGCTCGTTCCATAAGCACACCTCCTATTGAAGAAAGAGCTTCTAGTAATAGCATTCCTCAAGTCCAACTTAGCCCTAATCTCCATGCCCTAATTCTTGTTGATGTCTCAGTTCCACTTCAAGAAATCTTTCTAAGGATGGTAGCACCTCGACCTTGGGGACAAAGAGTTGGGCCTCTGGCTCTTCCTCAACCATTGCATGAGTTACCTAGGGGTAACAGGAAGAATTTTCCCAAATTTAGAGGTGATGGAAAAGTGCACTCGATGAACACATTGCAATCTTCATTGTTGTTGTGGGATCCTTGGGGTTGAACATGAATATGTCTCTGTTAGGATTTTTGTGGAAACCTTGCAAGATAATGCTTTAGATTTGTTTTACCATCTTCATTTTGTGGCCATCATCGATTGGACTACTATGAGGACTAAATTTGAGAAACATTTCAAACCTATTGAAGATGTGCATGCTTTGCTATCTAAGATTTCTCAAATCAAGAAGGAGCCATATGAGCTTATGAGAGAATTTTTGGCCAAGTTTAACATGTTGGTTAACAAGATTCCACTAGATACTAGGCCTGTTGATCAGATTCAGAAGTGTTTATTCTTGAATTCTCAATTGCCGAAAGTAAGCTATGCTTTGAGAAGAGAAAATCTTGCAACTTTGGATGATGATCAGAGATTGGCTTGTCAATGTGGAAGATGACTTGATCATGTATGACAAGCTAAAAATGGATTCTTTCAAATCCAAAGCATCTTCTTCTTCCTCTTCTCCTCGGAGGTAATGCAGATCAATTGGTGCAAAATTTGGCTAATGACCTCATTTCCATTAAGAACCAATTTTCTCGAATGCTCCATATCAAGATGTTCCAAGGAAGAATTTTTAGCCTAAGAACCACTTGCCCTCTTCTCAAACCAGGTTGGCAATTGAAGATCCACCCCTCAAGGTGTTTTTTAATACTACTTGTGAAGTTCCCGAGTCTGATGATGAGGAATAAAATGGGCTCTATGATGAACAAGAAGATGAAGCTGATAATGACCGGAGGATCCTAGTGGTTCTCGAGTTCATTTCTCACCACCGAGGGTGTGGATGTTCAAGATGACTATGATGATGTAGTGGATGAGATGAATAATGAATCATATGTTTTTATGGTCCAGGAGTAGACCAAAAAAATTAAAAAGTGGTGTAACCTACAAAAATATCCAAGGAGTACCTGTCACCATCCCTGATTGCAAGAAGAGGACATCCTATTCCTACTACTTCCACTCAATAGGTAATCTATGCTAGTCCTTCTCCCTCTACTTTTTCTTCTAGAATTATTTCCCAACAAACGATAAATCTGATAGATCAAAATCTCCTCCTACTCCTAGTAGTGATTCCCCATCTACATCTAGAACTTTTGACATTATAGACCATCTTAAAAAGACCAAGATTCAGATTTCTAAAGTAGAGTTCTATCAAACCCATCCTAAATCCTTTGTCAAAAATGGTTAACTTTGTAAATTCCAAATCCAAAGTCTCATCCAGTACTTTTAAGGGCATTTTTCCCACTCCCTCTCCCTCACCTCAATCAAGCCTTGTGGCTGTAGTCACTTCCCCTAATGAGAAAATTGAACCATTCTATGTGACCCTTCTCATAGCTGGCCACAAACTTAGTAATTGTGTCATAGATTCAGGAGCATCAGATAATGTAATGCCTGCAAAGGTAGCCCATGCTTTGGGTCTGACCCTAACACATGCCTTTGGTTCCTGTTATTCCATGGAGAGTAAGAAAGTACCTTTGGTGGGAAGAATTAAAGATGCACAAGTAGCTTTTGCTACTTTTCTAGAGAAAAGAATCCTAGCCACCATTTTGGTAGCTGATATTCCTCCTTCATATGGGATGTTGCTTTAGTAGAAATTCAAATGGATTGGTCACATGCCTTGATCCCTGTCAATGGGAAGATGAAGAAGTTGCTACCTGAGAAACAAGCAGAGTATATTGTGCAAAAGACAAATGATCCTAAAGCACAAATATTGTATGTAGATATAGGGCATGGGAACTACATGATCATGTCACAAGAGGAGACAAGTCTGCCAAAGGGAGTGTTGCTGGATCCTAATGCTATCTGGACTTTGGAGTTTGATGGGAGCTATTCTTCAACTAGTTTTATAGTCGGTGTAGTGCTCATTTCTCCTGGGGTAAGTTTCATCCTTTCTCCTACAAATTTCAGTTTGAAAATACCAACAATACTGCCGAGTATGAGGTGTTTATTCTTGGGTTGAGCATGGTGAAGGATATGGGAGTTAAGAATCTTCTTGCTCATAGAGATGCTAAGCTAATTGTAAAACAAGTTAGAGACCTTTATCAAGTAAAGAATAGGACGTTGAAACACTATAGTAATATGGTCCGAGATTCCTTGAATTCCTTGACTGAAGTTGTGCGCCAGGGAGAGGAACACTAGGGCTGTTTTTGGGTCCTTATTCATTCCTCACCCCAATTTCCCTCGTGGATAAATTCACCATTGATATTATCCATAGACCCAGTGTCCCTAATAATGCGAGATCATTGGCAATTTTTCAATGATGACGAACATTTTGTTTCTTTCTTGGAGCTAAGAGACAACTTTGATCAGCTATACTTTGAAGGAATTGACAATCTTCCTAGGGAGTGTGTGTCACCAAATGAAGAGGGTGTTAAAGAAGAGATGGATTAAGATGGATGCATCAAACTGAAAGGATAAAAAATTCCTAAAGGGCTGGTGATTTTGGAGGATCTTTTTGATAAACATGATAGATATATGAAGTCTAAATTTTACTAAGGAGCCCAACAATCTACTAAGACTGAGAAAGTGAATATTAGGAATCTTGATGACCCCAAAATGGTCAACATTGGAAAATGTTGCACCGAAGAAGAGAAAAAAAAGGTGGTGCATCTATTGAAGAGGTTTGTTGATGTTATGGCTTACACTTATGATGATCTTAAGGATTTTCAGCCTAAATAAATGCAATATTTCATTTCTCTTAAGAATGGGATCAAACCCTTCAAAATGAAGAAAAGGTAATATAATCCAAAGATAGCTGATACAATTTTCCAAGAAATACAAAATCTTTTGAAGGCTATGATTATATTCCACATCCACCATTCAACATGGATTGCTAATATAGTGCCTATTAGGAAGAAAAATGGTGAGATTCGGATCTATGTGGACTTAAAAATCAATATCAAGGTTATTTGAAGGATAACTACCCTCTCCTCATGATGGACCAAGTATTGCAAGTTATCACAAGCTTAGAGATGCTATCTATGTTAGATGGATTCTCGGGTATAATCAATTAGAGGTGAATACTACGAGATCAACATAAGACTACCTTTACAACTCCTTGGGGAACTATTGCATAAAAGAGAATGCCATTTCATCTCATCAATGCTAGTGTTACTTTCCAAAGGGCCATGGACTTGGATTTTGGTATTTTGAAACGGAAATGCATTGTTGTGTATTTAGATGACTTGACAGTGCTTTCTAAAGAAAGAAAAGATAATCTCCAACACCTTGAGATATTATTATAGAAGTGTAGAGAGCATGGGATTTATTTAAACCCTAAGAAGTATATGTTTGGTGTCATAGAAAGAAATTTTTTGGGACACATTATTTAAAGGGAATGGATCAAGATTGATCTGAGAGATTTCAGTGCCATCCAAAGAATTTCCTCTTCCATCAAGTAAGAAAGGTGTACATTATTTCTTTGGAAAGATCAATTTCCCAAGGAGATTGATCCCCACTTTTGTAGAACTTAATCATGTATTTCTCACATGATGTAAGGAAGCAAACTTTTGGTTGGTCCTCTAAAGTGAAGAAATCATTTGAGGAAATTAAACAAGCTATTACGTAAATACTCCAACATTAGCGTGCCCTGACTTTAGGAAATATTTCATTATCTATTGTTATGCCAATGAAAATACCTTAGCTGATGTGTTAGCCCATAAGAAAATTGAAGATCATGAGCTCCCAATTGCATTCAAGATTTATGTCTTGAAAAATCATGAGCTAAAGTACACCATGATGGAGAAACATGCTTTTTTAGTTGTCAAATTTGTCAAGTAGTTTAGGTTTTACATCCTTAATTCTCATTTTGTGGTGTTGGTGCCTGATACAACAATCAAATCCATTCTTACTCAGCAAGAATTTGGAACCAAGAGAGGTAATTGGGTAGAAAAGGTGCAATGGTATGATCCTTTTATCAGGCCAACAAAGCTAGTTTGGGGTAAGGGCTTGTGTGAACTCATTACTGAGGGAGCTGCCAAGGAGTTGTCCAAAGATGAAGTTGATGTCCCTGTTGTTTTGTTCCTCATCTCGACAGATGTATGGTATGTTGACATTTCTCACTTTCTGACCTATGGAGAGTGTCCATCTCACTTGATTTCCAAAGAGAAGAGATCCATCAAACTAAGGTCTACATAATATGTGCTATGGGAAAATGCTTTGTTCAAACGAGGCATAGATGGAAGGTTTTTGAAGTGTGTAGACAAGGAACAACAAAAGAAGTTGTTCTCTACTTTTCATGACTAGGCTTGTGGAGGTCATTTCTCCTCTATTGTAACAGCTCATAAAATACTTCATGCTAGTTATTATTGGCCCACTCTATTCAGAGATGCATCAAAATGGGTTGGTAAATGTGAAGCATGCCAAATGTTTGTTGGAAGACCTAAGTTGGTTGCTTTTCCTCTCAAGCATGTAGTGATTGAAGATCCATTTCAACAATGGGGTTTAGACTTCATTGGAGCACTCAATCCATCTTCTAGTGCTAGACATACTCATGTGTTGACTACAAAAGATTACTTCACCAAGTGGGTGGAAGCCATCCTAGTCAAGAGCACTACCTCTGAGGTAGTTTGCAACTTCATTAAAGAGAACATATTGATCAGGTTTGGGATCCCAAACAAAATTGTGACTGATAATGCTTCCAAATTTTCTTTTGCTGAGATGATGGAATTTTGCTATGGGTATGGGATCTCCCTTGCTCATTCTTCATACTACTACCCCCAAGGGAATAGATAGGTAGAATCATTAAACAATAACTTGATAAACATAGTTAAAAATCCATAAATGATTCTCGGAGGAATTGACATAAGAAGATATATGATGCACTTTGGGCAAATAGAATTACACCCAAGAGAGTAATTGGAATGTCCCCATTCCAAGTGGTGTATCGTGTGGAACCTAAACTTCCAATCATGGTGGAATTTCCATCCTTGTATCTGATGAAAACCATTGAAGATTCAAGTTTCAGTAGCTCTTTGGATAAGAGAATTTTTACCTTCAGAAGCTCGATGAAGACAAATTGCAAATGGTGGACATGATAGTAGCTCATCAGTTGAAATTGAAGGCTTTGTTTGATAAGAAAACCAAAACCATAGTTTTCCAAGTGGCAGACATTGTGCTTCTTTGGGATAGAAGACATGAGCCACGAGGAAGCCATGGTAAGTTTGATTCTCTTTAGCTTGGTCCTTTTAGAATCAGACATTTTGCTAGAGAGAACTCTTTTTATCTGGATTACATGGATGTTTCTCCTCTCCCACTTCCTTATAGTGGGTAGTATCTGAAGTTGTTAAATTCCTAAGTGACTAGGTGGTCCTTCTGTATATTCTGTACAATGTTTTGGTTTTGGGTCGTTCCTTTGTGTTTCGTTTCTTTTCTTCCATTTTGGTTTGTTTTGTTTATTTTTCCCGTCTTATGTGTGTTGCCTTATATTAGTTTTGCTTTAAAATCCTTTTCCCAATGGATAAATCACTGGTCCTCTTTCCCCATATTTATCTCTGTAGTTCTTGATCCTACCTTGTGTATTTGTTCCAAGCCAAGTTGTACCCAGAAAGAGTAAGTTTTTTTCGGCCCTAGAATTCCCTCTTTTGAAGTCAAGTTGTAAAATTTTTGAGTCAGTACAGGGAGTATTGAATTGCGTTGATCCTGGCATTGTTTGTAATTTTCCTATTCATGGAGAATAATTTGAAGACGTATGGTGAAGTTCCTTTCCTTCTTTTTATTTTCTTCCCATAGTCGGGAATGACAGGCATATTTTCCCCATTAATTTTTTTCCCATTTCATGGCTAATACATGAATATATTTGATTAGATGTGGTTTGGCCATATTTTAAGGTTTAGTGGAAGCCTTCACGTGTCTAAATGGTGAAACTCTTGGGGCAGGGTCCAAGGAAAGTCCTCAAATAAGCGCAAGCTTTCCGCATGTCCCAGGTACAAAATGAAGACAAAACAAGCTCAAATCAGCTAAGTATGGAAGGATCGAGAGGATGGTGTCATGTGCCTCATTAGTGTAACTTCAAGATTCAAATCCAGGGGTAGTTCTCAAACTTGTGCTAGTCCTCCACATGTCCTAGGTCCAAAAAGGGACAAATCCGATCATTAAAATTGACTAAGTATGGGTAGGTTGGCGGAAGCCACCACATGCCTTAATGGCACCATTTCGAAGTGAAATCAAAGGGTCAATCTCTAAGTAGTGCCACTCACCATGTGGTTAAATTCAATATGAAGACGGAGTTAGCCATTGAAAATTCCAAGACCGACGGAAGGAGACATGCGTCATCTTAGCGGAACTTCGTGGCATGTTTCCAAAGAAGAAACTCAAATGAGCACCAACCCTTCATGTGTCTAGGGGTCAACATAAGTCTAGCAAAAATTGGCCCGATTGGCTAAGTATAAAGGAAATGGCGGGAATTTTCACATGTCATCCTAGCACCGCTTCAAAGGCAAAGAATACAAGAGATGTTTGCGAGGCTGGTCCAATCAATTTCTCCCAAGTGGGTGGCCCAAATTTTAAGTTGTAAAATAAAATAAAATCGCTCAAGTTTTAACTTGTAAAATAATGTAACACCATATATTTAAAAACTTATTTTTTAGCCATTAGCATTTTTGTGCTTTAAAGAATTCAAAAGGGCGTTGATGATTGTAATAAGTTATAAGTGTTTCTTGCTTACTTAACGAAGTTGTAACCATTTCTTGTGAGCTATATCATGATCTTTCAAAGACATTGTATGGGTTGGAATTTTGATTATTCTAGAACTATAATTTTTAATTGGAAGAAATCAATACAAAGGTTCTTCCCTTTTGCTTCTACTTTATTTTACCTTCTCGGTTCGATATGTGAATCATCTAATCTTTACGTTCTTTGAAACTTTGTGTTCTAGTTTGTACAATCTCCACAACTTTGAGTGTATGAATTTTCCTGTTATAAACGTGGATGGTTCTACTCGTATATCATTTGCACAATACATATAAGGGGTTTCTCTTCCATCTCTTTTCCCTTAAAGCATTTTCTTCCTTTTCCTCCCTCCTCTCTTCAAAGTCTTCTATCTTCATCTGATGATAACTTTCCAGGCTTAAAACACATTTCAGGATATCGGGAAACCACCATTGAATGAAATAATGTGCATTCGTACATAGGTTTTTCCCTTCTTTCAATAAGGGAACCTCTACCATTAAAGAGTAGGGACTTTCTTGTCCCTTGATTGTGGTTTCATTTCAAGTGAAAATATGAAACCCAACACTTCGATTATTATGCAAGGACACCGATAAGTCATAGGCCCCTCCACCTACCACTCATGACAAAGGAAAATCATTTTCTGAAATTGAGGGGGCACTACATCTCCCTCCCGTAATAAGAGCATCATCCACAATGTGACACAACACTGAAGCTTGAACAATACGTAGGAAATAAAGTCAAAAATGAAACATGTTGTTTAAGAAAATAATTTTTTAATACAACGTGACCATAATGAAGTAAATTAATTTTGGAAATATCTTAAATTTTAATGTTTTATGAAGATTGGTAGTTAGTTATCTTTTATTTTACTTATCAATTAGTCTTTTCTTTTACAATATTTCTTAATCTCAAACTCTTAGTATTCATTATTTAAAAATTCAATTGTATTATGTTCATTGGTGCCCAATAGTAATTTACCTCAAGATGTCACATAAAACTCAACACAACACAAAGGACCCATGATACATCTGGCTACATACATTCACGATTATATCACATCATAAGAACTCTAATTCCACCTTGGAAAGATAACAAGTAGTCCACATAATGAAGAATTTCAAGAAAATATGTCATAGGAATATATCCAAAACACACATGTGACTGTCAAAAATAAATATCAAATTGATACATATACAACTAGTATCACATGATTCAAAAAAACCATGAATGTACCAACACAGTGAAGATAGTATCTAATAGTTGATACTAACCAAGGGGAGAGGAAAACCTTAACCATAACAATTTCTAACAAGACTTGCAAGAGTACACATAACTCATAACACCAACTCCAAACATCACAAAACATCACGAAAAAATATCCTTATATGTCCCAAAGCAATGAAAAATAACTCCATATACCCCCAAACCATCATCAAGAAACTTCATATACATCCCATGGAAAAAAAAACCATACTTGCGCAAAACCAAGCCGAGTCGCTCAACCATATGGCCCCATCAAGAATATCATGTCATTCAACCATAGAATTCAATTGAGAATATCAATTCACTCAACCATAGAGTGTCATAAAGAATATCAATTCACTCAACCATAGAGTGTCATAAAGAATATCAGGTCACTCAACCATAGAGTGCCATCAAGAGTATAAGCTCACTTAACCATAGATTCCCATCTCCTTTATCCATATAATGAGGCTAGGTCACCCTATGGCCCTCGGCACGTAAAGCCCCATCACCCCTTACCCAAGTGACATAATAACTCATTGTTTAAAAACCCACTAGTTATTTGTAACTCCTCGGGGCGTAACCCTATACAACAAAGTGAGTTCATAGGTCCAATCACTCCATCGTGAATCTCATGACCCTATTACAACAGATTACAACATTAGAAAAAACGTAAAATTCCGTCTCAAATGCCAAGTGGAAAATACCAAGCCTTGAGCAAGGCTATGAACTTTTATACATGAAAAGAAAGTTTAAGAATAAGAAAAACAAATCGCTAATTAGCCATAGTTAGTGAAAAAATATGCATGTTAGTGCAACAACCAAATAAAATTCCAAAAATATAAGAACGTGTCAATCAAGAAAACAATTTATTCTTGCAAGAAAAGAGATAAATATAAATTTATGAATAAAATACGTATTGATAAATAACACGTAACAATCACTATTTGGCCTCATATGGACACTACAGGGGTACTCATTGAGTTGTTGGCATTTGGATATTGAGCCTTAGCTCATAAAAATATACATGTAACTAGAAATGGGTATATCAAATAATATAACTATCATCATCTCTACCTAAATCATCCCTCCATACTCCCACAAGGCTCAACATAATCAAAATCACATAGGATTATTCGATGGACAACCCAATAGGAAAGATTAGGGAACACTAGTTTTCATAAGTTGAGCCTAATGTGGTGCGTATCCAAAATATATTGAGAAAGATTGAAGTATACTAAAAATATAAAAGTAAGTTTTTAGTCTATATAAGACTCTAATTCCTTAATTATACTACTCTCGAGGTTATGAAAAATTGGTCCACATCTCCTCTCTCCACACATACACTCTTGATGGTTGTTTCCTTTAGGTTCGTCTAGTGTAAGATTCACAACATAACACATAAGCACATCACTAACACAATGGTGATTCACAAAAATTAACAATAGTGTCTTACACATGGTATGCATATAGGGTATAGAAAAATCATTACTTTCACGTGTTATGATAGATCACTTTTCAACATAATACACCTAAGGTGCAAGTCTTCGCACAATAGGGTCATACGATCACCATATGCCCCTAATTCACGACATGAACTATCCGATATTATATGAATTATATGTATGATAAAAATAGTGAATAACATTATAACATACATTCAATTGTAATACAACATGGTGACACACATGATTCGTCACAACATGGCGGGAACATCATGAAAAATCTAATTCAATATATAACATTTTTGCATGCAATACATCAATACACCTTCATATCACATAATAAAAAAACAATTCAACACTCCATAATATGTAATAAAATTATTTTCAATCACAACCAGGTTTGCATGTCGCATGTGAACTCCTCATTGAGTAAAAAAATATCATTACAACACATCAACATGATAACAAATATGTAATAAGTGACATGAATAACATGTGTGTTCCTGATATCACAATTACAAAATTGGTCACATAACAACATATATCACATTACTCTTCCCATATCTACCACTAACATACAAGATCATCACAACTCCAATCTATCCCGAGGTTTGAGAGCGTGAACTTCGCTTTGACACCATATGTAACACCCACATTTTACACACACAAATACAAAAAACATAATAATGGGATAATTTTTTATCTCCTTACATTGCTTGATACATAAGATCACATAGGATCACTTAGGCTAATGTATAACACATGATGAGTTTGTGTAACCTTAGACCCACATATATGTCATGAAACACATGATGCACATCAAAGCCACATATCCAAAAATTACAAGGTACAACAATGACCCACAAAGATATACACTTACTCACATGTACTTCCCACAACACATCATTGTTCATGGTGAAATATTTATTACAATCCTATTTTTATTAGTTGACTATAATTGTTTTAAAAACACATAACATGGGACCCTTCATTCCTTTACAACTAGGCTACATGTTTTTGGTTTATCATTTCACCTAAAGTGGTTTCTTTATAACTCACTCGTTTCTCTTGTAGAAATAGCTTTATATAGCGTGATTGTGATTACGAATGTATATCCACATGTGTGTCTTCTAATATTTGACTTAAGGATTTATTTGATAGATTCTTTCTTACTTAGTTTGAAAAACATACTCTCATTACAAGGAGAAAAATTTATAGGAAAAAGGAAGGTTACTAGATCAATAGAAATCCTATCCTGAGTTCATTTCATAGCATTGTTTAATACTAATAATACACTCTTTTAATCTTCAAGTTATTACAACCAAATATGGAGGTTAAATAATTAATTTTTATCATTCTTGATTCACAATCCATTTCTCCAATTAGGAATTCATAATTTCACAATAATATTACGCACTGAAGGGTGTATTACACCTGTGTTCCCATTATAGATATTTTTATTTGAATTTAAGTGATGAATTTCACATTTCAAACTACTTTTGTTTCATAATATTAAAGATTTACTCTTAATAGCAATGGGTTAATTACATGTTTCAACCATAACTTCTACTTCTGAGTGATCCTAGATTTAATATTATTTACCCTTTTTACTAACTACATTTATGTGGTTACTTTGGTCTTGTATTAACATCATTTTGGAACAAATGTAATTTCTATAACACTTATGTAAAACTTAGGGATTCATGACTACAAGGAGTGCTGACCCTATACCTAACAACTCATTTCACTACTCTTAAAAACCCAATTTTTAGAGCATATAACCAGACAACCCAACAAATATATGCTTTTCAAATTTCTTCCAAGGAACTAATTAAATCCTCATGTGAATAAGCTTTAGTGTTTCCTTCACCAAAAATTTTAAGAGAGACTTTACAATATCCTAACTTCAAAATCATTTAGGTATGGTGGTTAAACTATCCCATATGAGAAACACATGGTAATCCACTACTACATACTAAGGGACACATTTATCTAGGAGGGAAAAGGGGGTGAAAATACAAAAGTCAGTAAAATTTTACACATTTAACAACCTTCTAAAGTCATATTTACAATCATTCATAATCATACAACATATCCCCTTTGTCCAATAACATCAAGAGAGGTCACTCACTAAATTACATTTATTATCTCTTGAAGGTCTCTACACCTTAGCACATGACTATGTGAAAGTGTTTCTACAATTTTAACCAAATTTAAAGAAAGAAAACTACCACCTAGAAATATCTTCCTAACCTAGCTAAAAATGAGAAATATGCACCATCATGATGAAGAAATGAGTAAGTCCCACCCTTAACATTAATAACTTTGAATTAATCAAAACATAATGTAAATTAATGAACCCTATTCCCTTAACTACCTAATTAAACATTTAAATGAACCTAAGTAGTCCAAAAGGAAATCAAATCATCTTTTCTTGCTTTGATCCTTCAATGGACGCTTGGGTGTGAGGCTTAGCTCTTCAAGAATGGAGGATGGAGATCTCATGAATGATAAAAGGCTATCAATATGAAACTATGTGCTTACTTTTGTCTCTTGAGAGATTTAGGTATAAGTGTAGAAGTAGAGGGAGGGTTGTTTATATAGCCCAAAGGATAAAGGATTCAACACATCCTCATGAATGTGGGATTAATGGAGATGTAGAGTTAGTTATGGATAAGGGGGTTTAGATGGGGTTTAATTAACTTTAGGAGGATTTAGTTTGTCCCCTAGTGGGTCATGTGGATAAGCGGGGTGTATTAATTAATCAAGATGATTAATTAATACATGTGCAAGCTTTTATAAGCTTTTAGATGGATATTACTATGATTTGGACCATTAGGAGGGACTTAAACCAATTGAATAGTGATTTATTGATTTAATGAGAAGACAACCTAATTAATTAATAATAATTAATTAGACTATATAGAAGGCATTGTTTAACGAAGGGTCGTTAATTAGGTATGCATTAGACATGCGGATTAATTAATTAGTGTAATGTAATCAATTAATGATGATGGAAGAGAAGATTAGCGCTATTGACAATATGTCATCAATTTGTGGGAAAGGAGATAATTAAGCACAATTTAGGTATTTAAATTACTCGGTGTAATTATCGGTGTCTACATTTACCCCTCTTTGGGGTGGCGTAAGTGATGCCACTTCAAAGATAGTAGATGGAAGAAAATTTTGAAGGGATAGAAGAAAATTGGTAGGAGGGAGAAATGCCCCTCGAGTGTTGATGGGGTGATGAAAGAATTGATCGAAAATTGAAAAGATGAGAAGTGGATAGAAGAATGGGAAGGCAGGATGCCCCGATGAGAAGGAAGAATAGGGGTGAAAGGAAAGTGACACAAAAGAAATATGGAGGAGGGGAGAGAATAGTTTAGCCTCCAACCACTATTGATTGGAACAATTTGGATGTCATCATATTGCCATAGGAACTACATCATCGGTCCTTATTAAAAATATAAGCATATGACAAAGGTAGAATGACATGAAAATCCATACTACGAACAATTTTCCATTGCTGAAAATACCAACTCCACGCAACATACAATAATGCAATGCAATATGAGAAGGAAACAAGCTCATTTAACAGGGAAAACAAGTACGAATGCACATATCCAACCCAACAATAGTCAAGACAATTGTACAAATGTTTTTGTTATCAGTGTTGAAGAGATCCACAAGTTCGTGATTAATGAAAAGGGTTAAAAATGATGCCCCGAGCAAGGATACATGCAAGGGGAAATGAAAATGGACATGGGGTCCATGAAAAGCATTTGTGCACAACGAAACAACACCAGCAACAAACATGCCCAAGAGTACGCAGACAAGCAAGCAGCGGTTATCTTTGTGAATGGTTTGAATCCGTGATCCGCGAGTCATATTAATTGGGAAGATGTGAGACAAACCAACAAGATATGGAGAAAATACCATGCACAAGACACAAGTTTCAGCCATAAGAAGTGAGTTACCATTTTTGTATGGTGTTTTACTTTTTGGATTTTTGAAAAATTTGTCATGTTTTTGGATTATATATTGTTTTTATTGTTTTTGCTTTCCGAACCATGGTGAATAGTAGAAGAAAGTAGAAGAAGAAAGCGAAGGGCCTAGGGGCAACAGAAAGTGCCCTAGGTGGAAGAACGGAGAAACAAATGACAAATAATGTCCTTGTTTAGTGGGAAAATTAAAAAATAATAATTATTTATGAGAGTGTGGAGAAGAATAAAAATTTCCAGGAGAAATAAATTGTCCGAGGGATAAGAAAGGGGTATCGGACAGCAAAAATGCCCCAATACGGTGAAAAATAAGACAAAAACAATTATTGAATAAAAATAATTATTCCACGGTGAACAGAGGAGAAAACAACGATTGACGGGCCTCCCGCCCTCCTAACAGTGAAAAATGAGTTAATATACCCCACCAGGGGGTAAAAACATCGTGATCAATACATTTTAACTAAGAAGTTTATAAATTTTACAGTGAGGCTTTGACACTGAGGAGAACCATGGTAATCACATGAGACCGATTAAGGCATGCAGATGTAGTCTAGGCATACCAGTGGCACGCGAATGATGGCCCCTTTGTGAGTATCGAAACCTTGCTCGTTAATTTTTGTCATTAATGCCCTATATTTGAGCTTTAGCCCTAGGAAGTCACGTTAGCATGCCAAAGGTGGGAGGCGCAGGTGTCGAGATAGGGCATGTAGATGCCTCTTTGGAGGTGCATGTGCCAAAGCACACACATGCACATGTGCAAGCACAAGAAACACACACCCACACGCACGCACACACACATACACATGTGTACACATGCAAACACACGGGAAATGGGGCACACACATGAAAAGCATGATGCAGGCATGAAAAGGCAGGAGCACACACACAGGAGTACATACATGCAAGCAAAAGCATGAAATGTGTGGTGTACATGCCAAAAAGGGCATGCAGGTGCTAGAAAGGGGGTGTATGTGCCAAAAGACATACACGTGCAAGCGTAGGCACCAAAAACATGGCACACATGCCAAAAAGAGCATGAAAGCACTCCAGACAGGTGGAAAAAAGACAAGAAAGTGTCAAAAACATGACACTTAGAAGAATATTAGGATTTTTGGGTTTACCCTAACAAAAGAGATAGATTTTAGTAGAAATGCTAGAAGCAGTTAAGCAGCTTGTTATTTTACAAAGACAACTACCAATTTTGCAGACATGGGAGTGACATACCTAGATTACAGAGCTAGAGGGTAGTATGCGCCGACACGACTGATGATCCATGGTGATTCTTCTCGAGGTGGTAGGGCTAGGCCCTGTGTCTCAGATGCCTGCTATCGTATTAGATCACGGCCTATTGATTGTGCTAGTCGAGGGATGGCATAATGAGAGTCAGTGTTTCAGACCGCCGAGAAGAGAGATGACTATCACTACTGAGGACGTATGGCGGATTCTTCATGTGTTGATGATGGGCACCTTGATTGAGTACAACTCTGATGCAGGGCTGATTAAAGCAACTTGCAGTGCCTTGTTTGGTGTGAATAATATACCACACGATGGGATGACTATAGCATTACATGAGTGCATCTCCGACCCCACATTACATCGGGGGCCTCTATACATTATGGCTCTTATCAGTGGGTTCCTCCTCACTGATAAGACAAGCACCACATTTCCAAGAGGACTACTACCATTGGTTCATGGTATCTAAAGAGGCAAGAGATACTGCTGGGGGTAGTGCATACTAGCCCACCTATACTGGGATTTACACTTGATTACATACCATGGTCAGAAGACCATGGGGCCAACCTCATTATTATAGATATGGTCGGGATCATATTGTGATTGGATGCCCCGTGGGCCCCTTTCATGTTTGTGATCCCGAGGAGCCGTCGTATATGGCATGGGTAGCAGCTAATGGGGACGTATGTGGCCATCTTAGCAGCCTATTCAGATATAGGTGGGAGTTTGATGAGATGGTAGAGATAGATGTTTTCTGGCAGCCATATAGGTATTTCTTGTGGCTAGAGGATTCCATAGAGCTCAACGTGTGCCTGGTACAACACTATATCATTGGCAACCACCATTACATCATAGAGTTGTATCGAGTGACATTGTGCCAACGGCAACTTGGCAAGGTATAGGGGGTCCCCTAGAAATATATCTGGCATGCACACATGGATTCAGAGAGGCAGACCATGGGGCCTCGTATACTGTTTCCCGAGCTAGGGTGAGTTTCACACAGGTGGTCCCATAGGTATGGGACCCAGTTCGACAGGTGAGGGATCCCAAGACCATAGTTGACTATGTAGCTTGGTATGCTACAATATTACCTCGGTGGCTCAAAATTCTAGAGGAGGCTTGGGTAGCAGGAATTCACCCTCCTGTAGGGATATGACACGGTGCAGAGCGTAGGGCGAGGGTAGTGGCACAGGGGCCAGATCTAAAGGATCCTTTTGATGGTATCCCACATGATGGATAGGGTGCCTCATAGGCACAAGGACCGAGGCCACGGCCCAAAGACAGTGTGGTGCAGCCACCCGGAGGCGTGGTCTTCAAGCAGGGACAATCTTCTAGAGCACCTCAGGGACTAGTCCCTGAGGTACACATAGCCGCATCGCATCCAATGGCACAAATAGCCATAGGACAAGTGCGAGCTGCATGAGGCCATAACCGAGAGAGATGTGGCTGAATGCAGAGATAAATGAGGCTTGAGATGGTGTGTAACTCGCCATAGCAGAGAGAGATGAGGCCCAAGCTCACATTGTTACCTTACTTTCAGAACGGGATCAAGCTCGGGCCCAAGCTGACCCAGGAGATGATAGAGTGGCATGGTGGAGCCAAATTCGGGAGACAACGGCACAAGGGGCTCAAATATTGAGCCTTCTTCCTCAATCCTAGTCACAGGTGTGATGGTGGCTACACAGAGAGACCATGTATATGCATGATCATAGGCACTACTAGCATAGAGGGACCAGGCCCATGCCGAGCTGTAGACTATGACTACAGAGAGAGACCGAGAGGTTGCATCCTCTATACAGGCTGAGGCATACTTGGGCCGAGTGATAAGTGAGCATGATATCGCCCTTCAGCAAGGCTCACCTTTGGGGATGTTGAATTGATATTTGATGCCACTAGGCTTGATGGTGAGGCCCTATTATATAGGACTTCTTATTACAAAGTGGTTCCCCAGTGCAGCAAATGAGCAAAGACTACCCCAAATTGGCCAAGATCGAGTGCATCAAGCTCTCAATCATAGAGATCTGGCATTCCACCGTGATCGTGAGATAACCCCTACCAGAGTAGCTAGTTAGACCAGTGCCATCCCACCGCCATTGTTCCATCGACTGATGACAGATTTGGGAGCCCTAGTGAGGGCGAGAGCTGTGGTTGAGATCTAAACTTTTTTTCCTACAGATTCTTTATATGTATGCCTCTTATGAAGGCTGATTTTTTATGTACAACCTTTTATACATGTATTTTGATGATGCCTCATGATGAATGCTTAATTCTTTGTGATACATGGCCCTTTTTGATGGCATTATGTATTGATGATGTATTATATTGAGCACTGATTTGGACATTATATGTATTGTACAGATATTTTTTGTGTAGCATCTTTGTATGCCTTAGCTAAAGGCATTATTGATGAAGAGCACTAATGTTTATTAATTTTTGATATAGATGTATATTGACACACATGTATATATATGAGGATTACTTTGTTTTGGCTCAAATACACATGGTTATGAGATGATGTACTTAAATGTTTTTGTGTCCTAATGCATGTGATATGAGTGGGATAATTTTATGATGTGAAATACCCTTTTCAGAAATTACTCTATGTTGATTTTCATTACGTGCTTCATTTGTTGATTCAGCACCTATGGATGCATTGTGACACAAGTGGGAATATATTGATTCACATTGCACGTTACGTGTTTTGATTCAGCACTTATGGATGTGTTATCTGATTTTGTACTTTGTATGTATCTCTATTTCGATGTTTGATGTATACATGTGTTATGGATGTTATATGATAGACCATTAGATGATATCAAATGCATTTTTCATGTGTTAGTTTGATGTATATTAATGAGATGATATGACGATATTGGTGAGGGGGAATATATTTTTCTTCATGCGTAACCCCTTTTGGCCCCCATTGATGATATGATATGTGATGATTAGCTTAGCATACATGCATGATGTAAAACTTAGCATTTGTTTATATATGATGTATAGATGATGCTAGATGTGATGATAATGATGGTAATGTGATGTGAATAATAACAAAATAGAGCACATGCAATAACACAACCAAATTCTAACAAAGAACACCGAAATAATACAATACACCATGATTCACCATGCTTTATTAACATACAAGAAAAACAATTAAATGCTTACGAAAGAACATAATTATTTAACACATTACATCATCATTTCCTAAGATCAACTAACAAGAATAAATCTAATCTAACTAAACACCCAAGCAATAAAAAAAAACCAAAAGCAAGAATACAAAACAACTATACAAGCAATAAGCAAAGAAAGAAACAAGACAATGCCATTAAATGTTCTCATTTTTTGTAAGATTTTTTTTTATGGACCAATTTTCTATTATTTAGGATTTTGTGAAACAATTTTCTATTGTTTAGGTTTTTGTGAAACAATTTTATATTGTTTTGGTTTTTGTGAAACAATTTTCTATTATTTTTGTGTTTTCTAACAGTTTTCCAGAGCTATGTGCAAGTAACCAAGAAAGCGTGGATGCCCCCATCATTAGATGGGGAATATACAAGGGAAGAATCCACACGTTTATGAACAAGAAGGTGTAGTCATTGAACTGCCCCCAGCGTAAGATGGGAAATAGTGAAAGACCATACCCCTCACAGATGAATAAAAGAAGGCAAAGCCAAATCAAGGTTTGACAAGGAATCTCAAAGGTAGAACTAGAGCTAGGCCAAAGACAACCACCCCTAGATACAGGATGCTTGAGAGCAAAAAACCTTCCCAAGGTACCAGAAATTGGTTTTCACCCAATGACTTGTCCAAAATGCCATAATTGCATGGTTTTCACTAGTGGACAACCTATTTTCTCTTTTTCTTGTTCTAATTTTTGATCTTTTTTGATATATATATAAATTTTTTTGTGCCATGTTCAAGCATAGAACCACTTAAGATGCATGGTGTTCATGGGCTCCCAAAGCTCATCACCATTGGGGTGAGCCAGTTTGTATGCCCCGTGTGCCAGATTTGCTTGCAAATATAACATAGGGTCCCAACCAATGTGGTTCGAACTTCCCTTTCTTTTCTTGTTCTTCTTTGGTGTTGAACTCATTCTCCTTCATGACTAAATCACCAACCTCAAACCGATGAGGGATGATTCTCTTATTGTAGTTTCGAGAGACTCTATGTTTATACACTTTTAGGTGATTAAGAGAGTGAATGCGCCACTCATCCAGGAGCTCTAACTCATCCAGTCTTGCCACTCCATAATCTTCATCCTTATCCAGATAGTTCTGAAGAAAATTTCTCAGGGACGGAAGTTCGATCTCTAAAGGGATGATAGATTTCATCCCAAACACTAGGGAATATGGTGTCGTACTCGTAGGAGTGCGAATGGATGTTCATTAAGCCCAAAGGGCTGGATGGATTTGTAGGTGCCAATTATGCCTATTTTGCTAGCCATTTTCTCCATTATCCTTATTAGATTTTTGTTTGTTGCCTCACTTGTCCATTACCCCGAGGGTAATATGGCATGGACCATTTTAACCTGATTTGAAACCATTGGCAAAGACCTTTCATAATTTTGTTCTTAAATGACTTCCCATTATTTATAACAATGGCTGCAAGAATACCATATCGAAAAATAATGTGATTCATGATAAATTTAGAAATATGTGCTCCTATGACATAGGTTAAAGGGACCTCCCACCCATTTTGTAAAATATTTTGAATCGTGATAATATGTGTATGACCATTAGATGAGGTAGGAGTAAGTTTTCCTGTTAAGTAAAGTCCCCACTTGGAGAATGGCCATGGGGTAGTGATAGGTTGCAATGGTTGTGACGGAGCATGAATGAAATTTCCATACTTTTGGCAAAGTACACATTTTCTAACATAATTGCAACAATCAATTTCCATGGTAGGCCAATAGTAACCTACTCTCAACAATTCCTTAGCCAAGACCATTCCGTTTGTATGTGCTCCAGAGACCCCTTCGTGCACTTTCTTGATTGCTTAGATTGACTCCGTCACATCTAGACAACGTAAAAGACTCCCATCATAGCCACGACGATAAAGTGTACCTCCTAACAAGGTGCAATAGTCTATCTAGTGAATCAGGGTTTTCTTTTCGGAATGGGAGATATTGGGTGGGAATGTGTTGTCCTTAAGATAGGTGAAAATGGGTTCATACCACGAGAATCGGGACCAACAACCTCACAAGCCATGAAATATTTTGGCATGTCATACGTTGGTTGGCTTAGATTTTCTATGAAGAATGGCATATCATTATTTTCTGTGGAATACAAAGCATAGACCCCACTGCTTCCATGGCATCTCGATCCGATCTACGTTTCGCACTCGTGGGATTTTCTAAAAGGTGATGCACACAAAATACTCCTTTAGAGTTTCCACTAACTTTTTGTAAGGTATGAGCTTGTCATCCTTAACCTTGTATTCACCATTAACCTATTTAATAATTAATTGTGAATCACCCGCAACCTTTACAGGATGAACATTCCACTTGATGGCTAGCTTCATTCCTACAATAACTGCGCTTCATATTCTCGTAATTTTGTTTGTGCAAGGGAAGCCTAGGAAAACATCTTCTCGTATAGGATCGCTACAAGGAGTAATAAGGACCACTCCTGCACTGAGGCATGAAACGTAAAGGTTCCATAAAAATGTATTTTTCATACGATAGATTCTTCAATGTAGAGCAAGGAGGCATTTGGCGAGATCCATGTTCAAAGGTTCTCGTGCTTTGCAAAGGTGCTTCCACTAGCTGGTCTGCAAGTACTTGTCCCTTAACCGATTTTTGATGGATAAATTCTATGTTAAACTCACTTTGAGTAGAATGATTCAATTATCCATTCTACCAAAGTGAGGGTAGGTTTGGACAATAAATACTTGATTGGGTTAACCTTGGATATTAGCTTTGTTTAGTGTTCAACAAGTAATGGCGAAGTTTTTGAAAGGTAAAAACAACGGCCAAGCAAGCCTTTTCAATTTGAGGATAATTGAGCTCATAGGAAATGAGGGTGCGACTCAGATAGTACATCACTTTCTCCTTATGACCAAGGTCGTATTGGACAATCAACGCACCAATAGCAAATTGTGTAGTGGAAATATAGAGCAAGCGAGGTTCCTCGGAGTAGGAGGCATGAGGACGGTGGATTAGCCAAGTCAAGTTTAAGCAAAGCAAAGGCTTGTTGTTGCTTAGGTCCCTAGATGAAAGCAATGTCTTTTTAAGCTAATGGGTGAATGAGTGACATTTATCTATAAATTGGGAGATGAAGTGGTGAATGGCTTGAATTTTCCCCTCTAAGTCTGCGTAGTTGCTTTATATTCTCAAGTGGAGGCATTTCAAAGACAAAGACACTTTAGCAGGGTCTACCTCAATACCTCATCTTGACACAATGAAGCCCAATAGTTTCCCGATAGCACACCGAAGACACACTTCTTTGGATTCAGCTTGACTTTGTATTCATGTAGGCATTCAAAGATATGCCGCAAAATGACAGGATGATCTACTCTTTTTGGACTTTCCTAGGATATCATCTACGTAGTCCTCCATGATATCATGAATCATATCATGAAAAATTACTGTCATGGCCCACTGATAGGTAGCTCCTACATTCTTAAGGCCAAATGGCATCACCTGATAGCAGAAGGTTCCCCAAGGAGTTGTAAAAGTTGTTTTGTGTTGGTCTTCTTTAGTGATCTTGATTTGATTATATCCTGAAAAGCCATCCATGAGTGATAGCATTTCATACCCTACTGTTGAGTCAACAATCATGTCAATGTTGGGTAGTGGAAAATCATATTTAGGGAAAGCCTTATTGATTTCCCTAAAATCCATGTAGATTTGGATACCAATAGTTTTTTTTTGGACAAGAAAAATGTTTGATATCCATTCGTAATAATCAATTGGCACGATGAATCCTGCATTGCAAGAAATCTTTCTAACTCTTCTTTAACCAACAGGCCACTCTTGGGTGAATCTTTCGAGAGCTTCGTTTGATAGGCTTGGTGTTTGCGTGCATGACTAGGTTGTGCATGACCAAAGTTGGATCTAAGCCGGGCATGTCTTTGTAAGACTAGGCGAACACATCAATAAACTCTCGTAGAACATTGTTCTCTAGTTGAGAGTGATGCTCCCAATTTTACTATCTTGGGATCTTCTTCTGTACTAATATTGAAATTAATGGTTTCTTCAACTAGCAATTTTGATACGTCCCACTCAAGCGTGCCAAATATGTGTAAGTGTTTCTATAATTTTAACCAAATTTAAAGCAAGAAAACTACCACCTAGAAATAGCTTCCTAACCTAGCTAAAAATGAGAAATATGCACCATCATGATGAAGAAATGAGAAAGTCCCACCTTTAACATTAATAACTTTGAATTAATCAAAACATAATGTAAATTAATGAACCCTATTCCCCTTAATTTCCTAATTAAACATTTAAAATGAACCTAAGTAGTTCAAATGGAAATCAAATCATATTTTCTTGCTTTGATCCTTCAATGGATGCTTGGGTGTGAGGCTTAGCTCTTCAAGAATGGAGGATGGAGATCTCAAGAATGAAAAAAGGCTATCAAGATGAAACTATTTGCTTACTTTTGTCTCTTGAGAGATTTAGGTGTAAGCGTAGAAGTAGAGGGAGGGTTGTTTATATAGCCCAAAGGATAAAGGATTCAACACATCCTCATGAATGAGTGATTAATGGAGATATAGAGTTAGTAATGGATAAGGGGGTTTAGATGGGGTTTAGTTAACTTTAGGATGATTTAGTTTTTCCTCTAGTGGCTCATGTTGATAAACGGGGTGTATTAATTAATCAAGATGATTAATTAATACATGTGCAAGCTTTTATAAGCTTTTAGATGGATATTAGTGTGATTTGGACCATTAGAGGGAGTTAAACCAATTGAATAGTGATTTATTGATTTAATGAGAAGAGATACTAATTAATTAATAATAATTAATTAGACTAGATAGAAGGTGTTGATTAATGAAGGGTCGTTAATTAGGGCACGCGTTAGACATGCGGCTTAATTAATTAACATAATGTAATCAATTAACGACGATGGAAGAGAAGACAAGCTCTATTGACAATATGTTGTCAATTTGTGGAAAAGGAGATAATTAGCGCAATTTAAGTATTTAGATTTCTCGGTGTAATTATAGGTGTCTACAATGATAAATTTGATAAATAAAATTTCCATGTCCTACAAGGTAGTCATGCCACTTGAGGTATTCCAAGAATACATTTTATCACTTTTGTTTAACATTTATCTTCTAAAGGTTTCTACTAGATTTAGTTTTTTTTTATTGCCGATAAAAATATCACTCAATTGATAATTTGAATTATCATAACATGTACACATTTCTTGGTTTGATTCTTAAATGGGAGACAATGTTTTCTTAGTCAGTAGTTCTCACATGGATCAATAACATCCACTTTCACATCATAAGAAATATTTAATATATGTAAGCAACCTCCTTGAAACTCAAAATGATTTGATCGACATCACAATGGTACTTTCCCAAATGAGGGCAAGTTACAAATTTTCCTTTACAATTAAAAACTTAATAGTGAATTAATACACAACCTAACTATCTTTGTGGTCCCACCCATTTTTCATTACATTCCACTTCTAATGTTATTTATTATGTAAAACAACCATGATATTTGAGCTCAAGATGTCATATTGTATGCAAATTAAGTAACATTATGCCTCACACTAAGGCATCTTACACACATTCATACCCATGAGAAAGTTCTCAACCAGGTTCCTAGGGAGGAACACACAACACATACGATATCTCTAAGTCTATAGGACTACGAAAGGTGTTTGGAGCTAGCCTAACTTGGAGCTTACTAGAGAAGGTCACTACATTCAACAAAGCTAAATATTGTGAGCTATATGTTTGTTTGGTTTCTTTCCGCTCAATATGAAAATACACATAAATGTAAGTTGATATTTTAATTTGAAGATTATGTGATTTCCTAGGTCATTGCAATGCTAATGTATAGGTAAAAACCCATCATTTTAAATTACTTGCGAACAACTTTACTAGCATAATTATATCAACAAAATTCATCTACAATAAACATTTTAAATCACAAGGTTCAAGTTTCCTGCTCCTACATTTTATTTTTAACACTAAAAGAAGGAATATTGGACATATTTTTTGAAAGTACATGATACAATCAACTCCATTTTCTTAATAGAATATACAATTAAAATTAGGGTAACATTCATTAAATAGGCAAATGTACAACTACGTACAAAATACTACATTTTCCCAATACGCAACACTATCATTTTCATCATGGAAATAATGAAAATAATACATTCTATTCATAAAAATATCACTGAAATATTATAAATGATTACATTTCCTTCAAATAACATGTTAATAAAAGACACAAATGTCATTTTTACTACTCCTTTTGTTCAGGTACCTGCAACCAACGTTAAGCTCACCCTAGGATTGAGTATGGAAAACCTTTACATTCAAGCACAAACAACGCATTTCATCATTTCAATTAATTTGAAGAAAATTACAAGGAGAGGTAGTGAACATGAGACAGATGAGAGTTAACTTCCTCACACATTCACACTTCCACATTCATTTAGATTTTTTTAAGATAGTAGGGAAGAGAGGGAAACTATAGAACATTTTCTTTTTGATTCACAATTTTTGTGCCATTGCCCAACCCATACCCATTTTCATTTTATTTCAAACTCATCTGCATTTTTATCCATTTAGCTTTCCAAAATCCAAAAACAACCAAAATTTTATATTTATTTTAAGAGAGAGAGGGAGGACAGAGAGAACACTATAAATTTAAAAATCCATTCATACAAAGTAAATTATTAAATAGTACTCTACACACATTATAACGCTATAAAATTGGGTTTACGAGTAATTTACGGAACCAAAGGGGATCCTTCAAAATATTTTCTAGCTTAAGTTGTGTGTTTGCAAAAATGGACCAAAAAATTTAAAGTTCTTATAGTATGGTTTCTAAAACCACTTAAGTTCAAACATAAATATCATCGATTCCTACCTATCACCTATAAATAAGGAAATCATTGGTTTTGATGGAATTCAATTATGTCAAACAAGGTTCAATTTATAAAGGTGACTTTGAGCCTAATTATCATAAACACATCAAACATTTCATTTGTATGATGATGATGATGGTGGCCCTGACATCCACTTAAAACTCTAACTTATGAAATTATTTTTACTGAAACTCGAGTTGGTTTTGTTTCTCACGTAGGAAAGTTAGAGGTATATAAAAGGGTTTCTATTTACAAAAATTGATATGATATTTGTAATCTGAAACTAATCAAAAACTTTTAAAGTGGAAACATCACCAAAAGTGACTGAAGTGTTAAAAGGGTATCAAATCTCACCTTGTTTAAGGCATCTAATCGAGCTAGTCATCCCGGTTAAGAAATTTCATGGCACTTTGGGATGACATGGATCTTGTTTGAATTTTTGGTTCCCATCAACAGCTTAGATATGACACTCCATGCACACAGCTCTAAGGCCTAAGTTTTTTTTTCTTAAAATTTTAAAGAAAAATATGTTTGGGAAAGGTGAAATCCATATCATTCAATCTAAGTTTCATTTCTATTATAATATACAAATGCATAATGAAATCTAATGATAAAAAAATAAATGATGAAATATTTAGTTTGAATCGAGAGGAAGAGTTATCCATATATTCTACTCTAATCCCATGAATGCTACATTTGATGAGACCGTGTCACTTTTAGGCATTCCAAACAAAAATTGTAGGCTTTCTCATTTCTATACAAAACTCCAATTTGTGTGCATCTTGCCACCAACATAATCCATGAGAGCACGTCTCTACAAGGCATCTAGTCGAATCTGTTTTAGTGTCTTTTCCTTGACACCCGACAAAACTAAGGTCACCCAACCCTCTGATATCATATTCTACTATTGTTTCTTGATATATGAAGGTTGAATTTGCAACGCACACAAGATAATTATTGGAAAAACCCATTGCATGGATAAGGAATACTAGAAATGAACCCAATCCTCAATTACAAATAATTTATTTGGATCAAACAACTTATTGTAAAATCCAGGAAGGATTTGTTGAGAGGCCTTAGATCATTCAGATACAGGTTTAATGGAAGAATATCTTCAACTAGATAATAGCACATCCATTGTCGCATCAACTCAATATTGATTATTGATTGAACCTAGTTGTATGTCCTCTTCTGATAAATGAGTGCCATTAATTCATCTTGCATATTTGAAGATAGCCTCTGGCATGGAGATATATAGTCTTCGCAATATAATGAATCAGTAACACAAGAATGAATTGATTTATTTCAAACCAGAAATTATTAGTTCATCTAGTTTCATCGATAAATCATACTTTTCACTATTTTCACATATTTATTTCTAGCTTTAATTCTAACTTTAATCTTCTTGCATAATTCTACTCAGTAAACCAGCTTTCCCTACTCCCATACTCTGCTTTGATGGTAGTCCATAATCTATTTTATAATCACCATATACATGCAGCTGGGATTTTTTCGACTAAAGAATGGGGAACACCCATACACTACCTACTTAGTACCCAAAACAATCATAGAAAACAATGAGAGAAATTTTAAGCTCCTATTTTCACTCAAGAATGGAAAATTTTGGATCAAGCTATAGAGTCCGGCGTGACACTATTGAAAGTGATTTGCAAAATAAAAGACCAAATTCTATGTGTCCTGTCATCATTGTTGGCTAGATAAGCCTCATTAATTCAGATAATTTTAGTCAAACACTGCATGTGTTTTATCCAACAAACCATCCATTCTATCAAACATTGTATATGCTCTTTATACAATATTCCATGTGTGAGCTTTAACCTTTTTTATCCTGTTAGATGAGGCGGCAGTTGGATTGTAGAGTAGTAATTTTATCTCTACAAGAAGGGATGATTTAACCAATAATGGTACTAATTAGGGACAACTATAACATAGCTCCACTAGCACGGCTCCCATCCACCCCTATGATTTCTGTAACCATCCAATTACTACTAAGTTTACAACAAAAAGATTGGGTTTGATGTATTAATTCCTCTAGACTTCAAATACTATGTTTGGTTTATTATGCAAGAAAAATGACAGTTTGCATGCCCCTCCACCTACCACTCCTAAAAATTCATCTCATTTTTTGAAATTGAGGGGGCACTACAACTCCCTTTACTAAAAAGAGCATCATCCTCAACGCAACACAATACCAAAGCTCGAAGGATATGTAGGCAAGAAAGCCAAAATTACACATGTTGCTTAACAAAATAACTTTTTAATGCAACATGACCACAATGAAGTAAATTAATTTCAGAAATATCTTAAATTTTAATGTTTTGTGAAGATTGGTAGTTATTTCTCTTTATTTTACTTCTCAATTAGTCTTTTCTTTTATAGTATTTCTTAATCTCAAACTCTTAGTATTCATTGTTTAGAATTTCAATTGTCTTATGTTCATGGGTGCCCAATAGTAATTGTCCTCAATATGTCACATAAAAATCAACACAACACAAACGAACCATGATACATCTTGCTACATAATTTCACGATTGTATCACATCACAAGACATCTAGTTCCACCATGGAAATATAAAAATTAGTCCTCATAACGAATAATTTTCAAAAAAAATGTCATAGGCATATATCCAACACACACATGTGACTGTCAAACATAAATATCATGTTGATACATATACAATTGGTATCACATGACCCAAATAAACCACGAATTTAACAACATAGTGCTAAGATAATATTCAATATTCCATACCAACCAAGGGGAGCGTCAAACCTCAATCATAAAGATGTCTAAAAAGACTCACAAGAGTACACATAAATCATAACACCAACTCTACACATCATAACACATCACGAAACAATCTCAATATATCTCCCAAAGTAACACAAAAAAATTTCATATATATCCCAAAGCATCACCAAGAAACTCCATATACCTCCCAAAGAGAAAGAATCATAGTGCCAAAACCAAGCCAGGTCGCTCAACCATAGAGCCCCATCAAGAATATCAAGTCACTCAACCATAGAGTTCCATCAAGAATATCAAGTCACTCAACCATAGAGTGTCATCAAGAACATCATGTCACTCAACCATAGAGTGTCATCAAGAATATCGGGTCACTCAACCATAGAGTCCCATCTCCTTTCTCCATATAATGAGGTCGGGTCACCCTATGGCCCTAGGCACATAGAGCCCCATCACCCCTAACCCAAGTGACATAATAACTCATGATTCAACAACTCATTGGTTTTTTTAACTCCTTTGGGCATATCCCCATACAACGAAGTGGGTACATGGGTCCAACCACTCTATGGTGAATCCTTGACCCTATTCCAACACATTATGACATTAGAACCAACATAAAAATCCATCTCGAATTCCAAGTGGCAAACATCCCACGCCTTGGGAAAGGCTACAAACTTTTAAAAATGAAAAGAAAGTTTGAAACTAAGAAAAGAAAATGGATAATTATCCATAGTTAGTGTAAAAAACCACATGTTAGTGCAACAACTAAATAAAATTCCTAAAATATAAGAATACATCAATCAAGAAAATTCTCGATTCTTGAAAGAAAAGAGATAATTATCAATTTACTTAATAAAATATGTACTTGATAAATATCACATTATAATCACTTTATGGTCTCATATATACAAGAAATGGGTACTCATCGAGTGTTGGCACTCGTATATCGAGCCCGAACTCGCAAAAATATACATGTAACTAGAAATGAGTATATCAAATAATGTAATCTGTCATCATCTTTTCCCGAATCATCCCTCCATATACCCACAATTATTAATATAATCAAAATCACATAGTATTTTTCAATGGACACCCCAATAAGAAAAATAAGGGGACACTAGTTTTCATAAGTTGAGCCTAAGGTGGTGTGCATCCATAATATACTTGAGAAAACTTGAAGTATACTAAATAGATAGTACTCAACTCAATATTATGAAAACCTAGTCCATGCCTCCTTTCTCAACTCATACATTATTGATGGTTTCTTCCCTTAGGGTCTGTCATCACCAATCCGGCACTATGATAATTCTTCACCGGGAACTCCTCGTGCTATGATTATTTACTAATGCACAGACTTTAGTTTGGTGGATGTAATCTAGAAACAAAACAACAACATAACATAAGAATACCATTGACTATGATAAGACAGTAATGATGACAAATCTGAAATATCAAAGTAAATTATAATATTAACATGAAATCATTACAATCTCACCCATGAGGTACTTCAAGTGTTATTGACTTACTTGCCTTTCACCAAGACTATGGGAGAAACTTTACAATTACACCTCTTAATGGCTTCTTCAACACACCTTTAAACTGATGGCTTCCTTCGCACACTTCCTACAATATTTCTCACTACTTCCTTCTATGCTAAATGAGGGGGTGGCCTCTCTATTTATAGAACTTCCGTGCTTATCCATCTTATCTCTAAGATAGGATAAGAAATCCACTCGATGAATCATATTCCATACCTTAACTCTTATCTCGTACATGTAAGCTTATCTTTTAAGATAAGATAAACCTTATCATTTTACATGGGTTCCACATTTTTAGACTTTTTACAAATAAAATATACAAAATATTTATGACCTCACTTCTTGTCCTTATTACCAATATAATATTTCTAATTCCTAATCACGTAGACCCTACTTCTCTAATTACCCAAACTTTGACATTTTAACATTACTTTGCACCACTTACGACAAATATTTACTTTTACAACATTCCTATTGTACTTTGACTTATTCTTCAGTACTCCACATTATTGGCAGCAACGTCATCGACGGCGCCAAGTTATCTTCTATCGACGCTACTACTAATTATACTTACAACATCCTATTCCTAATACATACATTAATGAAATATAAATTATGGAGAAAAAAATTTAGTGTCGACATCTTCCCCTTCCTAGCTTCTACTCGGTCCTCGGAGTAGACTATTCTAGTGCTTGGAAAATCTTCAACTTGTCGTGGTTGACCCATTTCGTAATGGGAGTGCCATCCAATTCCTCCAGTCGTCATGTACCATTTTTTCATGCACAAAATGCTATTTTGTAGGGCCCCATCCATTTTAGAAGAAATTTTCTCTGTCTTCTTTTTGTATTTGGAATCATATACTAGAACCAAGTCATTCACATGAAATGGAGACCACCGGATCTTTTGATCAAAGTATTCCTTCGCTTCATTTTCTTCTTATAGCTTGTATCCTTAGCTATTTCCTCATTTCCTCTAGCAAATGAAGATGTACCAACCTTTCTTTTATCAATCACTTTCATCCATTCTTTCATTTTTCATTACTCTCGACCGTGGAAATATCAAACTCAATAGGAAGAATCGGATCAATGCCATAAGCCAACTAAAATGGGGAGTATCTTGTTGCTGATTTTGATGTTGCCTTATATGCCCACAATTCGCATGAATCCTTTTATCCCATTTATGTACCTGCAAGGCTGCATCTTTTGCTAGAATTTGACACAACACAAAGTTTGTTCGCTCCACCTATCCATTTGTGCTTGGCTTATATGTTTTTTCCTTCCCCGTGCTTAATAGTAAACTTATTGACTAGGGCTTCTACCACCTCATTAATGAAGTGGCTTCCTTGATCTGTATAATTTATAATGGACAACCAAATCTAGTGACAATGCGTTCATATATGAACCTTGCCACTTCATCCATGGAAGTTGTTTTCAATGGCCTAGCTTCAACCCACTTGGTTAAATAATTTGTGGAAACTACAATATACTTATTTTGGCATGAGGTAGTTGGAAGTGGACCTACAATATCTATTCCCCACTTTTCAAAGGGACCAAGTGGAAGAATAGGACATAATGGAGCTAATGAAGTCTTACGGTTACCATGTGTTTGACAAATATCACATGTCTTACAATAATTATAACAATCTTTAAAAAGAGTGGGCCAGTGATAACCTGCATCCAAGATCCTTCTTGCTGTAAGTTGTCCAGAGAAGTGCCCTCCACATGTACCATTGTGGAATTCTTCTAGCAGCTCCTTCCCTTGATCACGTCCAACTGCCCTCTTATACTGTCCATCAGGTCCTATTCGAAATAATACTCCATGCAGAATAGAATATGGATGACTGGCTTGAGTAATCTTTCTCTTAGTCTTTGCATTGGCACCATCAAGAAACTTGAATTCATTCAGATAATTCCAAATATCTATGTATTCACTAGGGATTGTGTCAAGGGATAACAATGCTGCATCGGGAAATCATCATCATCACAAGATGATCCTAAACCATCATAGGCTCGAGAGAGTGCATCTGCATTGACATGCTTCTTTCCTGGCCTATCTATAATATCAAATTCAAATTATTGTAGCAAAATTATCCATCTTGCTATCCTCCCCGATGGGTTAGGCTTATTTACAATATATTTTAGATCCCGATGATCTCATTTACAACTAGAATTTTTTTCTCTAAAGCAAGTAATTTCTAAACTTCTTTACAAAGAAAAATGATAGCCAGAACCTCTTTTTTAGTTACTGTTTAATTTACCTCAAGATCGCTCATTTCTTTGCTCCCAAAGTAAATTGGATGTTCATTCCCATTTTCATCCTTTTGGCTCAAAGTACTTCCTAGTGCTGCATCCGAGGCATCAAGTGTACACAATGAATGGCTTGCTCCAATCGGATTCTTCAAAACAGGTGAAGACACCAGGCTTCCTTCATCTGTCCAAAAGCTTCATGTGCCTTATTTCCCGGTTCATAAGTAACATCCTTCTTCAAGAATCGGGTTAGTGGTCATGCAATCTTTGAGAAATTCTTGATGAACCTTCTATAGTAACCCACATGGCCTAAAAATGATCTCAACTTACTTCTATTCATAAAATGGTAAATCTTTGATTTTTGAAACTTTATTAGGATCGCACAATACCATCTCTGATACAACATGCCCTAACAAAACACCTTTAGAACATCCAAAGACACACTTTGTAGGGTTTAGTGAGGCTTGTGCTTCATCTAACCTTTGAAATGCCATCTCCATCTCAGTGCGGTGGGTTCGACTTACTCCCATAGATGTAAAAATCATCCGAAATACTCTAATGAAGGTCCCAATGTAGGGTTCGAACACCCTATTCATTAAACGCTTGGAACGTTGGTGGAGCATTACACAACCCAAAAGGCATAACTCTATAAGCAAACGCTCCCAAGGAGTGGTGAACGTGGTCTTCAAATGATCTTTATCTGCTATACGAACTTGGTTGTAGCCATGCTATATCCATCAAAAACTATAGCACTCTAGCAAATTACTTCGTCCCAAGATCTGATCTGAAAATGGAAGAGGGTAATGATCCTTCTTTGTTGCCTTATTGAGCTTCTGTAATCAACACAAAAGCATAGCTTCCCATTCTTTTTATTTAGATCACAATGGGAGAAACCCATTCTAAATTCTCCACAACTAATATGAATCCCGCATCAAGCAACTTATCTATTTCTTCTTTTACATGTCTTGGAAAAATTATGATTCATTCTATATGGCATTTGCTTTATGGGCTTAACACCATCTACCAACTCAATACAATGTTCTACCCAACTTACTTGATGGAGTTCCTTGTAATCAAAAGTGAATAGGTGTATGTACCTTTGAAAGAGCTTGGAGGTAGGATTCCTTCTCACTCTCCATCACAAAGATCACCAATCTTTATTTGTTGGAGATGATCCTCAACTTTGTCTTCGTATAATTTTATGGGGTCATGAGTTGGTGTGACTTGAAGGATATCCATGATCAAACATCAACCTCACTTTCTTCATCTTCGAGTGTCCACTTCACTGGTACTAGAGTAATCAGAGGATGTCCAATCATCAGTTTCATCACTTGAATCCACAGGTTCTACCTTATGATGTCGAGGGATCACGTTTATCTTCACCCTCTCTCTACCACATCCAAGTGTCATGAAACCTTCATTCCAGTAGTTTCTTGCATGAACTCTCCTTAGCCATGGTCTTCCTAGCAGCATTGGGTACGCAATAGTACCATTTTTCATCACCTAAAAGTCTACCACACATACAACACCCATAACAGATATTGCCACATTTGAAACTACACCTTTTGGTTTAGTTTTTCCTTTATTTAATGACCTTAACATAAGTGTTGAAGGGCGATCAATTTTTAAACCCAACATATTCATTACAGACTCGGTCATTACATTAACTCGTAGCACCTCCATCAACTATGACATCATGAATTGAAATACCATTACATAATACCTCGAGCTTGTGGAGCATAGGGATCCTCTGCCTCCAGCAGGGGATCTCAACCTCCTTCCTTCTTCGAGCATTGAGTCCACTTCGTAGGTCCCGCCTCTTCTCGAAGACAACCAAGAGTTGACCATATGTAATATTTGCGTGGCCTTTGACAGATCTTCCAAAATGGAGTATGGTCCTTGCCCTATGAAATCATAAAATCTTGCACACCCAACTTTCTTATCCTATGTTTCTTACTAGTTTCTTCTTTCATCTTCTTAAGATCATTTCCATCTTGATTATCTTTTTCTTTTTTTCTTTTTTTTACAAACACATCTACTTCATTATTTCTGCTCTTATCTACTACATCAAAAGAATTCACAGGTGCTTTTCCTTTATCATTATCTCCTTTACCAGATGTAGAAGCTCTATCTAGACAATTATACTTATAATGACCCTTTTTATAACAACCATAACATACAACTTCAGAAATATTTCTTTTTGGACCTCTATCTCCTCCCTGAGAACTAAATTCCTTTCCTTGAAGAAGATTAATAGTTAACTGACCCATCTTTTTGAGCAAATCTTCATACTCAGTAGATGTACTAGGAGAAATATTTGTGCTCACCGGGAGTGGTTGTGGATTCTAGACCAAAGGTGCTGGTGTAGGCTCTACTTTAGCAACAATTTCTTTGGGCTCCTCTTCCATGCTTTCTTCTTGCCTTCTTGCAATCTCCTTTTCTTGTTCAATGGTAGCTGGGCGGTCATACTTCACTCATTTTCTGATCTCTGGCTTCATCCCAAGAATGAAGTGCTTATAGAGGAGATTATCCACGCCATTCATCAACCCATCCGCTAATCCTTCCTTCCGGATCTGGGCATCGAGCTTCCTCCTTAGCTCTAGAACACGAGCATGATAATCCCTTATCTTCTCCTTCTCTCCTTGGGATAGCTTTGTGATCTCGATCATGAGATCTCGTATATTTCTCGTTGTTCACCAAATTCTTCAAGAAAACTTTCGGTTAATAAATCCCATGAATTTTTCACATTATCACCTAGTGTTTCAAACCACCTAACTTTGTTGAACCATCCAAAAAGGTAGGAAAAAATTCATTCCATTGTTCCCTTCTTATAAGGCCATTACAAATACAAGATCGCTTAAACTCTTGAATGAAAGAAGAAGCATCTTAATTAGATTGAGCTGAAAAACAAGAATCTTTCCCATTTCCAAAAGTAACCACCGTGAAATACCAACCCACAAGTACAATCAACAAGACTTATGTGCACAAATAATTAGAATCACTATACTAGAAAGTGAATTTACACCTTTCTACAAGAAATAGAAATGACCATGGTAAAATATGGTAAAACTTGACTTACTCATGCGGTAAAAACTCGACTTTCTTGTGGTAAACACTATTCACAAGAAAAAGTGAAGTTCTTTGCGGTAAATACTATTCACGGTAAAAAGTGACTTTACTGTGGTAAATACTATTCATAGCAAAAATGACTTTATCATGGTAACTACTATGCACAGTAAAAACAAGGTTACCCTCCAATTGATTTTTTACTAAGTGGGAATATCTCTCCAGAAAATCCACCAACGAGGAATGGTCCCGGCAATGGAACCAAAATGTCATCACCAATCCGGCACTATGATAATTCTTCACCGGGAACTCCTCATGCTATGATTATTTACTAATGCACAGCCTTTAGTTTGGTGGATGTAATATGGAAACAAAACAATAACATAACACAAGAATACCATCGACTATGATAAGATGGAATGATGACAAATCTGAAATATCAAAGTAAATTATAATATTAACATGAAACTATTACAATCTCACCCATGAGGTACTTCAAGTGTTATTGACTTCACTTGCCTTTCACCAAGACTATGGGAGAAACTTTACAATTACACCTCTTAATGGCTTCTTCAACACACCTTTAAACTGATGGCTTCCTTCGCACACTTCCTACAATATTTCTCACTACTTCCTTCTATGCTAAATGAGGGGGGTGGCCTCTCTATTTATAGAACTTCCAGGCTTATCCATCTTATCTCTAAAATAGGATAAGAAATCCACTCTGACGAATCATATTCCATACCTTAACTCTTATCTGTACATGTAAGCTTATCTTTTAAGATAAGATAAACCTTATCATTTTACATGGGTTCCACATTTTTAGACTTTTTACAAATAAAATATACAAAATATTTATGACCTCACTCCTTGTCCTTATTACCAAAATAATATTTCTAATTCCTAATCACGTAAACCGTGCTTCTCTAATTACCCAAACTTTGACATTTTAACATTACCGGACCACTTACGACAAATATTTACTTTTTACAACATTCCTATTGTACTTTGACTGTTACCGTACTCCACATTATTGGCGGCACTGTACTAACGGCACCATTATCTTCTATCGACGCTACTACTAATTATATACTTAACAACATCCTATTCCTAATACATACATTAATGAAATAGAAATTATGGAGGAAAATTTTAGTGTCGACAGGTCTTCTAGTGTAAGGTTCACAACATAACACATAACTACATCACTAACACAATGGTGATTCATGCACATTAACCATAGTGTCTTATGCATGGTATATATACAAGGTATAAAAAAATCATTACTTTCACGGGTTATGATACATCAATTTTCCACATAATGCACCTAAGGTGCAAGTACTACACAATAGGGGTCATACGATCACCATATGCCCCTAATTCATGACATGAACCATCACATATTACATGAATTATACATATGATGAAAATAATGACTAACATTACAACATACAGTCAATTGCAATACAACATGGTGACACACATGATTCATCACAACACGGTGGTGACATCACGATAAAATCCAATTCACTATACACTAATTTTGTCATGTAACACATCAACACACCTTCATATCACATAATAACAAAACACTCCAACACTCCATAATCCACAATAACATTCTTTTCACACAAAAAGGTGGCACATCACACATGAAATCCTCATTGAGTCCACAAAAAGGAGAGAAAAATTGTCATTACAACACATAAACATGATAACAAATACGCACTAAGTGACATGCATAACATGTGCATTCATAATATCACAATTACAACATTGGTCACATCACAACATATATCACATTACTCTTCCCATATCCACCACCACCATGCAAGATCATCACAACTCCAATCTATCCTAGAGGTTCAAGAGCATGAACATTGCTATGATAACATATGTAACACCCACATTTTACACACACAAATGAAACACACACATAATAACAGTAATTTTTTGTTCGCTTACATTTCTTGATACATAACATCACATAGGAGCACTTAGGATAATGTATAACACATGAGATGTTTGCATAACCTGGACCCACATGTGTGTCATGACACACATGATGTACATCAAAGCCACATATCTAAAAATTACAAGGTAAAACAATGAACCAAGACGATATACACTTACTCACACGAACTTCCCACAACACATCATTGTTCATGGTAAAATATTTATTACAATCGTTTTTTTATTAGTTGTCTATAATTATCTCAAGAACACATAACATTGGACTATTCTCTCCTTTACAACTAGGTTGCATGTTTTTGGTTTATCATTTCACCTAAATTGGTTCCTTTATAATTCACTCGTTTCTCTTGTAGAAATAACTTTAGATAGCATGATTGTGATTAGGAACATATATCCACACATGTGTCTTGTAATATTTGACTTAATGATTTATTTGAGAAATTCATGCTTACTTGGTTTGAAAAAAACTCTCATTACAACAAGGATAATTCATAGGAAGAAAAAGGAAGGTTACTAGATCAATAGAAAACCTATCCCAAGTTCATTTCATAGCATTGTTTAATACTAACAATACACTCTTTTAATCTTCAAGTTATTACAATCAAATATTAAGTTTAACTAATTTGGTTGTATTATTCTTGATTCGAATCCATTTCCTCCAATTAGGAATTCATATTTTCACAATCATATTGTGCATGGAAGGGTGCATTACACTTATGTTTCCATTATAGATTTTTGTTTTTGAATTTTAGTGACAAATTTCACATTTTAAAATAAATTTATGTCATCATCTTATCAATTTACTCTCAATAAAACAAGCTAATTACCTATTTCGATGATAACTTCTACTTCCTGAGTGATCCTAGATTTAATCTTATCTACCCTTTTTACTAACTATATTTAGATGGTTACTTTTTTCATTTATTAACATCATTTTGGAAAAAATTTAATTCCTATAACACTTACATAACACTTAGGGATTCGTGACTACAAGGAGTGGTGACCCTATACCTAACAACTCATTTCACCACTCTTAAAAACCCAAGTATTAGAGCATATAACTAGACAACCCAACAACTATATGCTTTTCAAATATCTTCCAAGGAACTAATTAAATTGTTGTGTGAATAAGAATTAGTGTTTCCTTCACCAAAAACTTTCGAGAGAGTTTATAATATCCTCACTTCAAAAGCATTCAGGGATGGTGGATGAACTACCCCATATGAGAAACACGTGGTAATCCACTACTACATACTAAGGGACACATTTATCTAAGAGGGAAAAAAAGAGTGCAAATGCAAAAGCTATAAAATTTTACGCATCCAACAACCTTCTAAAGTCATATTTACAATCATTAAAAATCATGCATCATATCAATGCCTCTAGACTTCAAATATTGTGCTTGGATTATTATGCAAGGAAGAAGATAGGTCGTAGGCCCCTCCACCTACCACTTCTAACAAAGGCAGCTCATTTTCTAAAATCAAGGGGGCACTACACATCTCCCGGTAGTGTAAGATGTTTCATCTACCTCGAGCCAAAGACAAGCATGCCAAAGTTTAAGCCTAATACAACCGAGATATTCTTATGGGTGCAAGAGATGATTAGAGGGGAGGCCTGCATGGTTAAACAAGTGGTGGTTCTATATTTTCAAGCCATATCCATGATGGTGAAAATGAAAAAAGAAAATTTATCCCAAGTTTCTTCCCACTTCTTCAGTGGAGTTTCAAGAAATTAGTGTGTGGATGTAGTATAACCAAAGGTAATCAATCATGTTGGTGAGATAAATTCATCTAACAACAAAACAATCACTATCCCTCTAGGAATTGTAATTCATGGGGATATGCCCACTTGTTTAAAGAATCATCCAATCACCTTCTTGCGAGAAACAGGGAATATAAGGATAACATTGAACACCTAGAATGCCATGTAAGAAATATCACCTCGTATGTGAAAATCTTCATACATTGGAATGGTATTCCATCTCTTCATGCTCAAGAATTTTTAGACATTAGTAGCTTTGATCCAGAATCCATTAGAAAGTCTCAAGGATTCATGATGTAGGGCAGGGAATATGATAAGTGGGTAAGAAAGATTCTTGAAAATGGTAAAATGTTGCGTACTGAGATTCTTTCATTTTTGAAATGCATGTTAAAAACTTACACAAAGGTAAGGATGACACAAAAAAAATTTGAAAAAGAGGAGAATTGGAATCATGTATTTCCATTGGTGGTGTAAATGAGAAAATCCAACTCTTCCATTTGGGTAAGTAGAAAGGTATTCAAATTAGTATCTAAAGAATTATCTCAAGTTTATGCTAGAATAATTATTTCTCGGTATGAGATGCTAAACTGTGATCTTGATGAATTAGACTCATACAAGGAATGCACTTCAAAAATGGAGGAAGATATCAATGATGAGGTACGAAAAACATGGAGTACCCACAATGGATGAAAACACATATGTGGATCATGTACTAAAACCATTTGAATAGATTGTCAAGGAGGTGGGATCCATTTTATTTCATTGAAGACACACTGGTGTTTCTTTCGAGATAAAGGATGTTATATCCAACACCACGAATGAGCATTAGGAATGGTTCATGAAATGCAGGGAATATCAATGTTATCTTTGATAATTTTCTCAAGTCTTTAAGCTTTTACACATTCATTAGGATGAGAAAGTTATACTTCCAAAGACAGCTTTCGATATAGTAAGGATTTCAAAGGGATTGATATCTTCCTAGAAGAACTCTCCAAAATTTCATCATAAAGTGAATTAGCATCACAAATTACATCATCCTAATTTTAGTCCTGTATCTCCTCTACATTCTCTCTTCCCCACCCCCCTTCCTCCCTTCTTTCATCTTTTAATTCTTTGTTGGGAGTTTACTTTTCACGTTTCTTTTTATTCATTAAAATGTAATCTATAGTTTTACTTTTTAATGAGACTCCACCACTTAATAAAAAGGGACTCAATTTCTCTCCTAGGAATGTGAAAGCACACATGTTCTAAAGGTTAATGACCAATCATATAGGCGGTAGGAAAAAGTCATTTTGAGAAACTATATATTCTAATGACTTCCTCATTTTAGGGGGTTTTAAATTTTTTTAGTTCATGACTAGGTAGCTACAAAGAACAAGAAAATATATCATTTATTCTATTTCCATTCCATATGTTTCCTCTCTCACTCATTTTTATCTTTGTGAACATGTCAATCTTGCATGACCAAGAAGAGTGTAAAACTTTTGATGAGGGAAGGAATGGAATTTTATGTTCATGATTAATTTTGTCTTATCATAATTACCAAAAAAATTTCCTTCCAATTGTGTGTTGATAAACTTTGGTTAATAATTTTAAGAATCTCATATATTCAACTTGCAATAATAATCCACTCTCTTAATTTCTCATTCCTCAAATCTCACCTTCTTTAATTTATTCCCTTGCACAAGGTGCAAAATTTTTCACAATTGTAGTGGAGTATCCCTATTGGATCCTGGACCTATTGGTCAACCACATATTTGTTTTTATTCATAGATAATAAAGGGAGTCTCCGTTTTCCAAGCAGGAGGGACTTAATCCCAGTGTTAGTGAAAATCAACTAATTTGTCCTAGTCACAAATTATTTTTCCAATAAAGAACAAGTGAGATATATTTTCCTCATGGTCCAAACGTAAGATACATCTAAAATTCCCATTAAACCATGTTTTCATAAGGCAATCCCTAGTCAATTCTCGGTAATAAAAAAGAAGAAAAATAAATAAAATCACTTTTGGCCATATAGTTGGGTTCCATATCTTTATGAAGATGTTCATGAAGGGATGAGCATTACTTGATATTGATGTATCACAAACTGATGAGACTGTGTAAACAACTAAGTATTTTTTCCTCATCCTAGAGACTCTAAATACGGAGATGCAAAGAGTTTTCATTATGTTATGATTTTATTAAGAAAAACATTCCCCTCCTGTTCAATGAGAATTGGTCAATCCTCTAGGGAATCCAAAACTTACCTAAATCCCATTGATAATTGGTAATTATGTTATAGTTTTCTACTTCAATCCATCTTTTGTTTCGCATGGTCTCCATTAAGTGGCTTACATTGGGATATTGGAAAATAATAGGGGTTGAACATCCAAAGAATCCATCCAAAATTAGTAAGTTGACCATTATGCACAATCCATAAAATATTGTTTTGATGATTTGCTACCCCACTTTTAATACTGCAAGGTTAGGAAATCCTTGGTAGTAAGGGAAAGTCGAATAATGCTTATCAGAGGATTATTTTCTCCATAATTACTTCTAATAGTGACAACCCATAAAGCATCAAAACATATCTGCATTGGCCAGTATAACTTGATAGTAAGAGCCTTATTTTATTTATATAAAGATATAAAACCCGGTCCCCCATCCTTCCTAGGTTTACAGAGAGATTCCCTTTTGAGTAAGGGCCATCTTTTCTTTTCTTGCATGCCACTCCACAAGAATTTATGACATATAAAATCCAATAATTTCAAGATAGAAGATGGTATATTCAAATCCGAGGAAACATATATTGGAATGCCATGAATAATAAATTATAGCCAAAACCATTCTACCCCTTGAGAATAACCACATGTCCACTTATTTTATTATTATTGTTGTTGTTGATGAGCCAATGCCAAAGAGAATCTATGTAGGGTCCAAGGTAACACCCAAATATTTAATCGGGAGAGACCCTCTTTGGAAATGAAATATGGACAAGATGTGTTCCTCTTGTCTAAGAGAGCAATGAAAGAAAATAATACTCGATTTTGCTTGATTTATAAGCTGACCAATAGCCAATGAAAATATATTGATATTTTTTTAAAACTGTTGAGCCTCTAGAAAATTAGCTCATTAAAGAAGCATCAAGTCATTCAAGAACTGTAAATGTGAAAGAGGACATGCTTGTTTCTTGAAGCGTATTCCTTGAATTCTATTCTCATGAAGTGCATTTGAAACTAGGCAACGTAGGAATTCTATAAAACTAATAAACAAAATGGGAGATAATGGGTCCCCTTATTTGATCCCTTTAGAAGTTGTGAAAAATGGATATGGGTATCGATTAATTAAGATTGAGAAGGACAATGGTGTTAAGAAATATTTAACCCAGTCAATCCACGTATAAGAAAAACAAAAATGTCAAAGAATTTGACATAAGAATAACCAATCCTCTTTGTCATATGCGTTAGACAAGTCTAGCTTTATAAAAATAGAAAGATATTTCTCAATATCCATGGAATGCAAGGCCTCTTGGGCTAAAACAATCTGGTCATGTATTTGGTGTCCAAGAACAAATCCTCCTTGTTATGGAGAGATAATTTTTTGAACAAGAGGTTTCCAACATTCATCCATAACTTTGGTAATAATTTTGTATAAAACATTACATAATGTTATTGGTGTGAAATTCAAAATATCCTCCACTTTAATAACTTTGGGAATGAGGGATATGAAATTTTTATTAATTTCCTCGAGCATTGTTGTAGCTGTCCTCGCATCTTCTACCATTTAGAATAGATATCCTTTAAGAACATTCTATAGATCTTGATAAAATTAAATCGGGAATCCATCAAGACCCAAAATTTTAGTTTTTTTCATGTTGAAATATACTTCCTATAATTCATGTTCTCTTACTACTCTTATGAGTTGCTCATCGTCCCTAAGTAAAATAGAGGACAAAAAATGATCCAAGCCTTGAGATTTTGCTGTGATATTGAGGGAATATGCTATAAATAAATTTTGAAAGAATTGCTTCACTATTTGTTGCATTCCATCCAGAGAATACTCCTTATGTCCATCTTCCTTGGAAAGATAGTTGATATGGTTATGAGTCCTTGCTAGCAAAGCTTTATCTAAAAAGGAGGAATTATTATCTCCATCTTTTAGCCATTAGGTTCTCCATTTTTCTTTCCATAAAATTTCCTCCCTAGGTTCTCATTCCTGTAATACTGCTTTCAAAAGAAATTCTTTATGAGAGATATCTTTATTGCTCACTAATGCCTGAATTTGATAGTTTAGAGCTTCCAGCTGTTACACAATATTTTCTTTATTTTCTTTTATGTCCCTGAATTCATTCCAATTCCGTTCTTTTAGCTTTACCTTGAGGTAAGATAAACGTTTAACAAAGGAATACATCTTAGTTCCATGCCTAGGCTTTCCTTCTAGCCACCATTGTTGAATATATTGTCCAATATGTTCATGTCTAAGCCACATACAATGATGTCTAAAAGGTTTCGGATGGGTTTTCGATAGCCCCATCTATAGGAAAACTAATGATCCAAGCCAATGTTATTAATAATTTTGGATTTTGGAAGAAACTATTTTAGTCACAAGTTCTCTGATACCAAAATGTGATCTAATATTTCCAGTATATATTCCAAACCCTGTCATTAATTAGATCGACTCATCTACCAAATTTAGTGATTGAATTGCATGAGACATAATATCCGAGCTGGCATCTATTTGTAGATTTCCCATTTTTCTCCTATAGGGTAATGATGGAATTGAAGTCTCACGTAGAATGACTAGAAGGTGTGGAAAGTAACGAGTCATGTGCTTCCATTATTGCTTCTTAGCTTCCAATTCTAGTGGGGCATATAGATAGATACATAAAAACTGTTGGGCATCCACTTTGGAGTATGCATGCACACACATATCACCCCTATTAACCTAAAAATTCTTAACTGTAATTTTCTTCCGATACCACATTGAGAGAAGTCCACCCGAATCCCCTTCAGAGCTTAATGAAAGGAATTGGACTTTAGGCTAGATTAATTGTGCTAGCATTGAAATAAGTTCTATGGAGGATTTGGTTTCTTCAATAAACACCATCAAAGCATGATGATCATATATTATTCTTTCAATTTCTTGTAATTTAGAGAGCCTTCCTTTTAATCCTGTTATATTATGGGAAATAGCTTTAATTGAGGATCTTTTTAAAGGATTTGGGACACATCCCTTACTATACCAGCGTTTCTACAAAATTTCCTTCTTGTTGTAATAGTATTTGATTCGGTTTCCATCCGATTTTGATACAGGTATCCATTTTTAACTTTTTATTCATTTCCTAAGCCACACTCATCAGAAGGCCTACTTTTTTGTGCTATTTTAGAGTTATCCAGCAACACCAAAACTATATCTACATTTTAGTTTTCATTTATATGTTGATTTTTTTGACCCAATCTATCTTGGTATTTAGTTTTATGCTTATATTTTCTCACAGTTGTCTTGGATGCTTCCTGGGAAGGCGAAGCATGAAAAAGTGTAGTACCTGACATCACACAATTGCAGGGAGAGAGTGACACCTCCTCGTAGCCTTTTCAGACGTGTCTTTTCCTTGCAGAATTATACAAGAACTTTATTTAGAGATCCCAAGGCCTTAACCACATGAAACATAGGCGTGCGTTGAAAATTTAGCAGTTATTAGATCGGTCCATTGAGAAAAACAAAAGAAAATGTTTATATCTTTGCTTTGCTATCAACAGTAAACCAGGGTTCTGCACTCTAATAATTTAATTAAATAGGACGCTACAGGGGACTTTGATACACAGAACTCTCTCGAATAACCGTCCTAAAATTAGTTTATTGTGGGTTTGACCAGCTCTGCACAAGAGATAAATATGTAACCTAAATACCACCTCTTTCTTTTTACATACGATGGATCGATTTGGGTTTTTATCTATTCTATGAAGGAAGCGGGTTGTTTTGTCTCTGAGAGAAAAGGAAAATGTTGCCTGCTACTGCTTTGTTGTTATATGCCGAAGAAGAAGAATAACGTTTAGGATTAGGAGGCACTTCATGGAAGGAAAAGTTTCTAGGTGTATTGATTTTACTTATTCTTCCTTTTTCCACCTATGTTTTGGGGCCCACTAGTCATTGTGTGAAAAGATTTACTGACGCAATTACGATCACTGCCCGAGACTTTCCCTTGTATCTTGAGCTCTACTCATCATAATCAACTTTCGTCAAGCATGATGGATTCTCTATATATGGGGGAATAAGTAGGAATCATAAAACTTTATAATTGAACTTGAAACGAGTGTGTTTGAGACCTAGTTTATAAGCACTTTTACTATTTTGGTCAGTTTTCTCAACCTTAGCTAGAATCCCTTTTCGAGTCTTGTTTGATGTTTAGCCACGCGTGTGACCTCGTAATACCATTGCAATGCTATGTACAATTTTATTCAATATTTTATCTTGTATAAATGAATTTTGAAATGTATGGTGATTTTCTCTCTCCATCCTCTTCTCTCTCTAGATACGTTTATGAAACATTGGTTGATTTGAAAATGTAAATGAATTGAGAAATGAAAAATTGTTTGAAATGAAATGTCTCTCTCTCTCTCTATTACAAAAACGTTGAGTGAAAATGAAAGTGAAAGTGTCAATGCATGAGAAATTAACTATGTCTTCTTCTTCCTCCCTTCCTCTCTCTCTTCTATTTAATTTAAATTGTTAGAAATTATGAATGTGTGGATTTATGCTTGAGTGTAGGGGATTTCCATACTCAGTCCTAGGACTGATATAATGTTGGTTGCGGGACTAATGTAACGTTGGTTGCATAGGGGACTCCGAACAAGAGGAATTTTATGGATGTGACATATTTTAATTAATGAGATATTATTGTAAAGTTCTATTCATCTTGCAATACATGTATTACCATAGAATAATTATGTGTATTTTTGTTCAAAGAATTGTTCTTTGTATATTTTTAAAAAGGGAATACCAATGTGGCTATATTTTATAATGTCGAATTGGATTTACTGATTGTACTTAATGTTGTACCTATATTATAAAGATATTAAACTAATCCTTTAAGAGGTTAATTATTGGTTTATTTTCTTAACACCCCTAATGCTAGGTAGAATCTCATCTCATTAAAACTATCAAAATTAAAAGAATGAGTTATAAGCATCTTGTAATTCCTTTCCCCATTTGATTCTTTTTCTACGGTATAAAACATTGATCTTGTTACTAAAATACTCGATTTCATTAATCATCTTCTTGTTTCTCACCTAAGGCATCTTATTAAGGACCTTTTCCCTTAATATTTTATGAGGTGGTGATTTTACATTGTGAAACCTATCATATTGGGATGAGTGAGGTGATCATGTCTAGGTGTTGTAGGTATGACCATAACATGAATAAGTTTAACCCTCTTGTGCATAATTTCCCCCTTGGTACCCCAATGAGTGGCCAAATCCTTGAAATATAGTTGGTTGTTGTACCTATCATTGATCTCTTGTGAGATCTAAATTATGTGAGTGGTGACTACTTGTCGATTTACTTGCATGTTTACCCAACAATTGAAATAGGTGCTTAGGAGGCTTTTGTAATGCATAAGATTATTTGGGATATCTCTCTTGCAATATACACTTAATACTTGTGTGTCTAAGAGAAATGAAATGAGTTGTCTTGTGTGAGGTTATACTCCTTATAGTCTTAAATGCCTAAGTGTAAATTATTTTTATTTGAATTACGATTGTTCTAAAACAATGCCCATCGAGTCCAAATTAACCATGTAAGAGTAATGGGAAACAAGAGTAAATAAGTTATAAGTAAAATATTGTCTTCATAATAAAATTATGCTTTAAGTCTATATATAATATATTTAGGAATTCTATATATATATATATATTAAGAAATATATATATATATGAAATGTTCTTAAAGAAATCAAGCATTTGAGCCAACACAAACTCTTATATAACAAATAAAATAAAATTTAGGAAGTGAAAATCTTAAATCTACTTAAAATAATTGTTAAATCATAGTGACTTGTAATAGGAAAAATAGGGTACTATGATGGAAGGATGTTTATGAGAATAGGTATCGTGAATCTAAATCACCCTTAAATCTTAATAATTCCTTCCTTGATCTCACAATAGTTCCCCTTGTATAGCAAAGGGAAAATGTAAACATCGAATATACGTAAGTGTTGTAGGAATTACATTTGTTCCAAAATGATGTTAATACAAGACCAAAGTAACTGTGTAAATGTAGTTAGTAAAAGGGTATATAAGATTAAACTAAGAAATGACCACCTCAAAAAATGGTACACCTTGGAACAATGTCAAAACCAACTAAAATGTCAAATGTGATCATAAAATGAATGTAATAAAGTAGAGCTCCATGACTAATACAACAACCTAATAAATTGAAAACCAAATATGATGCATGATCACATGATTTGTTTGTATAAATGTGGATTAAGCAATGATGTCAATGAAATAATAAAATATAGCCTGGAGAATGGGATACCTTCAACTATAGTCAAGGTCTTGTGAGTTAAGGAGATTGCACTCTAGTTGGAATTGTAAAATTTAGTATAACCCTTCGCGTAGATAAGAATATATTAAACCTAGGATCGCTTAGGAAGTAGAATTTATGGTCGAAACTTATAATTCATCTATCATTATAGAGCGTAAATCATTAAGATGATGAAATGGAATTAGTTTGAAATGTGAAATTCATCACTTAAATTCAAAGAAAAATCTCTATAACAGGAACACAAGTGTAGTGTACCCTTCCATACGCAATATGATTTTGAAAATATGAATCCCTAATTAGAGCAACAAATTGTCAATCAAGAATGATACAACTAAATTAGTTAACCTACATATTTTTGTATAGTAAATGGAAGATGAAAAGAGTGTATTGTTAGCATTAAACAATGCTATGAAATTAACTTGAAATAGGTTTTCTATTAATCTAGTAACCTTCTTTTTCTTCTGTGAACTTTCATCCTTATGCGAGAGTATTTTTCCAAACCAAGTAAACACAAATCTTTCAAACAAATCATTAAGTCAAATATTAGAACATGCATGTGTGTACATATGTTCCTAATCATAGCCATGCTATATAAAGTTATTTCCACAAGACAAGTGAGTGAATTCTAAAAAAACCACTATAGGTGAAATGATAAACCAAAAACATGCAACCTAGTTGTAAATGAATGAAGGGTCCCATTTTCTATGATTTGAAGACAGATTATAGTCAACTAATAAAACAATGATTGTATTTAACATTTCACAATGAAAAATGATTTGTTGTGGGAAGTTCTGTGAGTAAGTGTATATTGTAGTGTGTCATTGTTTTACTTTTTCATTTTTGGAAATGTGGCTTTGATATGCATATTTTTTTCATGTAATATATGTGGCTCCATGGTTACAAAACATCTCATGTGTTATACATTATCCTAAGTGATTCTATGTGATGTTATGTATCAAGCAATGTAATCCAAAAAAATTTATCCTATTATTATGTGTGTTGTATTTGTGTGTGTAAAATGTGGGCATTACAAAAACAACTAGCTGATTATTATCTTCTACTTCTAGTTGATTATGAGTACTAGATTATTTGTTTAACTATGAGAGATGTAAATATATTATGAGTATAACCTTCTACATGTTCGATAAATTCTTCTTTGCTTTACTTTCTTCCAATTGGAGTGATGAATTCCCCATGTCCTTTTCCACCACCAATATCCATAGGTATCCACAAGTAAGAAAAAGATATTCCCCACAGGAATATTCCCAAAGACATCATCATTGCGGTTAGTGGAAGGTTTGTGAAGAGGATAAGAATTCACCAATGGGGGACCACCTCGACACTTGGCACATGATCGTCTCGGGAGAAAGGTCATGACGGTGGTTGATGATCCTATTTAAAGTGGTGTTTGGGTCGGAATAGAGAGAGATAGAGAGAAAGAGAGAAAGAGGAGGTAGATTAATGTGTGTATGGAGAGACACAAAGAGGATATAGAGGTGGTAGATTGATGTGTTTATAGAGAATCATAAAAGAGAGGTGGAATATACATATGCAAATATGGGTATCACTACTATAATGAACTACTATAGAAATGTTAGGTTGCACTAGGGTTTAGGATTCAGGGTACTAGAGAGCTATATAGAATGTCATTAAGCATTGGCATTGATGTTAGGGTCTGTAAATGGGTTATAGTAAGAAGGGCATAGCTAGGAGCTCCGTTTAGAGCCTGTTGTATAGGTTGGACCTCTATCACTTATTGTATATGGTCTGAGATGACCCTTTTGACTGTAATGTGGCTACCATAACTCTTTTAAATCAATATATATATATATATATATATATATATATATATATATATATATATATATATATATAAAAACAAATTTGAGTTAACATGTTTTTGAACCAATATATATTTATATATATGAGTTTGTTTTGTAATATTTTATTGGTTCAAACCTTTTGATATTTAGCATGTTATAGCTCAGATTTGTTTTCCTATGGTTCATTTGGTGTTTATCTACCTTCTTTGATGCATGGGTGTGTGTGTGGATCTGCTAGTTTTATGTTCTTCTTTTAGGATGCATGTATTTCTATCTCTACAAATAAACCCCCATTAATGGTGGAACCTTCTCATAAAGCTCACATAAAAGAGGGGCTCGGTGCCCGAGCATGCCTCGGTTCAGCACCTAGTGCCGACTAGGTGATAGGTTGTACGCTTGGGATTAGAAAGAAGTATTAAGGGTAAAATAATGACTACATATTCATTTTATTTCTAGGATATCTTTTCAAATTTGTTATGAGAATGGTGCATGATGACAGAGCGCTTGACCTTGGACAATGTTGAAGCACATCTTAAAAGCATGGAGGATGAGTTTCCTCGAGATTTAATACTAGACCTGAGTTTGATGCATGTAAATGGGTAGAAGAGCATTTGTATCACAAGTTGTATGAGACTTTATTTTGTTGTTTTCTAGTAGAGCTGTATGAATGGCTCTCAACGTATGCATCTAGATCAAGTTGGTACTATAGACCTCGCGTATGGACCCAAGATGAGTATCAGAGGTTACATTATGTTGATCTAACTTAGACATGTGTTGTTGATCATTGGTGGAGTAGAGTGTTGATGAGTTACACCTTAGAGTACGTGATTTCTATGTATTCTTATCTAGAGATTGTTGAGTTTGAGTTCTTAAGGGAGCCAAGAGGATCATTCTTGCATGTTATCCCTTTAGCTATAAATATCTTGATCATTACAATGATTTTGGAAGCATTTCCTATGGTTGGCTAAGCTTCTTCTAAGCACTAGGAGAGGAAGCTAGAGTGGAGGAAGATGGCGGACCTTGTGGCTGAAAAGGAGAGGGAAGAGAGATGGCTTAAGTATAATGAGGCTCGGAGAGGGAGTTGACAAGACAACATGAAGCTACGGGAGTGATGGATTTATGGAGGTAGATGTTGTGGGAAGGATTTGAGGTTCACACGGAGGACATGGAACCTAAGTAATCTATGCTCCCTATCTTGGCAAGTGTGGAAGATAAACCCCCTAAGCTTCTCAAGAGAGCTTTTCATATGAAGAAAAGAGAAGATTCGTTAGCACGCATCCGAATCCACCTCGTGACTAACCCCTGCACTTATTTTTGAAATCTAGAGATAAGTATTACTAACCTAGCTAATATTGGTGGAAGTAACCAATCAACACCTAGGAGGTATAAATTTTCATTTGGCACATTTATGGTGAACAATCATTTCTTGTGTGTTAAGGTATATTATCTGGAATTACATTTGCTAAAAGTAGGGGTAAAAAAATTTTGGTATCACATCTAGAAGTGACGTGGGACACACATTTGGTAGCGGTGCAACATCATAAACTATTGGCTTATAGTTCGGTGCGACACACTTTGGGACACAAGGCACGACCACTTGAAACCTTTACTAGGTATGGGAAGTGGATTTGGTGGGTCAGTGGAATATGAACTAGCATACCAAGTAGACCTTGTGGATATGGAGTATTTATTGGGTTAGAGGGACATGTGCTAGTGGATCTAGTGGATCTGGTGGTGAAGATAACATCGAGAGAATCAAGGTTCTAGATCAGGTGGATAAGGACCTTAACCGCCTCAACAAGTATTTTTTAAAATTTCTTTGCATCTACCAAATTACAAAGGTGTTAGGATGTTGTAGAGAATTTACAAAATGTGAGCTGTTATGGCACGCAAAGGGGATCAATAACCTTAAACATAAGGCAAGTCAGTTTGAAACAACGTTTCAAGTGCACACGCATAGTTGTTATCAGAAGTATGACCCCACCGAGATAATAGTATATTATAATGTGTTGCATAATGTATTTTTAGCTAAATTTCATATTCCTAACTTTTAACAAAAGAGCATTCGCACATTGAAATAGATTTAATAAGGTATGACAAAGAGTGTGCGGGAGTATGATGCATTTTAAAAATATCTTACCAAAATTATCTTATGATATACATCCTTCTCAAAGATGCTTAATGGTTCGTTGGAGGAATAATAACACCTTTCGGAGATCCCTTTTGCATAAGACTTTCACCAACCCACGTGAGACCTTGGAGGATTCCTTGTGTGCTAAGGCTATGGGAAGCATGAGATACCACTTGTTAGTCATTTTTTAAAGCTCAAATTGATGTAATGACAAAGCATATGGAGAGTATATATGAATGTGGCCCATGAGACTCACATTGGCCATTGATATATGGATTGTGAGGTAGATGGGCATATGAAGGAAAATTTTCCTCCGAGATCGGTATGTGTTATGACAGATTATGAAAAATTTTCCATGTACATCACAATACAAGTAGGTGTTAGCTACTATAACATGTGATCTGTAAGAATGTGTCTTGATATTGCAATATTTTCACCTCTAATACTCATGACACCAATGATTGTAGATTAATTGACTAGATAAATAATACCATTGATATTGGTGTGCTCCAAACCAACATTACAAACAATTCCAATGATGATGGTCATCACTATGAAGAACACGTGGATGGAGGAGCTTGTGGAAGAGGATTTCGTAGAGGATTTAGAGGTCATGGAAATTGTGAAGGTGGAAGAGGTGAAGTACCTCATGGAACTTGTTATAACTGTGGGTCCACATATCATTACAAGTGTGATTGTCTTAACCTACTACAGTGCTCATGGTGTGGAATAGGAAAAACTATGAGGAGTTCCCAAAGCTATTTGAACACATGTGCTAGCATTAACGGAAAGACAAGGGCATCGGGATGGTAAGCGGTAACAAAGTAGACTCATAGTGGATGTTAAGGGTGGCGCATGGGTAAGAATTAGAATTTGTAGTGGTGAAAATGTGAGTTGAGGCTGCACGCGCCAAGGAAATACCAAAGTAGAGACCAATGATTACAAGAGAAGAGGTAGTGTATGGGAAGTATCCGGACCCTACCCATCAAAAGGAATTTTATCAAGAGACCATGGATGTAATCAAGAGTCTTTAAGGGGAAATTCAATGTCTAAAAGAGAAATCTAGGAAGTTAGAGTAGAAGAAAAGCATTGAGGTCCCTCAGTCAGATATAGATGATGTCAGAGAGGTTTGTAAGATGCTTTGCACTAAGAGAATATGATTCCTCTGTTAGGAGAATGGTTAAGGGATAAGATACTAAGTGCTGGAGTAGAGCGCGAGAGTTGGGTTTTGTATCCTAACCTTCCTCCCCACAACCTCGACTATGATAAGGAGATTACCTTGAATGTAGTTGTTGATGGATTGCTCCTAAGAAATATTATAATTAACATCGCATGGAATTTAACTTTCTCACCCTCGACATCTCAAATCAAATGGGAAGGCCCCATTATAGCCATATTATAATGTGTTGTATATGGATAATAATACAAAGGCAATTCCCATTGGTTTTTTAAAATATGTTACTATCACTATCCAAGGCATGAAATTCACTTTGGAGGCTTCAAAATTTTAGTGCACTAATAAGGAGGATAATTTTCAAAGTTACTTGGGCTCCCCCTAGTAATATAAGAACAATGTTGACTTATGTTTCAAAAGGGGGTATATAAGTTTTGAGAACAAAGAGAAACATGTTATCATTCCTTTTAGGGATGGGAAGTCAACCCCTATATTGAGCCTTTAGGAGAAGAAGACCTAGACAAAATTTATGTGCACACTATTTGGGACCCTAAAATTAAGCAACCAAAAAAAAGAGGGTGTTATTAAGTGGAAAGAAACTCAATCTATAAGTGATATAACTAGTGTGGCATGTGACAATTGGGCACACGGGACCTATGAGTTACTTGGAAGGTAGTTAAAAGACTCTATGACAATATAGTAACAAGGGTATGATCACCAAGCGCCTACGAGGAAAGAAGTTACCAATTAATTTTGGGGGAGCCGAACATGATGTTTTCCTATGAGAAATGGAGACATAGTGGAGATGCAATATCAAAAGGAGAAGGATGCTTAGTTGTACCTTTCTCAGGACCACATCATGTTGGTGGGTGACCCATCATGATAACCTTCTAGAGTCATGTGAAGTGAGAATCTAGTTCTCTATTAGGTTTTTTTAGAGTAATAAACCTACTATCATACAAGATTATCATGTGAAGGAACCCACCTATTTTCACATCCAAGCATGCGAGAAGGCCTAGATGGAAGGCACATAAACCTTGCTACCTTATTTATGGGTGCATAAGTTGTACTTCACTTTACAAGGTTGCATGTGTGCATGGTACATTCACTCAGAGATGTGTCGTTAGATAGGAAACCGGTAGGAGATGATAACTAACCTCCTTCATCCTTTCGAATATCGAGTACTAATTTAACAGTTGATGAGGCATTGCGAGTTGTTAAGAGCCTAACTATGGGAGATAGTGCCATGGCAAGAGGATAGAATACTAGAATTACTAGGTGAAATTGTCTTAGAATCACACTTTGATGTGGAAGAATCGGAGGAGATATATCTTGATCGCGCATGCATGCAAAAGGAGAAACTAAAATTGGTCTATGTGATCAATGGTGAAGAGGTGGAAAATTTGGATGTTAACCATACTGTGGGTATGCGTGAAGTTATGGATAGTGTTAATGAGCAAGTGCATGCCTACCAAAAACCCCTCAAAACTAAGCAATTTTACATTGATTCGGAGGTAGAACCTAAGGAGGCTACTATTGGATATTACTGGATAGAAAAGGAGGTTTCTAAGATCATCGATATGTTACATGAATTTCAAGATTTGTTTCCGCATGGGTACCACGAGTTTAAAGGAGTTCACCACTCCTTGGGAGAAATGAGGATCAAGTTAAAGGAAGGTGCACGCCCATTCGTAAGATACCTTATCGAATGAATCTAAATATACGTGTCAAATTAAAGGAGGAGATTGAATAGATGATCACATAATGCATAATTGAGTTTTTGAAGAATCGAATGGATAATTCTAATGGTCATCATCATTAAGAAGGATGGGAGGATAAGTATTTGGGTTTATTATAGGTATCAAAATGCGGTATGTCTTATTGACCCTTTTTGAACCCCCTTCACCGAGGATATCCTAGGAGTAGATTAGTGCAAGATCTATTCTTTCACAGATGGATTCTCGGGATATCATCGAGTTAGAATTACAAATGAGAATTGAGAAAACACAACTTTCACCACTAAATGAGGAATATTTTCCTACACATTCAAGCCTTTTGGACTAAAGATTGTGCCTATTGTGTTTTTCATGGATTGTGGTGTAGGAATTTCAAGACTTCATCCATAAATTTCTTCAATTCTACCTTGATGATTAGATGGTATATGGATTAGTGAGGGACCATTGTGACAATCTGAGGTTGATGTTTGAAATATGTTGGTAATTGAGGATATCCCTAAACATTAAGAAATGTGTTTTCACTACTCCATGAGGAACCCTTTTGGGGCATATCATATGGAAGGAAGGCTTGTTGGTGGATCCTACTAAATTTTACTGTTATTATGGGATTTGGGGAACCTACTAGTCGAGCATGATGGGTGGATTCCTTAGGCATACGGGTATTACTGGAAATGTATTAAGGGGCATGCCAAGATCTTTCGCCATTGAAAAATTTGCTAAAACACAAAATTACCTTTCACTTTGGGAGAGGTGCAGTAGATGGTGTTTGATACATTGAACAATAAGATTATCACGACACCCATATTATGCTTTCCTTCTTGGGATAACACATTCCATGTACATGTTGATTCTTTAGAAGTGGTGATAGGGTAAATATTAACATGACCTAGAGAGGGAATTGTTGACCACCCCTTGTGTTTTTCTAGTAGAAAGATAACCCCAGTAGAATAGAACTATACTACTACTGAGCGTGAAGCATTTTCCATGATCTACGTACTACATAAATTCATTCAGTATATGTTGGAAACACCCTTTATATTCTACATGGAATACATGGAATTGAATTACTTGGTAACCAAGCTCATTTTACAAGGGCACATATGTAAGAGGGTCCTACTTATTTCAATATTTTGAGTTTACGCTTTAGTGAAACTGGTAAGAGTAATTTGGGACCTGACCATTTATAAATTATTGACTCGAGGGAGGACATGTAAATAATCGAGGATACAATTCCAAATGTGTAACTATTTATATTGTGTCACATGCTCTCTTACTTGGAAGATATTGTTGTGTTTCTTAAGATGTGTGGCACCAAAGGGAATGAAGACTCGGAAAGGAATCAATTAGCTATATACACCGCACCCTACATATCAATTAGTGGATACTTATACAAGTTAGGCCACTATAATGTTTTTTTTTTTTTGTGCGTGTTAGACCATGAACACATTGCAATCATGGAGGAAGCGCATGATGGAATTATAGGAGGACATTATGCGGGAATGAAACCATGTGTTAGATCCTTCTAGCAAGATTTTGGTGGGAAATAATTTACAAGGATTGTATCAAGTATTGCAAATCCTATGACCACTTTCGGTGCCTTGGTAGACTAGGAAAATATATGAAATTCCATTAAGGAATATTTCTGTGCAAGTAACTATTTGAGAAGTGGGAAATTAACTTTATAGGCCCCTATTTCCCCAGGCATGCGAAGGAATTGTTCACGATATATCATTACATGCACATATTATATTACAAGGTGGGAATATGCAAAGTGCATACAATTGATTTCACAATTATAACAACAACTAGGTTCTTGTGGGAAAACATAATCAACATATATGGATGCCCGTTGAGCTTAACAAGTGATAGGGGTACTCATTTCTTGAATGAGATAGTTAGGATCTTGTTGGCAGAATTCATGGTAGCCCACCATAAGACTACCCCTTATCACCCACAAGCTAATGGGACTACTGAGGCGTTTAAAAAAATTATGAATCACACATTAACCAATATTTTTGATGTGGGAAGAAAGGATTGGGATGATAAAGTTTCTGTTGTGTTATGGTCATACTAGACTACTTATAAAAAATTGAACAACGTCACACCCTTTCAATTGGTCTTTGGCACAGAAGCAGTGTTACCTATTGAATTCATGTTACCATCACTTTGTATAGCACTCATAGGAGGATTAGATGATGAACAAGTGCTTAGGGAGAGGATTGATAAGTTAATGCAATTAGATGAGAGGCGGGTTATTGCTCGTTGGAGTCAAAAATAGAAAAAGATAGGAAGAAGGCATGGAATGATAGACACATCAAGAAAAATAGTTTGAGGTTGGGCAGATGGTTCTATTGTATGATTCCAAGTTTTGTGCCATCCTAGGAAATTCAAAGTCCATTGGATGGGCCCATACATTATATCATATATACTTGATTCAAAACTTTCCGATTCTGAGCGTTGGATGGAACACAATTACATAAAATTTCAATGGAAGCGGTTGAATCCCTACTATACATAATACTTCTTTGTGTTCGTAAATAAGGTAGTATTTCCAGTTAGCCTAGGATTTCCCTTAATGCATTTCCCTTCTATATGTTTCCCTTTCTCATTGTTTGTTATGTCTTTTTGTTTGTTATGGACATTGTACGCTTATAGCCACTTACTATTTTGAAAAAAATTTATGCGCAGAGGACTCGCACATCTATTTTTGTGTGGGGTGAACTGATGCGACAAGTACAATCTTGGAAGCTAGCATTGAAAGTTGTGTTTCAATGGCCTATTGAAGGATAAAAAGAAGATAGTTTGGAAGAGAATTTGTAGAAAAGGTGAACATGAGGATTTTTTTGTCAAAAAAGCTTTACAAAACCATGTACAAGGGTGAGAAGCATAGGAATAACATGAGCTTAGTGATGTCAAAAATTAGGATAAGGACACATGTAAGGATCTTGATCGATAAGGGTTTTGCGTGCCCGAAAAGGTTGTAGACGTTTTCCGCAAGATTGGGTGTGGGGGTAAAAGTGTTGAAGGTTGGCATTAGGAAAATCTTCCTTTAATGCAAAAGTACATTAGTAGGTGGCATGACATTTATCACAAAAAAAAAAATCTATAAGTAGAATGTTGCAGCATTATTATTTACCTTATATTTGTGTTATCAAAGAGCTCTCATGAACTAGGGAATCCTTGAAGAAAAGTTGTACAAAAAGGGTTGTGAAGATTTTCATGCATAACTAGTTTGATCAATAAACTAGAGTGGAAAAAGAGTACAAGGGTGTAAGCGGAGAATGTTGTGTGGAAGAATCTCGCGGGTGATTATGTCATCTCGTCATGAAAAATGGGTTTTCCATGTTAGGGTTGTGTAAGCTAAGGCATGGGGTTTGAAGGAATTTTCATAAAGGAGTGGAGCCACAAAGTTGAGTAGAGCGAGTATCAGGAGAAAGGAAGTAATTTTAAGGACCTAATGAAGAAATTACACTAAGTAGAAAATGTTTCACCCGAGAAGGAAAGGACAAGGTGAAACAAGTTATCTCCAACAATTTCAATGAAGAATGCTATGCGAGAGATGTAATATTCACACAACGTACTACTTAGTAAGGAATGGGTATTACATATTAGAAAGATGGTCATGAGTGACTACAACCATTGAATGAGCACCATAGAGAATGAAATGGCATTGGAACTAGTTCACCCTATAGACAAGAGGACACTAGATGGAATGCCTATCTATGATGATAGGATAAAGGTGAAAAAGATAAGGTCAAGTTATTGAAACTCTATGAAATTCCCTATTTCGGAAAACCTGAGTAACTATACCAGTGGTTAATGTCGTGCATTCATAAAAACAACTTCTACTTCATAGGATGAAGGATAAAAATAACTCCCTAGATTATTTATATGTTTATCGGTCTTATATGCGAAGGATAATCATTAGATGATGAATTGGATGATAAGGATGCCATTAAGAAGATCGTTGAAGCTTATGACTACAAGAAGGGTTCACGCTACTTGACATTTCTACAATTTTTGACCTTGTAATGAGGATGACAGCGTGCTTGGTCACAAAGTTGAATGGGCGGGAGAGATGGACATAAATCAAAAGGATTGGTTGAACGTTTTCCATAAGATCTCGGAGGGGACCATCTATAACCTATCGGATTTCATAGTAGAAGAAATCATCAACGCCACGCGTTTGATGGAGAGAAGATCATGTTTGGTAATGTCCTCCTTACCATTGTCTTTTCGAATATTGGAGTTCTCGATGGGCTAGATAAATTTTTTTGGGAATACCCAAATGAGAACCCTTCCCCCATAAAAATATTTGAGCAATACACTTGTGACACCATGACGGCCACCCACAAGGCGCACCTAGAAAAATGGTATAAACGAGATGTGTGATGCATTCAGCACTAAATGGAGAATACTGAGCATTTACCTACTTTACTGTAAGGTGTGGCTGAATTTTTTGTATACCAATATTTTTGTATTGGAAGGTTTACTCTGACAAATGGTGCTAAGGGTCCCTAGTGCAAATTATTGTTGTCCTTCATAGCATAATAATTCCTGGTTGGGGTTGATCAATTCAAAAAGGAAAAGAATCTAAGGTTTGACCTCGATACAGGTAGACTAAGATTACCACGAGCAACACAAAAAAAATTATATATCCCAAGAAGTGTGCCTATGTGTAGAAGTATGTATCCCATGACGTACATATGTTGAAACTAGTGACATTTCCTATTCTGAGAGGACCACAACAAGGGTATACCTGCGTATAAGGCCTAAGTATGAAAAAGGTGCTTATGTTGAAAATGATGTCTGTATCCCAAAACCCCACCATAAAGAATAAGGATCTGCCAAGGAAAAGGGGGAGAGAGGAGGATCATGAGAAAAAGAAACCAAGCACACATATAGTGCGATCAGCAGGCATGCAACAATTGGGTTTAAGACCAAACACCTATGCACAAAGGAAGAAGTCCTTTGTAGAAGAAAAAGTGAAGACACCTAAGGAAGAGGAGACAAAGCAAGAGAAGTCCCCTGTAAAATAAGAATCACTAATGAGAAATGAGTCACCTAGGGAAGAAGAAAAAGAAAAGACTCCTATATTAGAATCACCGGTTAGGAAGAAAAAAGAGTATGAAAAAAAGGTGGACTTAGAAGAAACAAATAGTATGGATGCCAACAAGGACAACAAGGATGATGAAGAGCATGGTAAGGTTTAAAATTACCACTGTGTATGATGTACACGGATCGAGAAAGAGGGAAATGAAGAAAGGGATGAGGATGAGGAAGGCATCCATAACTAGGGAGTAAGTGAAGAAGTAAACATGAAGGATCAAAAGACTTTAAGCATAACTAAGGAGTACATAGATGATGTCACAGAGAGGGAGGTAGAAAGTATTATAAATGAATTAGTATATTAAGAGGTGGGGCACAATGCTGAGGAAGTATTAAAGGAGACAGAGGAGAGTGTGAACATGAGGGAGTATGGAAGCATGGATGGAGACCCCAGCTTAGCAGTAACCTTCCCAAAGGAAAAACGCATAGGTGGAAAGGGCATAGTAGCAGAAAATGAACAAGAAATTACTTACATTAATGATCTAAACAAGGTATTGCAAGTTTGTTTCCAAAGTACCGCGCTTACAAACCAACTTTGTTCTTGGTCTTCTTTCGATGAAAATGGTGTGTACCCACGCATGAAGAAAATTATATCTTGGGCTTTTGAGTCCCATGTTGATGAACCCAAATTTAAGGGCAACCGAGATGCATTGATGAAAATAAAATATTTCAAGGAGTAAACCCTCTAATTAATTCCCAACAATTGTCTGATGAGAAAGTTTTCAATGCGCTCAAAAAAGTGTTAGTAGAGGTAGAAACAAGACTCTTTGGAAAAAAGAAACAATAAGGGTCTTGGAGGAAGAGGTTGAGAGAAAGAATAACAAGATCATTTAGTGGTACAAAGAGATAAAATATAATGAATTGATCGAAGTCGCAATCAAGGCACAAACTGAGGGATGAACAGGAAAAGTACATGAAATCCATAAGAATATAGAGGTCATTTCGATGCCATAATATTGAAGCACCTGGACCTAGCCCCACTTGAGTAGAAATACGAGTCAATCATGCACTGCTTGGAAGACTTAACCCACATCCTTACCATAGAAAGGCAGCCACTCGCATTAGAGTCGGCAGAAGAGGCAATGGAATGCCGAGAAGGAAGAAGAAAAAAAGTAATATTGGGAAGATGGATACTTGGTATTCTGAGCTCCTTATCAATGTAAAGATCATGTTATGCAAATGGCGGAGGCAGTATACAACAATTTCTACGATAAGATGGTAGTGATGATATTGGTTGCTACACATGAGGCGGATCTAAAGGAATTTCAAGAAAATAAAAAAGGAAACATGGCAGAGCATGATAAGATCCTGGCCGAGGTTGAGAAAAAGTTAGAAGCAATCAAAACCTTCTAAGGTTCAGTTAATAACCAACTTAAGGAGTTATATCCCCAGGTCACTCACAAAATGGACACATTGGGCAATCTTAGCAAGAAAATAGAAGGAATTGTAGATACACTTAGTGCTAAGAGCAACGAATTGAGTTTTTATGAAGTAAGCACTCTAGTAGGTGACCTACTTCAACAGGTGCGGGTGAGGTAGATTCCTAGGAGAAGATTGAGGCAACCATGAAGAAGGAATTCCCACTCCTCCTACAGCAGTAACAAATTCTTCTATTATTTCATTCTTTATTGAGCGCTCCCGTTCCACTATTCTTTGTTCTTGAAATAAGTAGATTATTTTCAAGGATGGAGAACATGCATCTTGTTGGGTGATGTTGCACCCTAAATTATTGGCTAAGTACCAAGAGGCACACGTGTGCAGGACCAGTGAGAAGAAAGGTGCTTACGGGAAAGCACACATGATAAAGGGGTTTAACAAGGGTTTAAGTAAAACTAAGGCATGCGCGGGATGTAGAACATGGGTTTAAAGGAGTTATCCATATTTGGCATTCTAGATGCGGTTTAGGTAAAATGTGAGGACCCAAATAGGCGTGATGAGTGGATAATGTGCCATCCTGGAACCTTGGAGGTCAAAAAAGGATATTCCCCACAAGGAAAACTCTCATAGATATCATTTCAATTAGTGGAAGGTTTGCGAAGACAATAAACATTCACCGAAGGAGGACCATCTCGACACTTGGCATGTGATCTACTTAGGAGAGAGGTCATGGCGGTTGTCGATGATCCTATTTAAATAGGTGTTTGGGTCAAAAAAATAGAGCAAGACAGAGAGAGAGAAAGAGGAGGTACATTAATGTGTGTATGGAGAGACATAAAGAGGATATAAGGGGGTATATTGATGTGTGTATAGAGAGTCATAAAAGAGAGGTGAGATATACATATGCATACATGGGTACCAGGAAGTAGAAGGTAGGGAAGCAATTGTTGTAGAAATGTTAGGCTACACTTGGGTTTAGGATTCAGGGTACTAGAGAGCTATATAGAATGTCATTAACAATCAGCATTGATTTTATGGTCTACGTAAATGGGTTATAGTAAGAAGGGCATAACTAGGAGATTGTTTGAGCATTGTTGTATAGGATGGACCTTTATCAATTATTGTATATGTTCCGAGATGACCCTTTTGTTTGTAATGTGGTTACGAACTCTTTTAAATCAATATATATATATATATATATATATATATATATATATATGGGTTCATTATGTATATCTTGTTTATGGGTGCAAACCCTTCTAATATTTAGCATGTTATAGCTCATATCTGTTTTCCTATGGTTCATTTAGTGTTTATCTACCTTCTCTGATGCATGGGTGTGTGTGTGGATCTGCTAGTTTTATGTTCTTCTTTTAGGATGTATGTATTTATATCTCTACAAATAAACCCCCATTAATGGCGGAACCTTCTCACATATCTCACATATAAGAGGGTGTGGCACCCATGGGTGCCTCAGGTGAGTGCCCAGTTCTGTAGGGTGATAGGTCGGCACACTTAGGGTTAGAAAGAAGTATTAAGGGTAAAATAATGATTACATATGCATCAAGTGTTTCATGTAATATATGTGGGTCCATGGTTACACAAATATCTCATGTTTATACATTATCCTAAGTGATGTTATGTGATGTTATGTATCAATCAATTTAAGCCAAAAAAAATTATCCTGTTATTATGTTTGTTGTATTTGTGTGTGTAAAATGTGGGCGTTACAAAAATAACTAGCTCATTATTAGCTTTCGCTTCTACATTATTAGGGGTACTAGATTGTTTGTTGAACTATGAGAGATGCAAATATATTATGAGTATAACCTTCTACATGGTTCGATAAATTATTCCTTACTAATTTCTTCCACTTTGAGTGATGAATTCCCCATGTCCTTTTCCACCACCAATATCCACAGTATTCACAAGTGCAAAAAGCTTCACATGTATCCACAAGGGACCCCAAGTGTTAATACTAAATATTATTTTCGAAAAATTCTGACTTAACTCTTAAAGGATGAATGGAAGATATATGTGTGGATCTGATAGGTATTTTTGTGGTGATGATGTGTGGATGAAGGATTTTGATCAAAATGATAAGAAAATTAATGGCTCTTGTGTTTCCTTATTTTCTTATATTTCAAGTATGTGATTTAATTAATAGCTTTGAAATGCCAACTTGATAGATTTATACATATCCGAGGATAGAACATTGATGGATCAAAACAATGACAGATGAAGATTTTATATAGATGTATATGTGAATGTTGGTGGAATTGGATCATAATTAATAAACAAAGCAGTGCCAAGGTATCATTGTTGGTGTATGTTGTCATAATTGTATAAAATTCGGTGTAAATACCCTTCCTATTACATGAGTGGACCAAATTTTGAGCTAAATAGTCCTAACTCGAGAAATGAAGAAACAAATATTGTAAACCACATGTCATGCAAAACAAATTAAAGATCTCTGTGGAATTCAAAAAAGCTAAGAAAATGCCACTAAATAAGGAGATATTTGAGGATCATTCAAAATTCTTTTGTAGGGTATGAAAGAACATTCAAAGGCCACCAAAAAAATATATTTTACTTTAAACAAAGGCACACATATTGAACATGAGGTAAATTGGGAACTAAAAGAATAAGTGAATTTGTTCCAAAGTTGTTTAGTTCTTCTAACAACTTTGATTCACCGCTAAAAATGTAAAAGATTAAATTGGGATTGTAAGGACCAAGGAATGTTCCTTTATTCCACAAGTTCTATGTAACCATGCAAAATTTGAATGTCAAATTGTGTGAGGGGAAAACCATGAAAACATGGGTTTTAGAGGGAGAAAACATGATTTATTGCATCTTCACACACTCAACCACTTCAACCAACCATATTTGAATTCTTATGGCTTCCTATATTTGTTTTTAAGATTTAATGGCTTGTAAAGGAGGAAGAAAAGGATACCCATCATTTGTAATGTAAAAATGATGACATTATGTCTTTGGTGGGTGGTTGAATCTAGATATACCACACCCCTCCTCTTTTCCCTCCTCTTTTTCTTCCCATTTTTGTATATATTTCAAAATCATTCATATTAAATGGGTTACTCTCTCAATTTGTAAAGTCGCCATGCCAAAAATGGTTTCCCAATAAGAAATGAGTTCCAACTCATATTTAAACTTCAACAATGTATTCTTGTGCCATCCACTTCAATTGTAATGGTCATACATACTTTTATGAAAATAAAATTTGGTTTTGTGGTTGTTCTTTTACCTTAACGTGTTTTTATTACATTCATTCCTCTTTATTACTATTGTGGTGTGTTGTGTATGTATTTCTCATTTGCAGTTCCATTTTATTTTTTTGTGAAAATGAAGGTTAAAATATGTTTTTGGTACATGATACATAATTCTACCATCTACTTCTCCATATCCTCTTTTTTCCATCATGGAGAGTGTTTATCCCCCTTTTATTTTTTATCACCTTGAGTCCTTGTAAATGTTTATATTATAATTAGATACTTGTGTTGTATGTTGTAGGAGTAGTGTAGGATTAGTTTAGATATGTTTTGGCTCAAGGATTCTCCTAAACCATAGAAGAAGAGAAGCATGCCTTCTCTCAAGGTTTATCCCAAGATGAAATTCACACGGTTGGAGATAGTCTCATGTTTAGAAATATTAATGATCTTCCCTCGATCAAATATAGGGTGCTACTTTTGAGCTCAAATATTTTTGTATGTGGAATAGGATAATTTTAATGAGAAATTTATAACATTTTATCTCCAAGAGTGATGTTTTCTTGGTGATATCTAGACTTCGGATGAATTCTTTCAACATATTTGGAAACTCCACTAATCTAAAAACCCATTTTATGAGTTGCATACCTTTCCCTTTATGATGTTGTGTAACACCCCTATTGTCTTATCAATATTTCTTTAATCATGTTTTTGGTTTGACATACGTTTTTCATTGGAATGGTATCCTTCTTGGAGTCCTTTGTTGGGCTGTATGTGAATGCTTTTCTATAGCATGATGGAATAGTTTTTATCTTACTAAATTGATCTAATTTACTTACCTTGTTTTTTAAGATTCAGTAATTTATGATATGTTATTGGATATGCATAATGGATATGACAAAACTTCAGTTATTGCTTACCTTTTGTTTGCTAATCAGTTTGGTAAGTGTAGTAACTTCGAGCACTTGGATAATGGGATCTCGAGAATCAGGAGCGAAAAATTAATGGCAATAATAAGGTAAGCTCTATAGTGATTATTGTTGTATTAATTCAACACGCACACCCTTAGTAAATATAGGCCCGTTCTAATTTAATTTGGGATCTATTTGATTGTTAAGCTTATATGATGCTTAAGAATAATACCCTAGATCTATTTATAATGGTCTAGGTTAATATCCCGAGTCATAATCATAAATAGGATTGTAATGTGATGGCATTGTTTGATTGTTTTAAGGCTCTAAGGTTGTTATATTAATGAACCTAAGTTGATAATGAATCTGATCTTAATCTAAGATATGGTTTATGAAGGCTTGTATTTATATTATTCAAGAATTGGCATTTATATTTAAGGACCTATTAATTGATAACTTTTTTCTTACTCAACGTTATATATATAATATGGTCTAAGGTTTATGTGATTAAAATTAGAAAAGCCTTGACTAACACCTAGAGCTAACATATGGTTGGAGGCTTATGAACTATATTATAGATATGGAGGAATCTAAACTTGGGAAGCTATGTTTATGTTCAAATTATTAAAATCTCACCTAAGGTTTTATTGTTGGGTCCAATGGTATATTGACTTATGTATTGGATTAAAATGGGGGACTAATTGATATCGGTGATCTATCACCCCAACTCAACATGTACTCGAGTATAGTTATGAACCCACAATTAATAAATACCACCCTTGGAATTAATGGAAGGATCGAATAAAATAGTGATCTTTTCCATGGTCTTGGCTAAATTAAAATAGTGAGTGGTTTTGTAAATAGTTTGGAATTATCTAAATTTAAGGGAAATTAGAAGTTGTAGCGGGAAAAGTGGAAAAGAACCAATCCTTGGATGCATTTTATGTAGGCCTCGAACATGTTACACTATTTTCATGATCAAGAAAATAGTTTTGGGGGAAAAAGAGTGGATTGGTTTCATTATTGTTTTTTTGCTTTTCGATTTCATTGAGATTTGCATGTTGTCTTGCCAACTATTTTTGCTACTAGAGTTATTTTTGCACTCCTGGATGTTATTTTTCTATTAAGAATGAGAAGATACTTGGGAGTTATTCTTCTCAATGATCAATAAATAAAAATTTATGGAAGATAGATTATTTGGGTTTTCTATGAATGTGATTTTGGGTTCTTTATGGAATCGAATTGCTTTCAATCTCATAAAGGAGAAATTGGAAAAAGGAAAAAGAGCTCTACCCGACATGATAGGATTTATCTCTTCTTAATGTTAGAAGAATAATGGACTAAGGGGGATAAATAATTCCTAGAAATTTCTTACTTCATTTATAATTAAATTAATCATGTAACATAATTTATCCATTGACACACATTCAACCATAACATATTAAATGTGCACAATATCAAGAGAGAACCACAATGCATGCAAGAGATCTCATCAAGACAAGATTTAAGTGGTAAAACATCATGGGGAATAAAAACCTCTAAAAAGAAACATTATATTTTCATGCTTCAAATTTCATTAGGCATCAACCCCATAAGAAACATCAACCCCTAATCTAGTAGAGCACCAACCCCTTTAGTGAATAAACCACTCCATAACGAGGCTAAACCCCTAAAGATGACCAATCACTAACTCAACCACTGGAAGATGTTTTACCTTTGATATTTTAGCTTCCACAACTAGTGGAGATCATTATTTCATCTCACAAACCCTAGCTCATACTCTAGGGCATCAAACTTGCTCTTTCTCCTTCTTTCTTTGCTCTATCCTCTTTCTCTCACGATATCTGAATTTTATCAACCCATTCATAATATTTATAATAATTAAAAAGTGCTCAAATACCTATAAAATATCTTCCTCTAGGTCACACACCTTCTCTCCAATAGCACTAGTTGAAAGACGAACTAGACAAGCACTTAAATATTCTTTTCTTCCTTCGAAAAGAAAATAGGCCATTCCTTCATGATACATATGACCCAAAAAATTACATAAAATTCATAAATTTTAATTACAATAGCTACATATTAACCATATAGGTCAGCCTAGCCAAAAACCTCAATACATGTGCCAAAAAGTGCTCAAAACCCCATAGAGCACAACCTTTAAAATATCTTAACATGAGTACCGTGATTTTTCATGACTAATTAACCCTTACATATGAGTAAAAATCATTAAAAATTCACACATGGTAACAATTAATATCAAGTAATAAAATTATTTCGTTTATTGGGCGAGTTCTCTTTACAATTCTCAAAACATTTGTTTCTTGCACCCTTCAACACCCTAGAAACTTCATTTGATAAAAAGACACTTAAAATAAATAAAAACATGTCATGTGACCACTCAAAATACATGGAATAACCTTATAACACTTATAATAATTTTATAATTCATGAAACATCTTTCACTTCAAACCACAACAAGATTTTCCTTCGTCAAATAAATTTGCCAAAAACATTATTTCTAAAGGTTAGATTAGAAAATTAAATATACATTCCTTAAATACATAAAAAGGATTAATTTGATGCAAAATTCATACGTATTCAATCTCTAGGTGATAGGAATCATCACCCAATCCATTTATTTCTTCAAATAACATCAAACTTCAACAAAAATAAATCCTTTCATGAACTACCAAAACCTTATTGCTTTGAAAGAATGTCCTGTAAACCTTGTAAAATAACCTCATCATGAGGAAATCCATATATAACTCGGAAGGAAATCCATATATAACTAGGTATTTGGATATAATTTCTAACACAACCTAAAACACCTCAAAATTTTAAATTTATCTCAAGTTATAGCCAAAATACTCTAAAAGTTGGTTTAGTTTGCATGCACAAAAACTAATCACATAACACCGAAAATAATACAAGACTCCAATTTTATTCATCCGGGATGTTTTATTCATATGAGAGATTACATTATATAGAGATTTACCTTCCTATTATGGCGGAGTCAAATATCATCTTGAATCCACTTACCTCTCCACAAATTTCTCATCTTATCCCTAGGATAACTCACTCAATTTTATCTCAGTGAGTTGTTTATTATAACTTCACACTATATTATTATTAAATGAGTTTCACATCTCATTTAAATAATAATACATAACATAATTTATTAATAATGTTACACAATATATTCGTAACATTCACTCCCCTATTGTTTACATTATTAATCCCTATTACACACTCCCCTAATGTGAACAAGGTAGAGAAAAACATTCACACATCTTCTAAACATGCCTACCTCTGCATGCTCATGATCTTGGTACGCTGAACCTCTGTTCACCAAATACGAACCCCTGTTTGACAAAAACAAACCTCTGTCCTAGGTACGAGCCCCTGCTCATGAACCTCTATTCATCCTCTTCAAGAAAAACATGATGCTACTTTTTCTTGTGCTTTTATCTTTCTACTACAACATATTTACATCAGCAGGTTATAAAAGGAAATACAACTTTGAACAAGAATGTGACATTTGTACTTATTACAAACAATGAAATACGCAACTAAAATACTTGGCCACTATTATCACATTTTTGAGTTTACGCCAAAAATGAGATAACCCTAAGAAATTTTGGAGCTGATTTTCTAAGGATCACCTCTCAGAGAGAGATAATCAGGTTTTCGGGTTTCACAAGCAAGACAACATGTGTTTTGGGTGTTTCATGTCATGTGTTCCCTGAAACCCGAAACCCGCATCAAGTAAAGCGAGTCGGGTTTGCGGACCTTCCAAGCATTGGAACATGCCTTAGTCAAAACATGCTTCATGTCACATGTTTCCTGCAACCCGAAACCCGAATTGCTCTAAAACCCTTTGTGTCGGGTTTCCGAATATCCTAAGCATGCTGACATGGCATGTATGCCGAGTTTTCGGGTAGTTGGCACGTGTCGACTGAAGTGTATTAAATGTGAATTTTCTTATATATATTCAGATTTCCACGTCATTTTTACCAGACGTACTTTTTACCTCGTGGATTTTCGCGCATGCATCTTCGACCCAGAAACCCGACTCGCCTCTGTGCCTGATTGCATTGCTCATTTTTGATCATTTCTTGTTCTGATTGAAGGTATTTTTCTTCATTCTTTTTTTGTGGTTTTTGTGGAATAATTGTGTAAAGAATTCTTCCAAGTTTCTTATCAGGGTTGTTGGGGTTTTATCTTTTCCATTTTGGGGGTTGTTTTCTAAATTAGGTTTGTGTTTTAGGGTTACCCCTTTGGAATTATCACTTTGTTTATTCCTTAAAGATGTCATTGTAATTAAAAATATATTGGGGATATCAAACAAAGTGAAGGTAAAACTTGCATATTTCAACTCAACAAATAACCTATTCCCTCTTCTCAAGTTTCGTAGGGTGATTTTCGGTGTTCAAAACCCGTAGTATATTGGAAAATTTAAAGTTTCGGATTTTCTGAAGTCTCCGGCACCATCCCAGCGTGTCGGGTTATTTCAACTCTCTGGCATTTCCAGTGTGTTAGGTTTTTGAAGTCTCTCGGCACACTCCCAAAGCATGTCGGGTTATTTTAACTCTCCGAATTTCTAGTGTGTTGGGTTTTAAGTCTCGCATCCTCCCAACGTGTCGGGTTATTTTAACTCTACGGAATTTCCGGTGTGTCGGGTTTTACTCAAGTCTCCCGCATCCTCCCAGCATGTCGGGTTTTCCGAAGTGTTCAACATCTTCTGATCTCCGACACTCTCCTCTGAAATTCCTCATGTCGGACCCTAGTCCATCACAAGATAAGACTAAAAAATCAGGGAGGATGAAGTACAAGTTCAGGAAGGTGGAGTCTCCCTCCTACATTGACTGTAATTACGACATCCGGGATACAGAGCTCGAAAACATAGATATGGAGGATTTTTGGAATAGGGTCAAGAGCTCTTCTCAAACTCCATGGATGAAATCAATAGTTGAAAGTGGTCTACCTCTTGCAGCAGGTTTTCCTATGTCCGCTCAGTGCCCTGAGTTCATCTTAGCCTGCGCTTCGAATTATGACTCTTCTTCTCGTTCTGTGAAAAACCAGGCGGGAGAAGTTGTAATCAAGTTAGATGGAGGTTACTTAGATGACCTTCTCAAGATGCCTAATTTTGAGGAATATGGAGAGTTGGATATCAAGTCAGCTCAAAAAGCTTGGGAAAATGATTAGGAAGATAACATCAAGCACGTGAATAAGAAGTTCCTGATCAAAGATAAACCGGCTATTTCCAGGTTCCCAAGACTTGTTCCCAGAAGTGATTCCATTCAGGAAATCAATGATATCATCACTCTGTTGAGTTGGGTTTTTGGTTTTCCCGAATCAAATGTTTTTCAAGGATGGATGTATCAGTTCATGATCACTATTAAGAAGAATCAAAAAGGAATTGATTGGGATACTCTCATCAGTAATGAGATAGATTCTCAAATGACAACAGTCCTGTCTACGGGAAAGTTTTATATGTCCTCGTATGTCACCTATGCAGCGGCCGGCATGAGGAACTATCCTGGGTTGGACACCAAGGGGAACAAGACAATGGAGCATGTTTATCAGTATTTTCCTCAGCTGACAAGAAAAGGGTCTGAAGATCAATTCAGAAGGGTAAATGACACCTTCTTTTACAAAAATATCTCTGATTAAACCCCGAATAAGGAAAACAGAGTCTCGAGATGAGGCATGGGCTGAAGTTTCAAATGTGGTTGTGTCTTCTTGCAATTTAAGAAGTTCACATATCTTCGAGTAGTCATGTACCCAGGGGATCCTTTCCGTTTTCCCAGATATCTAGGGGACAAACTAATCTTGATGGAGTTGGTTAGGCAATTGTTGGATTTTCACAAGTTCCAACAGAGTAAACACAAGGCCGTTGTATCTTTCCCAATTTCTATTGGAAGGTATACTTGTTCGACAGTGGTGAAAGCCAAGAATGTTGTCCATGAGCTTCAAGATAAGTTGAAGAAGCACATGAAGCCCCAAGACGGGTTTGATTTTCAAGGAGTCCTTAAGGCATATGGAACTCTGCACCTACACATGCCAAGCATAGAAGACATTTGGATTGATTTACGTGATGAGGTTGTTGTCCAAAGAAAAGATCATAGCAGATTGACACTTGCTGAGATTCAAACACTTGAGCTCGCTAACTTACCAGAAGGTACTAGTGATAATGAAAGTGTTCTGGATCCTTCCTATGATGGACTAAATGAAGATCAATATGTTTTCCCACCTATTGATTGGTCTCGCAAAAATCCTCCATTATACCAAAGCATGATTCTCGATCTCCTGGCTCTCCTGGGGGAATGAGTTTTAAAGATGATAATTTTTCAAAGTTGGTTGCTGCAGAGGCGGGGCCCTCCAAAAAGGGAAAAGACAAAAGATCTTCTAAGGGCCCTATAAAGGTCAAGTTTGTCAAGAAGAGAAGAGAAAGAGAAATCTCTTCAATTGTTTCTCTAGTTGAAACGGTGAATGTGCTAGAATCACCAACACCACTAGAAATAGGAGAAATTTCTTTTGAAGGAGAAGTAAACCAGCCGCTAGTTCTGTCATTTGTTGGTTGTCCAACTCAAGGGACCTTATCTCTTGCATCTTAGGCTTTGGAGTCAGGATCTGCACTTCCTCCTTCACAACCACTTCTACCTCCTCTTTCCCCATCTGCTTCTTCAGTCATGGCCAATATTTTCTCTGGACTCTCACCCCTCTCTCCTGGGACCAAAGTAATCACCAACATGCCCCCTCTTGTGCCTCTTTTTATTGAATCTTCTACCACATTGGTAATTGTTTCCCCTCTGCTAATGGATCCTTCTCCCCCTGAAAGTGTGATACCAACTCCCTCTAATACACCACAATGGCTACTCAAGAAAACTCGAGGAAGAGGAAGGTGATTGTACCCATACCACCTTTGATTTTAGCTCATTCAAGGCTTCTACTACCAAATCTACCAAGAAACCCAAAACAGTTTCAAGGGTTTTGGTGGACACTTCAGGGCATAAGTTTGCAGAGATCACCACTCCTATGGCTGACAAAACCAAAGAGGACATAACAGCCTCTGACTATCAGATAACCAGGGTGGCTCTAGGAAAAGTGACAATAGAAGGGGCACAACAGGATGCACGGGATGCTACAAATGTGTTGTGCCAGAAGTTGAAGGAAACAAAAGACATCAGAGATGAGCTTAAAGGAAAGGTGGAGTAGTTGACTGAGGTTTTGCTTAAGCTCTCAAAACCCCTTGAATATATACCATCTTCCTCTGTCCCTGTCGGATTCGATTTCTCATCGGTGCCTATTATTGAGAAGATTAATAAAAAAGGAAGGGTGGTCAATGAATGGATCCAGAGGCTGCTCCAACAGGGGAAGGAAGTGATTCAAGATGTCATGGAAGTCTATCAATCTTTGGGGAATATTCAGAGTGATGGGGAAAAGATGGATGACGATTTCTCCCAAGAAATTGGACATCTTGATTTGACTTTCGAATCTCTCCAGGCATTAAATAAAATACCATCACACCTCTTGGTAGAAGAAGGCATCATCCCACATGTGGATAAGCATTTCCAGCTGACCAAAGCCATCAGGTTCAGGGTAAAGATTCTCAACGAAGCCTGTGGTAAATTGAGAGAATCAAGGGATCAATTGATTGATGGCAAAAGCGACCTGGAAGAAGAATTGCTGAAAATTTGTGCAAAAGTGTCAGTTGGAAATTCAGGCATCCTATCAGCTGACGATCTTTTCAAACAAATCCAAGAGTCTGTTCAGCATGAACCAACTCACGGATTTGGTATTGAAATCATCGACAGGTTTGTAAAGATTTAACTTTCTTTGGAGGCCTTGAGAAGAATCAGCAAAAGATTGAGGAAACTTCCCGGTAGTGCCAGTGACACTCATGAAACCTGTAAAGTTTTGAGTGATCATTCCACTGTGCCTGATGAAAATGAAATGCAAGGCATAATTCGGAAGTTCCAAGAATTTCAGAACAAATAGGCTCAGCTGGAGGAAGAGAAAGATGAAGGAGTAAAAGATGACGATTCATATTAAGTCCCGATGCGACGTGTCATTTCAATCTTGAAATTGACATGTCTTTTTCATTTCTGTTTCATCACATTTTTGAATCATATTATGACTTGGTCTCCTACGTGAGAGCCAAGCAAAATAGGACTCTTTTTAAAAGACTGTTTTATAGGGTTTGTCCTATTTTCTCTCGACTCTTTTTATTATAAATAAGGGATGTTTATGCATTCCAAAGGGTTGAGATTTTTGGAACATTGGGAGCTATTGTGAAGAAGAAAAACTTTGTGTTTTCTTTTAATCGTTCGAGGAATAGAACTGATACTATTTTCGCAAACTTTGTGTTGTGAGATGTGTTTTTCTTAAGATATTGTTCTTATGTTCATGATCTTAAGCTATTCTTTGTTTAGCATCTTGATGATCCTAATAATTTCAAACATTATATTTGTGATCTAAAGCTCGTATGATTATTTCATGCTCTGTGTTTACTTGAAAGAAAATACGTTCCTCTCATTTCCTTTCCATTGTGATTCTTTCATTGTAATAATTTCCTACCTACCATTTACAAAAACAACATCTTTGAATCATGTGGATATGGATTTTGGGATTCTATCCCAACACCAATGGTTAGATTAGTGTGAATACTGTATATATTATTTATGTTGTGTTTTAGATTAGTAATAAATAGGTAGCCTCACCTATCTTTGAGGAGGGATTTAATCCCATGTACTGTGGTTGAACTTCATATTTTGGATTGACAAAATATCCAACCAACAATTTTTGGTGACTCCACTGGGGAATACAGATTAATAGTATAAATCTTATCCTCTTGGTGTCTGGTGACTCCGTATTTGCCTTATTTTCAACAAGATCTCTTTCCTGGTTCAAACTGGCCGGAAAGATCTTCACTCGGTCCCGCCGAGCCCGGGGTGAAATTGATCCACTCTTTAAATTACTACAACGGCATAATTTCAGTCTTTTCCCCAACAGTGTTATTTCTAACCAAACCAGAAATTATTTTCTTGTTTAGATAAACCGGGTCCCTGTAGAACGAGACGTATCTGCAACTTGTCATGTGTTGTTCTTTTCTGACACTCGGATCCCCATACACACTCTTGTCAGAAGGATGACAAAGACAACTCGTGCCCCGGCAGGCGCAGCTAATGGTCCTCTTTCTTTAACTCCGTCGTTGCACGAGTTACCACATGGATCACGTAAAAACATTCCCAAGTTCAATGGGGATGGGAATCAACATCCGATGAACACATTGCATATTTATTCATAGCATGTGGTGTATTTTGGAGTAGCTCACGAATATGTATCTGTTTGACTCTTCATTGAAACATTGCGATGCAAAGAAATTTGAATGGTTTTATCACCTTCCGAATGCATGCATCACAAATTGGGCTACCATGCGGACCAAATTCGAAGCACGTTTCAAACCAGCCGAAGATTCTCATGCTTTGTTAGCTCAACTTACCCATATGAAGAAGGAATCACATGAACCCATGCGGGACTTCGTGGAAAAGTTTAACAAGCTGATCCGAAGATTCCAGAAATAGTTGTACCAACTCCAGAAAATTAGAAATGCTTCTTCATTAATGCTCAGCCTCCTGATGTGAGCTTTCTATTAAGAAGGTCAGCTATCCCAGATTTGGCTATCGCTCAGTCAACAACTATTGAAATAGAGGATGATCTCATTTTGGCCGGAAGAATCAGGAAAGATGTACCCAAACTTAAAAATCAAGGTTCTTCTCAAGGTAATACTGACCCTATGATCCAAAAAATGGCTAATGATTTGATTGCTTTAAAAAAGAAAATGTCCCAACAGGTGAGTAATGTTCCATATCGGGATATCCCTAGATGGAATTTCAATAACACCAATGGTGCGCCTGCAAGAGATAGGCCGCGGTTAACCCCTGCTCAACCGAGGCTAGCAATCGAAGCTCCTCCCATCAATGCAGCAGTAGAAATAGTCGAAGAAGAGGAGGAACCCGAAGAACAAGATTCCCCCGAGGCTTTTGAAGCTTCAGGATACGCTGATGAGTCTTATGATGATTTGGTTGGCGACTCCAGCATTGGGTATTTGGAATATGAAGAGGATGAATGTGCACCGATGGTCAGTCATTTTTGTCTTCACTTGATCCCAATCTCAGAATTCAAGAAAACCTCTTGAAATAACCAAGGAGAAGAACAAGGAACCTCCCATAGCCATAGTTAAGAGAGGTGCTCCTATTTCAAAGACAAATCTGAAACGAAGTCACCAAAAAGGTTGCAACTTCTCCTCATTCTCTTTCTCCTAAGGTCAGTGCCCCAGCTCAAGCTCACGTGATTAGAACTAAACCTACCATCACCCCTTCTTATACTGATTTTTACATTATCAATCATGTAAAACGAACCAAGATCCAAATGTCAGAAGCAGAATACCTTCAGTCCAATCCTGAACAGTTCAAAAAAATCACCAAATTCATTAGAAGTAAAGCCGTTCCCTCACCTCCAAAAGGTCTCTTGCCAAACCCTACTCAATCCCCACCTCAGAACAATCTGACCTCTGCTTCTTCTTCAGGAAAGATTGAACCATTTTATTTGTCTTTGCTAATAAATGGGTTTAAGCTCAGCAATTACATCATCGACTCAGGGGCCTCCGACAATGTTATGCCTGCAAAGTAGCCCATGTTCTTGGGCTTACTTTGACTAAGTCATATGGATGATGTTACTCCATGGAAACCAAGCAAGTTCCCTTGATTGGTCAAATCAAAGATGCATAGTTTGCATTCGTTGCCTTCCCAGAGAAGAGAGTGAAAATGACTATTCTAGTTGCCGACATTCCTGCAGCCTACGGTATCCTCTTGGGTAGAGGTTTTTGTAAAGATGTCGAGGAGAGATTAATATGGATTGGACCAAGGCAAGGATTCTAGTCAATGGGGTTTATCATGTTCTCCATCCCGAGCCTCAGGTGAGGTATTTGGTAACTAAATCAGATGACCCTAAGGCTCAAATTCTTTTCGAAGATGCTAGCTTTGGAAATTATTTCATGACATCAGAGATACCAGCGGTAGATGTTAAGAAAGAAGATTCTAATGCTATTTGGACCCTCGAATTTGATGGTAGCTGTTCAACCACCGGATCGGGCGCTGGTGTAGTTCTTATATCTCCTAATTCTGAGATTTTTCCCTATGCTTTCAAATTGCAGTTTGATAATACTAATAACACGGCTGAATATGAAGCTTTGTTACTAGGATTAGAAATGGCCAGACAGAAGGGAATTCGAAATCTCAAAGTTCAAGGGGATGCAGAGCTGATTGTCAATCAGGTCAAGGGAATCTATCAAGTAAAAAATGATCGCTTGAGACATTACAGGAACAAAGTTTGGGATAATATAGAATGCTTTGATGCATTCTCCATCAAGGCAATTTTGAGATATTGTAACAACAAGGCTTATTCTTTGGCCGTGTCTCGCATCCCTCCTTCTTCCTCATCCTCGGTTCAAACAAGATGCATACACCATTGAGATCGTATATCGTCCCAAAGATCCCGAGATAACACGGCTCATTGGAAAGTGTTTAATGATGATCAACAAGTGTTGACTTTTCTAGAAAAGGCCGACAATTTTAGTGAGTTATACTTTGAAGGTTTTGAATCAGCTTTCCACGAATCAATTTCAGATCCATATCAAGAGATTGACGGTGAGGTTATTCAGCTTAAAGGCAACAAGATACCCAAAGGTATGGTTTCTTTGGAGGGTTTTTTTGACAAGCATGACCATTTTATTCAAAACAAAAGACAAGTTGAAGGAGCCTCTTCCTCGGAAGTAAATCAAGTCAATCTAGGTTTGTCGACCAACCTCGGATGGTGAATATTGGGAAATGTTGCTCCCCTGAGGAGAAAGAAAAGTTCACTTCACTCCTAAAAGATACATGGATGTCTTAGCCTGGTCTTATGCAGATTTAAAATCTTTCAAGCCCAAATACGTAAACACAGGTTTCCCTTTGAAGCCCGATGTAAAACCGCATGCAGCAAAATAAAGACATTACAATCCCAAGATCTCAGGAACTATCCTGGCAGAAATTCAGAAAATGTTAGATGCCAGAATCATTTTTCCAATCCATCACTCCACTTGGATTGCTAACATCGTCCCTGTCAGGAAGAAGAATGGCGAAATCTGGATTTGTGTTGATTTCGAACCTAAATCAGTCTTCGTTAAAAGACAATTATCCCTTGCCTATTATGGATCAGGTGTTATAGACCATTACTGGATCAGAAATTCTATCCATGCTCAATGGATTTTCAGGATATAATCAAGTTGAGGTAGCTACGGAGGATCAACACAAGACAACCTTCACAACCCCATGGGGGACCTTTGCTTATAGGAGGATGCCTTTCGGCTTGATCAACGCCGGAGCCACCTTTCAGAGAGCTATGGACTTAGCATTTAGAGACCTGATGGGAAAAGTCCTAGTGGTATATTTGGATGACTTGACTATTTTCTCCAAAAATGGAGTGATCATTATGATCATTTAGAGCAAGTACTTTTGAGATGCAGGCGTCACGGGATTTCATTAAATCCCAAGAAGTCCATGTTTGGAGTGACCGAAGGAAAGTTGTTGGGTCATATCGTGACTAGAGAAGGAACCAAAATTGACCCAGAAAGGGTAAAGGCCATTCAGAGCCTTACCCTACCCACAAGTAAAATTGGAGTTCATTCTTTCTTCGGAAAGGTCAATTTCCTAAGAAGGTTTGTACCTGATTTTGCTGATAAAACCAAGGATATCCTTAGGATGATGAAAGGAAAGTTCCATTTCGATGGAGTGCGAAGGGAAGCTTGCATTCAAGAAATAAAAAGGCGATTTCTTGTGCTCCTATCCTAGTATGTCCAGACTTCAAAAAAGATTTCATCATGTACAACTATGCCTCTGCTCACACAGTGTCAGCCATCCTGATGCAGGAGAACAGGGAGGGCATTGAAGCTCCCATCGCATTTATGAGTTGTCCATTGAAGGAACATGAGTTAAAGATGTCACAAATAGAAAAGCATGCTTATGCAGTGGTACGAGTGGTGAAACATTTCAGGTACTATGTGCTGAACTCCCATACTCTCGTTCTCGTTCCCGACACTGCCGTTAAATCCATTTTGACTCAACAAGAGTTGGGTAGTCAACAAGGTAACTAGATAGCTAAAGTTCAGGAGTATGACTTGGACATTAGACCTACCAAGTTGGTATGAGGAAGGGGCATGTGCCAATTGATCACGGAAAACCATGTGGAAGCAGAATGCGAAAAGACCGAAGACACCTCTTCTAAGTTGCCCATGGTGCTTTTCGTGAGTACGACTAATGAATGGTACACAGATATTGCTTTCTTTCTAACTTATGGTGAATTCCCCCCGCATTTAAGCCAAAAGGAGAAGAGGATGGTCAAGTTAAGATCTGTGAGATACCTCCTGTGGGATAATGGTATATATAAGAAAGGTATTGATGGTGTATTCCTACGCTGTGTTGATAAATCACAACAGTTAAAGTTGTTAGAATATTTCCATAGCCTAGCATGCGGAGGACATTTCTCATCCTCTGTAATAACTTATAAGATCCTGGGGCTAGGTACTATTGGCCTACTCTTTTCTCGGGATTCAGCAGAGTGGGTGTCCAAGTGTGAAGCTTGTCAACATTTCGTTGGTCGTCCCAAGCTAGCAGCTCTTCCCTTGAAGCCCGTAGTGATTGAAGAACCTTTTCGCCAGTGGGGAATTGACTTCATTGGAACATTGAATCCTACCTCCGTCTTTGGACACAATTACGTGCTAACTACTACAGACTATTTTACCAAGTGGGTGGAAGCTGCACCAATCAAGCAAGCAACCTCAGAAGTTGTGTGCAAGTTCCTTAAAGAAAATATAATTGTCAGATTCGGTGTGCCTCACAAGATTGTGGCTGATAATGCCTCTAATTTCTCGTCGCATGAGTTGACAGAATTTTTCTATGGATTCGGCATCACCCTGGCTCACTCATCTGATTATTATCCCCAAGGCAATGGGCAAGCTGAGTCCAGCAACAAGAACCTGGTTACCATAATTAGAAAGCTAGTAGATGAAAACCAGAGGACATGGCACAAAGCATTGTATGATGCGTTGTGGGCTGATCGAATTACCCCAAAGCGAGCTATAGGAATGTCTCCTTTCCAAGTGTTGTATGGGATTGATGCTGAGATACCTATCTTAGTGGAGTTGCCAGCCTTACAGTTGGCCAAAGCAGTCAAAGATATGACTTTTCAAAATTCTATTGAGAAAAGGGTTATGTACCTAGCTAGGCTAGAAGAGGAACGAAGCAAGGTGGTTGATCGCATTGCAGATCATCAAAGCAAAGTAAAGAAATTTTTGACAAGAAATCAAGGCAGCGTAATTTCCAGATTGGAGACCTGGTGTTGCTTTGGGATAAGAGGAGGGAGCAGAAAGGAATGCACGGGAAGTTCGACTCTTTGTGGAAAGGACCTTTTAAGATCCATCAGCTGAATGGTGAAAATAGTTTCCTTCTATCATATCTTGATGGAGAGTTACTCCCTTTGCCTTTCAGCGGCCAACATCTAAAGTTGTTCCATCACTAATGCAAGATGTTCTCTTGCATTGTACATACTTTACTTTCTGTTGTGTGTTTGCTTTTAGTCTTCTTTCTTTCTTCATTTTGGTTTTTTTGGTTTTCTTCTTTTCTGACTCCATAGCCCAATGGATATAGCTAGAGATTCTAAGTTCTCTTCCTTTGATATCACAAAGGAAGTCCCCAACTAGAGCAAGTTGTTATCCCATTTTTGAGTTTACGCCAAAAATGAGATAACCCTAAGAAATTTTTGGAGCTGATTTTCTAAGGATCACCTCTCAGAGAGAGATAATCGGGTTTTCGGTTTCACAAGCAAGACAACATGTGTTTTGGGTGTTTCATGTCATGTGTTCCCCGAAACCTGAAACCCACATCAAGTAAAGAGATTCGGGTTTACGGATCTCCCAAGCATCGGAACATGCCTTTGTCAATACATGCTTCATGTCGCATGTTTCCCGTGCAACCCGAAACCTGAATTGCTCTAAAATCCTTTGTGTCGGGTTTCAATCTCCTAAGCATGCTGACATGGCATGTATGCCGAGTTGTCGGGTAGTTGGCACGTGTCGACTGAAGTGTATTAAATGCAAATTTTCTTATATATATTTGGATTTCCATGTCATTTTTACCAGATGTACTTTTTACCTCGTGGATTTTCGCGCATGCATCTTCGACCCAGAAACCCGACTCGCCTCTGTGCCTGATTGCATTGCTCATTTTTTATCATTTCTTGTTCTGGTTGAAGGTATTTTTCTTCATTCTTTGTTTGTGGTTTTTGTGGAATAATTGTGTAAAGAATTCTTCCAAGTTTCTTATCAGGGTTGTTGGGGTTTTATCTTTTCCATTTTGGGGGTTGTTTTCTAAATTAGGTTTGTGTTTTAGGGTTACCCCTTTGGAATTATCACTTTGTTTATTCCTTAAAGATGTCATTGTAATTAAAAATATATTGGGGATATCAACAGTGAAGGAAAAACTTGCATGTTTCAACTCAACAATTACCCTATTCCCTCTTCTCGGGTTTCGCAGGGTGCTTTGCAGTGTTCAAAACCCACAGTATATCGGAAAGTTTAAAGTGTCGGGTTTTCTGAAGTCTCCGACATCCTCCCAGCGTGTCGGGTTATTTCAACTCTTCGGCATTTCTAGTGTGTCGGGTTTTTTGAAGTCTCCGACACCCTCCCATCATGTCGGGTTATTTCAACTCTCCGGCATTTCCAGCAGTGTGTCGGGTTTTCTAAAGTCTCCGGCATCCTCCCAGCCGTGTCGTTATTTTAACTCTCCGTATTTCCAGTGTTTCGGGTTTTCTAAGTCTCCAGGCATCCTCCCATCATGTCGAAGTTTCTGAAGTGTTCAACATCTTCTGATCTCTGACACTCTCCTCTAAAATTCCTCATGTCGGACCTTGGTCCATCACAAGATAAGACTGAAAAATTAGGGAGGATGAAGTACAAGTTCAGGAAGGTGGAGTCTCCCTCCTATATTGACTGTAATTACGACATCCACGATACAGAGCTCGGAAACATAGATATGGAGGATTTTTGGAGTAGGGTCAAGATCTCTTCTCAAAATCCATGGATGAAATCAATAGTCGACAATGGTCTACCTCTTGTAGTAGGTTTCCCTATGTCCGCTCAGTGCCCCGAGTTCATCTTAGCCTGCGCTTCGAATTATGACTCTGCTTCTCGTTCTATGAAAAACCAGGCGGGAGAAGTTGTAATCAAGTTGGACGGAGGTTACTTCGATGACCTTCTCAAGCTACCTAATTTTGAGGAATATGGAGAGTTGGATATCAAGTCAGCTCAAAATCTTGGGATAATGATCAGGAAGATTGCATCAAGCACGTGAATAAGAAGTTCCTGATCAAAGCCAAACCGGCTATTTCCAGGTTCCCAAGACTTGTTCCCAGAAGTGATTTCATTCAGGAAATCAATGATATCATCACTCTGTTGATTAGGGTTTTTGGTTTTCCCAAATCAAATGTTTTCCAAGGATGGATGTATCAGTTCTTGATCACTATTAAGAAGAATCAACAAGGAATTGATTGGGGTACTCTTATCAGTAATGAGATAGATTCTCAAATGACAATAGTCCTATCTACGGGAAAGTTTTATATGTCCTCGTATGTCACCTATGCAACTGGCCGGGCATGAGGAACTATCCTGGGTTGGATACCAAGGGGAACAAGATAGTGGATCATGTTTATCATTATTTTCCTCAGCTGACAAGAAAAGGGTCCGAAGATCAATTCAGAAGGGTAAATGATGCCTTCTTTTACGAAAATATTTGCAGGTTAAACCCTGAATTAAGGAAAACAAGAGTCTCAGATGAGGCATGGGCTGAAGTTTCAAAATGGGGTTGTGTCTTCTTGCAATTTAAGAAGTTCACATATCTTCGAGTAGTCATGTACCCAGGGGATCCTTTCCATTTGCCCAGATATCCAGGGGACAAACTAATCTTGATGGAGTTGGTTAGGCAATTGTTGGATTTTCACAAGTTCCAACAGAGTAAACACAAGGCCGTTGTATCTTTCCCAATTTCTATTGGAAGGTATACTTGTTCGACAGTGGTGAAAGCCAAGAATGTTGTCCATGAGCTTCAAGATAAGTTGAAGAAGCACATGAAGCCCCGAGACGGGTTTGATTTTTGAGGAGTCCTTAAGGCATATGGAACTCTGCACCTGCACATAGCCAAGCATAGAAGACATTTGGATTGATTTATGTGATGAGGTTGCTGTCCGAAGAAAAGATCATAGTAGATTGACACTTGCTGAGATTCAAACACTTGAGCTCACTAACTTACCAGAAGGTACTAGTGATAATGAAAGTGTTCTAGATCCTTCCTATGATGGATTGAATGAAGATCAATATGTTTTCCCACCTATTGATTGGTCTGTCAGTGAAAAAGCCTCCATTACAGACAGGTCAGCCCTGATTCTCGCACGTACCAAAGCATGGCTCACCTCTTGGGGAATGAGTTTTAAAGATGATAATTTTTCAAACTTTGTTGTTGCAGAGGCGGGGCCCTCCAAAAAGGGAAAAGACAAGATATTCTAAGGGCCCTATAAAGGTCAAGTTTGTTAAGAAGAGAAGAGAAAGAGAAATCTCTTCAATTGTTTCTCCAGTTGAAACGGTGAATGTGCCAGAATCACCAACACCACTAGAAATAGGAGAAATTTCTTTGGAAGGAGAAGTAAACCAGCCGCTAGTTCCATCATTTGTTGATTTCCAACTCAAGGGACCTTATCTCTTGCATCTCAGGCTTTGGAGTCGGGATCTGCGCTTCCTCCTTCACAACCACTTCTACCTCCTCTTTCCCCATCTACTTCTTCGGTCATGGCCAGTATTTTCTCTAGACTCTCACCCCTCTCTGCTGGGACCAAAGTAATCACCAACATGCCCCCTCCTGTGCCTCTTTTTATTGAATCTTCTACCACATTGGTAACTGTTTCCCCTCCGCTAATGGATCCTTCTCCCCCTGAAAGTGTGATACCAACTCCTACAACAGTGGCAACTCCCTCTGATACGCCACAATGGCTACTCGAGAAAACTCTGAGGAAGAGGAAGGTGATTGTACCCATACCAACCTTTGATTTTAGCTCACTCAAGGCTTCTACCGCCAAATCAAAGAAACCCAAAACAATTTCTTTCAAGGGTTTTGGTAGACACTTCAGTGGCATAAGTTCATTACAGAGATCACCACTCCTATGACTGGAAAAACCAAAGAGGACATAACATCCTCTGATTATCAGATAACTAGGGTGGCTCTAGGAAAAGTGACAACAGAAGGAGCACAACAGGATGCACGAGATGCTACAAACGTGCTATGCCAGAAGTTGAAGGAAATAAAAGACAACAGAGATGAGCTTAAAGGAAAGGTGGAGTAGTTGACTGAGGTTTTTCTTAAGCTCTCAAAACCCCTTGAATCCATACCATCTTCCTCTGTCCCTGTCGGATTCGATTTCTCATCAGTGCCTATTATTGAGAAGATTAATAAAAAAGGAAGGGTGGTCGATGAATGGATCCAAAGGCTGCTCCAATAGGGGAAGGAAGTGATTCAAGATGTCGTGGAAGTCTATCAATCTTTGGGGAATATTCAAAGTGATGGGGAAAAGATGGATGATGATTTCTCCCAAGAAATTGGACATCTTGATTTGAATTTCGAAGCTCTCCAGCATTAAAGCAAATACCATCACACCTCTTGGTAGAAGAAGGCATCATCCCACATGCGGATAAGCATTTCCAGCTGACCAAAGCCATCAGGTTCAGGGTAAAGATTCTCAACGAAGCCTGTGGTAAATTGAGAGAATCAAGGGATCAATTGATTGATGGCAAAAGTGATCTGGAAGAAGAATTGCTGAAAATTTGTGCAAAAGTGTCAGTTGGAAATTCGGGCATCCTATCAGCTGACGATCTTTTCAAACAAGTCCAAGAGTCTGTTCAGCATGAACCAACTCATGGATTTGGTATTGAAATCATTGACAGGTTTGTAAAGATTGAACATTCTTTGGAGGCCTTGAGAAGACTCAGCAAAAGATTGAGGAAACTTCCCGGTAGTGCCAGTGACACTCATGAAACCTGTGAAGTTTTGAGTGATCATTCCACTGCGCCTGACGAAAATGAAATGCAAGGCATAATCCGGAAGTTCCAAGAATTTCAGAACAAACAGGCTCAGCTGGAGGAAGAGAAAGATGAAGAAGCAAAAGATGACGATTCAGATTAAGTCCCGATGCGACGTGTCATTTCAATCTTGAAATTGACATGTCTTTTTCATTTCTGTTTCGTCACATTTTTGAATCATATTGTGACTTGGTCTCCTGCGTGAGAGCCAAGCAAAATAGGACTCTTTTTAAAAGACTGTTTTATAGGGTTTGTCCTATTTTCTCTCAAATTTTTATTATAAATAAGGGATGTTTATGCATTCCAAAGGGTGGAGATTTTTGGAACATTGGGAGCTATTGTGAAGAAGAAAAACTTTGTGTTTTCTTTTAATCGTTCGAGGAATAGAAGTTGATACTATTTTCACAAACTTTGTGTTGTGAGATGTGTTTTTCTTAAGATATTGTTCTTATGTTCATGATCTTAGGCTATTCTTTGTTTAGCATCTTGACGATCCTAATAATTTCAAACATTATATTTGTGATCTAAAGCTCGTATGATTATTTCGTGCTCTGTGTTTACTCGAAAGAAAATACGTTCCTCTCATTTCCTTTCCATTGTGCTTCTTTCATTGTAATAATTTCCGACCCAGTCCATTTACAAAAACAACATCTTCGCATCGTGTGGATATGGATTTCGGGATTCTATCCCAACACCAATGGTTAGATTAGTGTGAATACTGTATATATTATTTATGTTGTGTTTTAGATTAGTAATAAACAGGCAGCCTCACCTGTCTTTGAGGAGGGATTTAATCCCATGTACTGTGGTTGAACTTCATATTTTGGATTGACAAAATATCCAACCAATAGCCACCAAATCAATACCGCGGCCTCATCGATTGGTGCATGACGAGAGGTTGCCAATGCCCTCCCGCCTCCGTTGCCTCTAGTCTCCATCTACTGCTGCTTATTTAGAATAGAAAATCGTCGACTAATTATAACCATCACCCAAAGGTTCTTCTTTATCACTGTCTTCTTCTTCATCAGAAGCCATGGCACTTTCTTCTATTTTTCCATTAAGTAAATCTCATGCTATTTTCTTACAGTTTATAGATAGATGTCCATCTTGTTTACAATAGTAACAAGTGATATGTTTCTTTGTATCTCTGAAAGTTGATCTTTGTTTAAAAGAATATTTAAATCTCCCTTTATCATATGACTTGTTTTTACCATACATTGCAGTTTCTTCTGGTGTAACATTCTTATTTTCTTCATCTATCAGTGAAGAAATTAGATCTTCTAGGCTGGGATTGATCTTGCTCAAAGTAAAAACAATGTTTGAATAGCGAGATGGCATACTATTCAACAAAACAACTTTTGCATCATCATCCTCTACTTTAATTTTTATCCCTGACAATTGATTCAAAATAGACCGAAACTTACTTATATGTTGTACCATGTTTTCTCCTTCATCCATCTTGAGTCCAAACAGCTTCTGCTTCAAGGTCACTGCTGCACTTCTGGTTTGGGATCCAAACAACTTGTTCAATGTTGTCCAAATGAAATTTGAACTTTTTGAAAGGTCTATATGATGCAAATATGCATCAGACAACCCAAGTCCAATGATTGCTGTTGCTTTACGATCTCTACTCTCCCATTTGGCTACTTCATCAGCATCGGTTGGTTTCTTGAATGTTCCATCCACAATGTCCCACAAATCTTTGTTAATGAGTGTCAACTGAGTTCGTACTTGCCAAGTGTGAAAATCCTTTCCATCAAATTTTTCAACATAACCCAATTTATCCATTATGACTCTCCACAATTTGACATAAATAGGTGTTTGTTTCAACTATAAATAAACCCTTACAATAATAATCAGCTTTATATTTATTCAAAATAATAAAGCATATCATAATTTAATTGCTAGAAATCAGTCACTATTTTTTTTACAGAATAAATAGAAACTGTCATAATTGTTTCCATGATTTCTCGTAAAATACGAAATGGGTTTATGTAATTGTTTTACAGAAGTTTTAAAAAATACAAATTAAAAATGAAAAAAATTAGTAAATTTTGAATCTGGGTTTTTGAGAAAAACGTGAATTACCAGTCGTTTTTTTCAGATCAGAATTCTGAAAAAGGCAATGAATGCTTCAAAACTCTCATATCTGCATCTTAGAGGCTGCGATTTTGTCCTGCAATGAATCTCATAAATTTCCCTAGCCTGATTTGATACCAAATCTAGAAGTTGGTTTAGTTTTCATGCACAAAAAAATAATCACATAACACCGAAATAATACAAGACTCCAATTTTATTCATCTCGGGATGTTTTATTCATATGAGAGATTACATTATATAGAGATTGACTTTCCTATTATGGTGGAGTCAAATATCATCTTGAATCCACTTACCTCTCCACAAATCTCTCAAACTTATCCCTAGGATAAATCACTCAATTCTATCTCGTGAGTTGTTTATTATAACTTCACACTATATTATTATTAAATAAGTTTCACATCTCATTTAAATAATAATACACAACATAATTTATTAATAATGTTACACAATATATTCATAACAAATACTAGACCCTACTATTTGAGACCCCAAAACTCGCCATTTGACCAAATCGACCAACCTGATTAGACCTAAAAAAACCATGAAATTGTATGAAAATGTCCTAAAACCTCCATGGAAATAAATTAAAATTCATAATCATCATGCACTATCAATTTTTCATGCTACTCCTTTAGACCATCTTGTCCTAAAACCTTCTTCTTTAGAAAATATTATTTTTAGGTGGGGTCCACATATCACCATGACGTCAACCATACATTTATGGAAATCCTAAGGAGTCCTCTAGAACATTAAAATCATCACTTTTACACTTGCGAATCAAAATTGGTTCATTGTACTTCACTTTTTACAATCTACTCCTAGTTATGGTTTAACTAGGGTTTTTGACATCTTTTCCTTCTTAACATTCGTTCATAAAAACATGATAATCAACTAACCTCATTATTTTTTGAAACCTTATATACTCAAGTTATAAGTATCCCTAAAATCCACAAGTTCCCATGCAAGGAACATGATTCACAATGATCATCCAAGTTGAACTTCGAGGTGTATTTTACCTTGTTTTTCACCCTATCTCGCCCAAAATAATCATATCTTACAGAATTCACACCTTGGTAACCTTAATGTTTTCTAAGATAATCCTAACTCATCCCTCTAACATATCCAATCATCATAATTTCAATTCCATGGCTCAATCTCTCCAATCACTAAGACTTACCTTTGTTTGCATGCTAGATTCTCACTTTGTAAATAACTAGGACCATCTTAAAAATACAAGAAATGAAGAAGAAACTTATAAAAATGAACTAGACATACCACATATGAAATGATACACCTGATATCATGTATCCATGAGCTCAAATGTTTCAAATACACTTTTTCATTACTCCAATCAAGCAAACATACTCCCATGAGCACCTATAACACAAAGAATCACCTATACTTGCACTATGTCAATATTGTGAGATATTAATAATTCTCAAATAATGTTATCGAACATGCCAAAATGCTTCCCAAGTAGCTAAGAAGATCTCACTATGAAGCATCACCTCCTAGTGCACTGTATGGCCTTGCTTGAGTAAGCATGCACCACCGAATCCTACTCGTAGCAGTTGATAAACATCTAAACCATATTGTTAGTAGCTCATTTATCATCATTACATCATCCTACAACATTCACTTTATCATTACTGTGATTTTTTATCAATGACAACACCTACTAGAGCACCATACCAACAATCTCTCCATTTGTCATTGATGGAAAACACCGAACTTCTCCCCTTTTTACATTAATGAAAAATAAATACCTATAACTAAAAAAATTCACCTTCTTCAAAATCACACCTTCATGTTTTTTTTTAGAAACATCAACCAAAGATCTCAATTTGTCACATTTTCTTGATTTTTAGGTATACAAAACAAGTAAGTTCTTCACCTCAACCCTATTTTAGCCTTCATAGGAACACTGGAGATAATTGTAACCTGATTCTATGATATTGAGAACATGCCAACAATGTAAAAATGATCCCATTAATTTATCATACCTTCTTTTATGAGAATATTCCATCTTTGTTAGGCATTAGTTTAGATTGTTAGTATAATTTCTTGCTCACTACCTCACATAAGGACCGAGCTTCCTAAAATAGTTCTTCGAAGATCTTTAGGATAACTGTTAGTGCAGAATTACATCACCCCGAGTGACTATAACTAGATGAGTTAAGACTCTCGGTGTGATTACACAACATGGATCATATCTCAAAGTGGGGGACTTTTAAATCGAGAGAGCTCTCTGGATGAAGGCCGGTTCCTATTCCTCTGTTCAGGTGCATAAAAATAAATTACAGAGGATCTATTATACAAGCTTACTAAATCTTATCAAGGAGACAAGGTTGAGAATATATGAGAAAATAAACCTAATCTAATGAGGTGATGCACCAAAGGAATGTTAGATAACCATTTTGTAATTTGACATAGACCATAGAAATGCAATATAACTATCATGCACGATAACCAAACTGTAATGAGAGATTAGAAGAAAGACAACAATAAACACATGAGAGGGTTGAGGATCATCCAAAGACATATATTATTGATCCTTAGTTGATACGGACATTACATTATCCAAGTGGTAAAACTTTGTATTACGACTCGAATGGGAGGTTTGGAAAACTCCATAAATTATCTTGCAGACAAGGGAAGAAGGGAGGGTGTAAAACAAAACTGTCCAACCCTTTACAAAGAGCTAAGCTTCTTCTTTTATAGATGCAATGAAGAGAGAGGAAGAAAAGAGGTGGGAAACTCGATTTGGAGCTTAGCTACTGCCACCAATGCCCCCGAAAATCCACCCACAATCGCCGAGTCCGCCGCTCTATGTCTATTCGGCATGTTAAAGAAGGAAGAATAGAGGATCAAATCAAATCTGATCTAGTTGTTGGAGCAATCAGATAATGGCATGAAGACATTTTCCCATTTTCACCCACCTAACATCATCAAAATTAAATTTTCAAGTTTCCATGGCATATACGAGGTCCAGACCTTTCCAATGGTGCCAAATTTGTTGACTTTCGGGCACTGGGTCGAAAGATATGTCCATTTGAATGTTGGAATCAGGTCCGTACAAAAATGGTGAAAAATAGTTAGCAAAATAGGTCTGTAGGCCCAAAATTCACTTTTCACATTTTTCACAAAATACAAAAATGCAAAAATGCCCCGTAGCCCCACAACTCACCTTTTTCCAAAAAACCATGTTCAGGCCTCGCTAGTCCGCATTTTTCATTTGGATAAAAAATCACTCCAAGGCCCACTGGCCCACATGTAATTTAGGCTGACATGTGCTGCCTTAGGCATCAATGGAGGTGTGGCTCATTTTTATACCTTACGCCTTCGGAAACAAAACAAAAAAATTAAAATTGCCTCCAAAGTGATCTAACTTCCCGCTTTGACCTGGGACATGGCCACATGTAGAGATGCCACGTGTTTGGGAACCACTTTTGGATTTCATTTTTTGAAATTGTACCAAAGAGACATGAGACACATGGCACCTTCCATGACTTTTCTCTATTCTTTTATGCTTTAGCTAAGTCTTTTTGTTTACTGGGCTATATATCTGACTTGGGACACGTGGAGACTTGGCACTTGTTTGGGAGACCCACTATTAGATTTACCTTTGAAGATGCATTGGGATGACATGTGGCACATTCCATGAGTCTATGATACTTAGTTGATTTAGGCTGATGCCTTACTCAACCCAAGACATATGAAAGTCTCACGCTCATTTGAGTCTTTGCTTTGGGTCGCACCTTTGAATGTGCATCATTGAGACACTGGCACCTTCCACCGACACTCTCATACTTAGTCGATTTGGGCCATCTTTCCATTTGACTTCGCTTTAACCCTCGCCATGTGGAAGGCTTGTGCTAGTTTGAGTCTCAGTAACATGGGCTCTCTCTTTTGGAAATCCACCAAGTTAATATGTGGTTCCTTCCGCTCATTTTGAATTTTCAACGATCGACTGTCTTCCTTCTAGGCCCGGGACACATGGAACCTCTATGCTTGTTTGGGAATACCTTTTGTTTAACCTTTAGAGAAGCACCGATGAGGCAAGTGGAAGGTTCCACTAATTATTCCATACTTATCTAATTTGGGCCCTTCAATTGTTTGTAAAGCCCAAAGACTTTGAGCCTTTCCTCGTTTCTCTCTTTAGAGCCTCTGGTTTGTTTTTTACGTCGTTTAGCACTTAACCAACCCTACTAATCCATTGTAGAGAACACACCTATAACTTGTTTGTTGGATTTGAAACATGGGCTTGTACGACAAAACCGTCCCTTAGATTTCTTCCTACACAGGGTCATGTTTGATTAATTTTGTTGGGGGAAAATTGAGATAACAATTTGCAACTCACGGGGACATCTTCCTGCTAGATGAAGAGACCAGTAGCCTTGAAGCATCCATTGGGAATGGATTTATGGGTGGTGGCCTTATGCTGGTCATGTTCTTTGAAGCTTGAATCGACATTTGCACTTGGTGATCTTGAACCTACCCCATTGTTATGCAAATAGACCCTTCGAGACCCGATTTTAGTTGCTTTGTATTTGTTATATTTTAAAATGAGCAACTGTTATGGCAACTATTGGTCTCCCTATCATAAATTATGAATGACTTGGTGTATTCACCGAGGCACATCGAATCGTATAATGATGCAAACCTAGAGCAAAATCAAAACCTATGCCATAGCACTTAGGGAAACAAAACCTATACTATAACAAGACAATGTGCATACGCACTTAGAGAAATTAAATTCCTATGTTAATATTTACAACGGTGTAATTTCCCTTTTCAGTATCAATGTTTGAGATGTATCCCATTGACTGAATCTATAATTCTTCACCATCCAATTTAGCCAACTAGAAGGCATTACTACTTTACACATTGTGATCATGTAGGGGCCACTCCAAATGGCATAAAACTTGGAATGCTTTCCTGGTTTTTCCCGATCTCGCATCCCACTACAAAACCAAGTCCCCTACTTGAAAGGTATTTTCTTGCTTTCTTATCAAAGCTCTTCTTGATCCTTCTCCATGACTTGCATTACATGCTCTCTTGCCTCTCCTACTTCCATTAGCTCTAAATATTTGATTTCCATAGGTTCAAACTTGGCCGTTCCAATTATTTCATGATCTCTAAAGTGGGAAATGCCAATGATATGGGCAATACTGCCTCTTTTCCATATACAAGCTTGTATGGGGAGCTACCTATGGCCCTTTTGGATGTGATCCTATCATCTCACTGAGCTGATTTGAGCTTTGTGTGCCAATTTCTCTGATTTTCATCCAGATTCCTTATGATAATCTTTAATAGGTTCTTGTTTATGGACTCTGCTTGGCCATTACCTTGAGGGTAATAGTTTGATGAAGTATTGAGGTATACACCATTCTTGACAACCCATTTAGTGATCCTTGTACCAAGGAATGCCAATGCATTATCTAATATAATAGTGGTAGGGACTCCAAACATGGTGGCTATTCCTTCATAGAAATCCAAGATGTTGGACTCATTTTCCTCCTTAAGTGCCACTGCTTTAGTCCACTTGGTGAAATAATATGTTGCTTTGTAAGTATCCACTTGTTGCCCGGCTTGAGTTTGGGTTAATCAATCTAATGAAAAGTCTAATCCCATTACATGAATGGCTGATCTACTGAAATTGGATGAAGGGGAAAGTCTTCTAACTTGTCCTTCCCTGTGAAGAATGCACACTTCTTGCACTTCTTGATTCATGAGTATCAATCCCTAAACACCATAGGCCAATAATAACCAGCTTTCATGATCTTGAGAGCTATTACTCGAGGAGAAAAGTGACCTCCTGCTTCTCCATCATGGAACTCATGAAATACCCTCTCAATTTGGCCTATCCCAATGCACCTCAATAGAACACTATTGATATCCTTCTTAAACAATACACCACCAACAAGCACATATGGGATGGATTGTAGTCTAAAGTATCTCCTTTTTCTTTGTTCCATTCGGAGGGCACAAACCTATTTGGAGATAATGCACCAAGGCTTGGGTCCAACATGGAATAGGTGCATCATTATTTGGCTGCTCAAGATCATTCTGCAGTAGGCAGGACAACCTCTTCTTCATCCACTAACTCAGCTTGTTGCTTGGAAGCAAGCTGCTCACATAGACCCTTTCCATGAACCAGTTTGGTCACTTTGATCTCAATGTCATACTCCATTACATGAGTGATCCAACCAGCTCTCTTCTCATTCAAGTCCTTGTTTAGGAGAAAATCCTTGACACCAACATGAGACACTAGAGAATTGAATCTTATTGTTCGAGACTAAGTGTTTGAACTTCTTCAAACTCCTAATGACAACAAGGACATGATTTTCAATGAAAGAATAATTTACCTCGTAATCCTCCAAGCTCTAACTGAAGAAGGCTATGGGCTGTTCTTAACCTTCCTTATTAGGCTGAACCAAGATGGTTGAGATTGTATCTGAACCTCCAAAATCATATAGCATGAAGTCCTTAAAAATTCTGAGGTTAACAAGAGTTGGGGTCTATAATATTGTGAGATTGATGGCCTCAAAATTTTTTTCCCTCCGGTGTCAATTTAAATGCAAGACTCTTCTTTAACATCATTGTTAAAGGCTTCATAAGAGTAGCAAAATTAGGCAAAAACCTATGAAAATTTTTATTCTCCCAAAGAAGATTTGGAGAAACTTTTTGTGTTATGTGTGGCAATGGAAGTGTTCGGATGGCTTCAACCCTTTCGGGATCAATTGTTAACCATTCTCTTGAGACAATGTGCCCCAAAATTTTCTCTCATGTGCCACGAATACACACTTTATTGGATTCAAAGATACTCTAAACCTTCTACACCTTTGAAACACCCGCCCGAGGTGGAAGAGATGGTTCAAACATTATTTAAGAAGACAAAGTGATATCCTCTAGATACACTAGAACTATATAGTTGATTAAGCCTTTGAATGCCATGTCCATACCTCACCGAAATGTTTCTCCGGCATTTAACATTCCAAATGGAATCTTCTTGTAAGCATATGTACCTCATTTGGTGGTGAAGGTTGTCTTGAACGATATTCCTCTTTCATCATTATCTAGTTATAACCTGAGTATCCATCTAGCAATGAAAACCACTCAAATCCAGCTTCAACCTATAAGATATGTTCCATTGATGGAAGTGGGTAGTGATCTTTGAGTGATGCTTTGTTTAGATCATAGAAGTCTACACACATCCTGATTTCTCCACTTCTTTTCCTCACAGGAACCAAGTTTGTAACCCAACTTGAATGCTTGATAGGGAAGATTATGTTGGCCTTGATAAGCTTATTCAAATATTTTCTCATGAGAGGCTTTATGTGAGGGTTTATTGGCCTTTGCTTATTTCTAAAAGCATTAGATCCTTGATCCATCTCGATTGTGTGTTGTGCCAACTTTGGGTTGAAACCTATTAAATCTTTATAAGTCCAGGAAAAGACATCTGGGAACTCTTGGAAAATTTGAACGAACTCATATTGTTCTTATTGGGTACTCACCTTTGATTCACAATGTTTTGCCTTCATCTATGGAAATGGGCTCTGAATCTTCACCCTTTACCTAAATATTTTCTTTCTCCTTTTCGAATTAATCATTTGGGTTTAGGATTGAATCCAAAGTTACAAGAGCCTTTGGTAGTTTGTTGGTTCTCAGCTGCACCACTTGGTCACCGTAACATTGTTCCAACTTGTCTTGGTTTCTAGTAGAGAACTCAGCTTCTTCTTATAGAAATTTGACAATTTTTTGATCGTTCTCGAAGACTTGCTAACTTGTGTTGTTATCAAGGAGAGCTAGTATTACAACCACTTTGATATGGGGCTGAGATTTATCACTCTTGATACTCTCTACAACATCAAATCTTTGCCCGAATCACTTTGCTAATCTGTCTCTACTTCATTCCTCTTCCTTAATATGGAATTGATGTTGAATTCCTTGAAATATTAAATGAGGTCACATACCCAGATTCTTGTAGTTCTTTAACAACTCGTTCTTGGTATAATTTTTCCCCTTTAACTTGATTCACAAATAGCTTACCATTGGTGAACACTTGCAAGTTTTTAATCACTCTTTTCCTTGCCCAATGCAATCCATGGATCAAGACTTCATATTCTGCTATGTTATTCAAGCAAGCTAATTGGAAATATAAGGATGAGTAATATTTCATACCTTGAGGTGAAATAAGCATAGCTCCTCCTCCAAATCCTTGTCTACTTCTTGAGCCATCAAAGAAAAATGGCCATAACTCATTATCATCTTTGTGGTCTAGCTTAATAATTTCAGGAAGAGGATGATTCTCCTCATGAAAAAAATAGACTCTTATCTTGGATTCATCCATTTCCTTATAAGGGTCAAAAGCATACCTCTTGTTCACCCACTCGTCGAGGGTTAAGTATGGAATGCACCCAACCTTGGTATCTACCTCATAAGTGCTTGGGAAGTCTTCCTGATCAATTACTAAACATTTCACATTGATTGGGCTAGGTACATAAGGCTCAATATGGTAATCTACAATGGTATCAGATCTGATCATGGCCTTAGCTCCATACCTTGTTCTAAAAAGCATGTGCGACCAATCAGCAAACAAATAGCTTCGATTTTAGTGGTGAAGTCTCTTGACAAACATAATGCAAAATGTGGTTGCAAGTCTATGAATGATACATTTTGAAATATAATCACATTGGGGCATGAGTGCAATGTGAGGGTTAAATCCTTGATGACTCCATCCGTTGTTACCAATGTCCCATCCAATTGCACTACACCTTTTGATATGAATTTGTATTGAAGACCCGGCTAATCGGATATTTTCTTGGTGTGACTGAGCTACTGGCTCCCAAATCAATCATGAAATTATGCACTAGCTTATCTCCAATGATCAATGAAACGTAGAATAGAGGGGGCTTCAAATTCTTAGCTTGTTTTCCTCCATGGTTTCCTTCAAAAAAGCCACATTGGTAAGCACTTTCTCTTGCTTTGGTTAGAGGGCTGATTTGAGGTTTACCAATTGGCCATAGTAGCTTTGCGCACTAGTCCCTATGTCCTAAGATAGCCAATGAATCCCACATTGAAATATTCACATTTTCTTTCTTCATTTTTTCAATGATGTTAAATGGAGATGATCTATCTTTTTTCTACCTCTTTCCTAGTACATTTTTTTCTTGCATGTGGGTCGTTACAACCGGGGGTCTTAGTGGGTATGGAAGGTGGCTTGGCCTGGCTCGCATAGTGGGAGTTACACTTTGACTAGAAATAGATTGTGGAATAATAGAAGGTTTAGGATTTCTTGAGTTTGATAGCTACCCCTCTCCAATATTCCTCTTCTTGGACCATGTATTGGCAGCTACACTTTGAGAAGGGGCTTCATTAACTCAACAAGTATTCATCCTACCAATTGACATGCATAGTTTCACTTGGGGTGCCTCTTGATGAGCTCCTTGCTACTAATTTTCCTCTTGGCTAGACTCTTGTGACACACCAATGGTATGTACCATCAAGGCTTGGTTTAGTGCACCATTAAAAAACATTTATTGGTTATTGGGCTGTTGTATGGAAACACCAATCATATTCTTGTGCCATGTTTTTTTGTGTTAGAACTAAGGCCCTTTATGTTGAAGCTGTTTGGATCATATGGCCGGAAAGGCATAAAGCAGCTTGAGATTTTCCTTGGTTTTGATTTTTATTTACAACTTACATTGGTGATCTATTTTACTGAGATGGGGTCTAGCCTAATATTGAATTTGATGCTAATATGGCCTGAGCCCTAAGCTTGCTTCCTTTTGATAGTCACTAACTCATTCCTAGGTTTTTCAACTATTTCATAACCTCTTATAGCTATTTTGAAGTGTTAGAGGATGAGGTGGAAGCTTCAGCTGAAATTTGATTTCTTAGAGTAGGTATGGGAGCTAATGTGGGTATTTGACTAGTGCTTGGAGCTCCTAGTTCTAGATACAGAGGCATAGGTGGCCTAGGAGCAAGTTTACCAGCCTGAATTAAACAATTTTCAGCTCTAATGGAAATGTTATAGGCTACAAGTAAGGTTGTACCTCCCATGGATTGAATCATTAGGGAAATATTAGAATTTAAATCTCTAAGAAAGTATAAGAAAGCACCTTCATCTATGGGCCTTACAACCAATGGAATCCTATCCCATGTCCTTTGAAATATGAGGTTGAAATCTATCAACTACTCATTAGGATCCCTCTTGATGGTTGTCAAATATTCCAACAAGGATAGGTTATCTCCTTTTCTCCAAATTGGTTGTGGAGATCTCTACATAGATGGTCTCAGCTCTGAATAGAGCCTATTGTGAGGCTCCTGAGCCATTATGAAGCTTTACCCTTAAGTGAAGAGGCTAATAATTTGACTGCAATGTCCATCTCAACAATCTCATTAATTGTGCAAACATTTACAATGTCTTGAATGTTAAAATGAGAAGTATGGTTCTCTCCAGTGAAATATGGGATGCTCTTTAATGCTGCAATTGGGACTGGAGTTTATGTATTCAGAGAAAGTGGGTTTCTGCCAATGAATTTGACATATGGTTTGGGTGGTTGTGCCATTAGGATTGGCCTAATAACCCTTGTTGATTGAATGAATAGCCTACCAGGATGAAGTGTTGACAAGGTTCATTTTTGGTGGAGATGGAGACCTCTAGGATCCTCTCCCCCTTCTCCCTCGCTTTGGGGAAAAGTGAAGATAGACAAATAGTCCCTCCTCTCTGGTTCTTGACCTTGTTTGTATTATTCTAATGAACTTGAAAATCTTGGATCATTGAAACTTGTGGATTCTATCTCTTTTAGAGTGGCTAGATGTGTAACTTTAGAGCTTCTTATAAGCTAAAAACTTGTAACAAGTAAACATCAATCTTGTTGCAATAAAAATGCAGACCTCTATCCCACCAAGCATGCCAAAACTATTAGTGTAGAATCACAACACCCTCGAGTTCCTACAACTAGATGAGTTGAGAATCTTAGTGTGATTGCAGAACATGGAGCATCTATCAAAGTATGGGACTTTGAAATCGAGAGAGCTCTATGGATGAAGGCCATTTCCTATTCCTCTGTCCAGGTGCATACAAATAAATTAAAGAGGATCTATTCTAAAACCTTACTCTATCTTACCAAGGAGACATGGTTGAGAAGATATGAGAAAATAAACCTAAGCTAATGAGGTGATGCACTAAAGGAATGTTAGACACCCATTTTGCAATTTAACACAGACCATAGAAATGTAATACAACTACCATGCATAGATAACCAAACTATAATGAGAGATCAGAAGATAACAATAAACACATGAGAGGGTTAAGAATCATCCACAGACATATATTATTGCTCCATAGCTGATACAGTACACTACAGTAGCTAAGAGGAAAAACTTTGTATTACAATGAATGGGAGGTTCGAAAAACTCCACAAATTCTCTTATAGACAAGGGAAGAAGGGAGGGTGCAAAAAAACTCACAAACCCTTTACAAAGAGCTAAGCTTCTTCTTTTATAGATACGTCGAAGGGAGAGGAAGAAAAGAGGCGGAAACACAATTTTGAGATCAGCTACCAGCCATCAATTTCCCTAAAATTCCACCCACAATCTGTCGAGGCCGCCACTCCATTCTTTGTTCGGCATGTTGAAGAAGGAAGAACAACGGATCAAATCAAATATGATTTGGTTGTTGGAGAAATCAGATCACATATTAATGGCATGAAGACATTTTCCCATTTTTCACCCACCTAACCTCATCAAAATTAAAGTTTCAGGTTTCCATGGCATAGACGAGGTCGAGACCTTTCCAATGGTGCCAAATTTGTTGAATTTCGAGCATTGTGTTGAAAGATATGTCCATTTGAATGTTTGAGTTAGGTCCATTCAAAATGGCAAAAACTAGTAAGCATAACATGTCTGGGGCTTGAAATTCACTTTTTTCCTTTTGCACACAATACAAAAATACAAAAATGTCCTGTAGCCCCGTAACTCTCCTTTTTCCAAAACCATCTTCGGGCCCACCGGTCCACATTTTTCATTTGGGCAAAAATCACTCTAGGCCAGCCAGCCGCCCACATGTAATTCAATCTTGACATGTGGCATCTTGGACATCAGTGGAGGTGCGGCTCATTTTTATACCTTACGCCTTTTGGAAACAAAGCCAAAAATTTAAAATTACCTCCGGTGACCCGCCTTCCCGCTTTGACTTGGAACATGGCCACGTGTAGAGTTGGTGCGCATTTGGGAATAGCTTTTGGATTTAATTTCTTGAAATTACACCAAAGAGACATGTGGCACCTTCCGTGGCTTTTCTCTATTCCTTTATCTTTTGGCTAAGTCCTTTTGTTTGGCGGGGCTATATATCTGACCTGGGACACGTGGAGACTTGGCGCTTGTCCAGGAGACCCACTTTTAGATTTACCTTTGAAGATGTGTCGGGATGACACGTGGTGTCTTTGAAATTCATCGATACTTAGTTGATTCGGGTTGATGCCTTACTCGAACCTTGGACACGTGGAAGCGTTACTCATTCTATTCTCCACTTTGGGTTGCACTGTTGAATGTGTGTCGTTAAGACACTTGGCACCTTCCACCGACACTCTCATACTTAGTCAATTTGGACCCACTTACCATTTGAATTCGGTTGAGTCCTCGACAACATGTAGGGCTAGCGCTAGTTTGAGTCCCCTCCTTGGGCTCTCTCTTTTGGAAATGTGTCAAGTCGACACGTGGTTCCTTCCGTTTGTTTGGACTTTTAATAGTCGTCTGTGTCCCTTCTTCACTGGGACTCGTGGAAGCTCCGCACTTGTTTGGGGACTTCCTTCTTGGTTTAACCTTTGGAGAATCACCGATGAGGCAAGTGGAAGCTTCTGTTGATTCTTGCATAGTTATCCAATTTGGGCCCATTCTGAATCATTTGTAAAGCCCAAAGACTTAGATCCTTTCCTTGTTTCTCTCCTGAGAGCCTCTGGTTTCCTTTTTTCACGTCGTCGGCCCTTTCGCTGACCCTACTACTCCATTGTAGTGCCCATCTATAACCTTTTTGTCGGATTTGAAATGTGGGCTTGCAGGACAGAATCGTCCCTTGGATTTCTTCCTGTCTGATGTATTTTTGATCAATTTTTCCAGGGGAAAATTTGAGACAACACTAACCTTTGACGTGTATTATAACATTATTCATACCTTGACTATGCAATACAAGACTCGCCCTAGGTTTAATGCAACCATCACTAGTAGAAAAGCTAAAATTTCAGCATTTTTTCTTACTATCTTGACAAAAAAATCACCTTAGAAGCTTTAACATAGCCCTAAACCATTCTCTCATACTTAGTCATATTTTACTAAGTTATAACTACTATTGGTCTTAAGTGTCTCAACATATTATTTTAACCATCTAGGATTTTTACAAGCACTCCCCTATCTTGTTCATTCTTATACACTCGTTTAGCCACCATGCACCAGGTTAGATTATCGACTCAGATTATTATAGTTGAGACTCATTATTTTCATGGAGATCATGAACAAATTTTAACTAAATGCCAAACCATTCCTCCACAAGAATGTACTTCTTTTTGCATATCCATCATGAAATACTTGTATAATGGTTTGAAATACATCATTTTAATCAACATTATATTCATTTTGCAATAAATGCTTCTACAGTTTGTAGCTTTGTCTAATGTGCATATAGGAGAAGTTCTCAAACCTTGATAGGTAATAAAGACCACTCTCTGCTACCATCACTTTGTAAAAACATAAAAATATGAATAAATCATACCTTTCAACTGAGAATGAGTCTTGGAGACACATTTCATACCTCTATCATATTCCTTACCTTTCTTTCGGATGTCCTTGACTTGGGACTACCTTTAAGACTAAGATAACCTTGAACTCATATCATAAGACTTTTATCATGATGCAACTTACTTTTACAACCTTGAGAACATACTTCAAATCATTTTATCAAGGGTTTAACATAACACCTTAACTACCATACACCTGACAATACTCATTTGGTTTCATATTGCATGCTATATTTGTCCACTTAGACTTGAGTAAAACCATTGCACATCACAAATACCCAACAGAGATACAAAGCTTAACTTCTTCAAACACTCGTGAAGGTAATATTTTTGATGAATTATCACCTTAAGAAAACTTGTTCCATGGTTTTTATTCTCTTAAATCATCATTAGAAGTATAACCTTAACCCTCATACCTATAGCTTACAAGAGAGGTCTTCATGTACTCAAAAATCACTTGGAACCACTACAATTTCAACAAAAATTTGTCTTTCACCATAAAATATTTAATGTCTGATCATACTCAAAGGTAAAATCCACATGAATCAACTCTAAGGCCCTTGAAAAAGACCATTATGACTAGAATATTCCTCCAAATATTATAATTTATGTCCATTTCATCTTCATTATCCTCTAGGATCACACCTAAATTTAGTGCCAATCAGAATTTACCTTGCATATTTTAGATACTAGAACATTATCACTTAGCTCTCTACAAAAATATGTGTCTTAGAACACCACATTTTTATCTTCATGAGCTCAAAGACATGTTTATGAGGACATAGACATAGAACAACATTTGATGGACTTATTGATATTTCATCAAAACTTCTTCACACTTCACCTTTCATACTTGAGTTCATATTTCTCGGTCCAAGGAGCACCTGGAAGATGAATGTATAGATCTTCAAGCCTTTAAATTCTTTCATGCTCTTGTATTTGACCATAATATGCTCTGACATCCTTCTCAACACAAAAGTGACCTCAAGATCACTCTTAATCCTTTGAACAAGATCAACCATTGCATATTTTCATTGTGTCATGATGTTTAGGTCTTTATAGGCTATAGTACACCCCGAGACAGCTTCCTAAGTCACTTTGATGTAGAATTAATTTCACCATTCATAGCTAAAATCATTCATTCAAACTTCATTTCACCTACCAAATATCTCTAAGAGCATCATGATATTGACATAACTTGTAGGATATCATTTGAGATAGTTTTCAAATTGATGATTTTGTAGCTCACTTTAAACCACTTTAACTATCCTTGTAAATCATATTATTTGTTTCTAGCACTATAAATACTTCTCAAAAAATTGGGTATTTATTTTATGAAGAGTTCACCTTGAATCCCATAGAACTCAGATTGTTCTTGAACCTCCATCGTGACCACTCAAGCATTTTAACATTTCATAGATCTAAGCTTCTTTTAAGTGAGAATGAGATCACATACTCATGACATACCACTTATGGATCATAGTCTCTTGTCATTTAATCACTCTTCTCATAATCTTATATAGAATCAAATTGAGAGGACCTCCTTTACTTGTAAAGAAAATTAAACTTCATGTATAGATTGAGAAACACATATGTGAACTTCCAATACCTAATCTCATACCTTCCTTCATATCAAAAAGCTTCTATAGACGTAGATCAATTAATACAATTATTATTTACCTCTCCGAGCCACTTTAATACCAGTTAGATATTGAGCATTAGTCTTCATATGTCACATACAACATTGTAGGAGCATGGTTCGAGCCTTCTGACACGGTGACCATCTTCCTTAATCCAATAAGCTCACTTGTCCATACCTTCACCGTTTGACCTTAAGATGTAGTGAAAAACCATGCATTCTTATATTCAATATTCCACAAATCCCCATGGGATTTTGGATCACTTATTTCACATTTATCATTTGCATTGAGTATCAAATCATAGGAAGAATATCCATTCATACCAAGATGTTACCTAGAAGACTTGAACAAATATCAAGACACATGACACATACTAATATACCTTGACAAACTAACATGATAACATGTTGATCACCTTTTCACACTCCATCTCATCTTGTATGGCACTGATATGTACTTGAATGATATGTTTCGTGGTGATAGAACACTTGATGTCCTCTTGACTCCATAACAAGGATGAAACCTATACCTTCATACAACTTTATTACTTGATGGAGAGACTTCATGACATCCAACTTCCGACAGAGACTTGTAAAACCTTGTGAATGAATGATATTTTTACTTCAATAGATGTGAATCCCCTTGAGACTAAGATATCATTACACATAACTCACTAATCCAATTTTTGATAAGGCTCCATGATTTGTGAGAAGACAACTCCATACTCTTATAAAATTCATATGACAAAGACACAAATTTATGGTCATGAGAAAGGAAACATAGAGACTTCATGACGGTGAAAACATGTAATCCTTTTGTATGATATAGGAATTTGACACATATAGAAGACCATTACTCACTTATGAGACAAATATTTAGACCATGAATTTAAAACAACAACTTTTCAAACCATTTTAGTACATCACATACAAACCTTGAAGGAAAACTTATGCAAATTCAAACACTTGTCAAATGCAAGAACTCATGAAAATAGGGAAAGAGTCACTTTCCATACCTTACAACTTTTGTGGTATCCCATAGGCCAAATTTCTTCAACTTATCTTACACAGGAGCTTGGAATCCATTCAAACACATGTGTTCTTCTTGAACTTGAGAAAACATACTCTTTTGAGTTGTCATAGGCTTAAGAACCTTGTTTTCTATCTTGGTAGCTCTAGCATCCTCCTTTACAGCCTTCAAACTTTGGATAATGAGATGATAATCACCTCTCTTGACCTCTTTCAATTTACAAACCTTATTCTTGTCATTTGAATATGACATAATAGTATTGGGCTCATACATTTGACTGAATTTCCTTTTGAAATACCTTCCATTCATTTCTTGAAAACTACTAGCACCTCTTAGTGTACAACCTTGTATAAAAAGTTTTCAATGTCATTATTTGTGACACTTATGGCATACAACACCATTCTTAGTCCTCCTAGGTTCAAACACTCTTAGATTTCATCCACAATCCTTAGCTCTATGTCCATATTCACAACATGAAAATCACTCACCTTTGAAGAGACCTATATCATCCCTTGGAGACCTCCTTTGACAATCTCTAGCTCTATGACCAAAATCATGACAAGCATAGAAAATCCATTGAAACAAGTATCATAACTCATAGCATTAGGTTTTCGAACTCGGTTAGAAATCTTGGATCATCCTTCTTATTTACCTTCTTATTTGATTTGGACCAAGAAATAGCTTCATAATCATTCTTCTTTTTATTTCCTTTAAACCCTAGGCATGTTTTTTCATTTAAGCCTCTTTGACCTTCAAAGAACTCATCAAGAGCTTTGGAACCCGTTAGAAGCATCCTCTAAATATGATTCTAGGACTTTCAAAATGTCTTCATACCTGTAATAATAATATTATTTCTATTTTAGGGAATTAGACAAAATTTCCACTAGAGATTTCAAATATTTGATGGCTAGATCATGATATTTATCCATTTGAACCATTAATTATTTTTTTCAAAAACCAAGGACTCAACAATATGATACTTTCTCCTCCGAATATCATATGACTTTCCAATTTTTGCTTCAGAGAATCTCCATCAAGTGCTTAGGTTTTATTCTCAAGTATATGCTCTAATTCAAATTATTATAAGCATAATGGACTGAGAGGGCGGGTGAATCAGTCCTAAAATTTCTTACTTCATTTATCATTAAATTCATAATTTAACATCATTTATACATTCACACACATTCAACCTTATCATAATAAATGTGCACAATATCAACAAAGAACAACAAAAATATAAGAGAGCTTATAGAAATAATATTTAAGTTATAAACCCTCATAGGAAATAAAAACCATTAAAACATAAAAATTATATTGCCATGCTTCAAATTTAATGAGGCAAAAACCCCATAAGGAGCACAAACCCCTAGTTTAGTAGAGCACCAACCATACAAGGAGCAGTAACCCCTAGTTTAATGAAGCACCCACTCCAAAAGGATGCTAACACCCCCTAAGGATGACCAAGAAAAAAATCATCCACCTGAATATGTTTGATCTCCGATATTTTTATACCACAATGGATGGATATCACTATTTCATCTCACAAACACTAGCTCATACTCTAGGGCATCAAACTTACTCCTTCTCATTCTTTCTTTGTTCTATCCTCTTGTTCTTGTGCTATCTAAATTTTTTAAACCTATCATTATCTTTCTCATCCTTCAAAATATTCTCACATACCAAAAATATATTCCTCTAGGTCACACACCTTCCCTCCAAGAGCACTAGTTAGAAAATGAACTAAATAAACACTTAAATATGTTATTCTTCCTTTCAAACCAAAATAGTTAAATAATTCATGATGAATGTGACCCAAAAACTATATAACATTCAAAAAAACTTATTACACTAGATAGATATGACCCATATAGGTCGGCCTATCCGAAACCCCAATACATGTGTCGAAAATGGCTCAAAACCCCATGGGCACAATCTTAAAATTTCCATAACATGAGTACCCTAATTTTTCATGATTATTTAACCCTTAAAAATGATTAAAAATGCATTAAACATTCATATATGGTCATAAATAATATCAACCAATCAAATTATTTCGTTTCATCGGTTCCAGCTTCCCTTTACAATTCTCAAAACAGATGTTTCTTGCACTTTCACAGACCTCGGAAACTTCATCCGATCACCAAAAAAATTATAATAAATAAAAACATGTCATATTACCACTTAAAATAAATTTCATATCATTTATAAAACTTTTAAGAATGTTATAATTCATGAAACATATTTTACATCAAACCACAACAAGATTTTCCTTCACCAAATCAACCTGCCAAAAACATTGTTTCAAAAGGTTAGATCATAAAATAAAATATACATGAATTAAAGGCCTCAAAATGGATTCATTGGATTCCATAATCATCCCTATTCACTCTCCATGTGATATTATGCATCACCCATCCATTTCATACATCAAACAACATCAAACGTCCACAAACATAAATCCCGATCTAAAGCGCCAAAAACCTTCTTACTAAAAGAATTCCCTAGAAACCCTACCAAATCACCTCATCATTAGAAAATCCATATATAATTGTAAATTTATATCAATCTAATTTCCAACATAACTTTACTTACCTCAAAACTCCAATTGTATCTCAACTTATGGCAAAAACGCTAGACCCTTCTATTTGAGACCCCAAAACTACCCTTTGACTAGTCAACCAGTTTGGACATACAAAACCATGAAAATGTATGAACATATCCTAAAAACTCCATGTAAATAAATAAAAAATCAAAATAATCATGTACCATCAATTTTTTTCTCTACTCCTTTGGACCATCTTGTCCTACTGACCTTCTCTTCGTAAACTGCTATTTTTAGGTGGGTCCCACATGTCACCATGACCTCATCCATACATTTCTTGAAATCCCAAGGAATAATATACAAAATATAATCATCACTTATCCACTACAAATCAAAACTAGGTCAATGTACTTCACTTTCTCAAAACTGCTCCTAGCTAGGGTTTAACTAGGGTTTTTGACCTCTTTGCTTTCTTAACATTCATTCATAAAAAAATGTGAAGATAAAATTACCTCATTATTTTTTTTAAACCTTATAAACTCACATTATAATTATCCCTAAAATCCACAAGTTCCCATGAAATCACATGATTCACAACGAGCATTTGAAGTTGAACTTGAGCTGGATTTTGCCTTATTTTTCACCCTGTCTAACTAAAACAACTTTATCTTGCAAAATTCACATTATGGGAACCTAATTTTTTTCTAAGATAATCATCACTCATTCTTATAAAATTTCCAATCATCATAATTTGAATTCCATGGCTCAATATCTCTAGTCACTAAGACTTACCTATGTTTGCATGTTAGATTCTCACTATAACAACTAGGACCAACTGAAACAATGCAAGAAATGAACAATAAACTTATGAAAATGGCCCAAACATACCTCATATGATATTGTAAACGTTATATAACTAATCCATGAGCTCAAATGAATATAATACACTTTGTCACACCTCTAAACAAGCATACATGCTCCCAATGAACACCTATAACATGGTGAATCAACCGTATCTACACTATGCCACCTGCTTTGAGTGCTCAAAACTCCCAAATAATGATATCTAACAGGTCAAAATTCATCCCAAGAATCCAATAATCTCTCACTATCAAGAAAAACCTCTTAATCACTTGTATAGGCTTGTTAAAGTAAGCATGCACCACTTGAATCCCATTTTAGTAGATGATAAACATCTAAACTAGACTATTAGCACCTCATACATTATCATGAAATCATACTAAAACATTAAATTTTTCATTACGTGGTTTTCATCAATGATAACACCTACTAGGGCATCATGTCAACACTTAATCTCATGCTCTATCTATTACTTACATAAATGAAATCCTGCTCTAATTTTTTATTTGTGTATAGACGTTATGGGTTCTAGTTGCATGATTAGAATCGTGATAATTTGATATTTCTACGAATTTATTGTTACTCGGGTAATGGAAGTGATATCTATAAAAATGTGTATAACCTAAACTTGTTTTTCTATTACATGTTTCGTGGTGGTTTTAATATTTATTAAAATTTAGATTATTTTGGACTGAGTGATCTGGGTATGTAATATATATTACATGGAATGTTTACCATCATAACTCTTAGAGGAAAATAGTGTCTTCATGTTCTCTTATACATACATACATACATACATACATACATACATACATACATATATACATACATATATATATATATATAGAGCTAGAAATGTACTAAGGCTTGTAATAAGCCAATCTATACGACACAGGTTTACTCTTTTTTGTTGATTTGTGGGTTTTATGAATGTCTACTTCCTTCTGGATTTTGGGTATAACATATTTTCATATAACATTGTGGGTGTTATGAATCATGGGATATATATATATATATATATATTATATATATATATATATATATAATATTCAAATGAGCTCAATGCATGGTGGAAGGTTTTTCTCTCACTATTTATTTTGATGATATTTTTATAATGAGTATGTATTTTATTTCTTTCTGGATATTCAAAGATGTGGGATTTCTAGGAATACAGAGATGGTGATAGGAAATAAGAGATAAAATATGCGGAATAATCCCTTACGAATCGCAACAATAGAAACTAATATGCGAGAAAATATTACGATCTCAAATAAAAGTGTAGAATAAATAACAAAACACAAAAGATATTATTTAACGTGGTTCGCTCAATTTGGGCTACATCCATCAAGAATCACTTGCTCAAATTTTATTACAAGCCTCCACTCTCTCAATACAATACCCATATCTGTTTGGAGCTATGCTCAACAAACTCTATAGAATTCACACCCGAAACATCTGAAATGCATTTGCTTATATATGTATCATATGCATAAGACCATATAAATAGACAATTTCTTAAGCAGTTTGATACAAAACCGTGGGTATCAAAACCATGGGCAAAAACCATGGGTATCAAAACCATGGGCAAAAAACTATGGGTATCAAAAAATGAGTACCAAAAAACCATGGGCCCAAAAACATCCAATAATGGTTACCCATTACCCATGGGTTAATAAACCACCCATGAAAATTTGCTTCGGCTTTGCCCCGAACCCCTTGACCCACTCATCGGCGAGTGGGACCGCCGTAAAAATACCCGAGTGTAACACATAGAAGGTATACCACACTGTAACATGAAAATAGGCTCCATAAAAATAACAATCCCCACTTGAGACTGATTTCCACCGAGCAAGCTTCTCAACCCTTCATTGTCATCTCATGAAGGCCAACCAAAGCTAAACATAGCTTTAGTTTATCCCTTGTGACCACCTTGGTCATCATGTCTAAGGATTCGACTAGTATGAATCTTCTCCAACTTCAACTTGTCTTCCTTTAAAGTTGTCCTGATGAAGTGAGATCTCAACTATATGTGCTTTGTCCTACGAGTGGAAAGAAGAGTTCTTAGCTAGGTGTATAACACTCGACTATCACTATGTAGCTTACATTCCTCCCGCTATGCCTCAACTCCTCAAGCAAGTTTTATAACCAAATCATCTCTTTGCTTGCCTCTGTGGCAGCAACATACTCACCTCCATGGTTGACAAAGCCACCACTTATGTAGTCGTGAAATCCATCTTACTCGCTATACCACCTACAGTGTAAATATAACATGTCGTGCTCCTCCCGCTGTCTACATATCTAGCCATGTCTCGAATCTACATAACCACATAAAGTGGTGTCTGATCCATCAGTAGCATAAAACAGTCCCCATGGTCCCTCTCAAATACCGAAGGATTCACTTTCTTGCTTCTTAATGCTCTTTACTTGATCACTCATAAATCTACTCACAACTCTTACCGCATGGGCAATATCGGGCCCTAGTGCATACCATAGCATACATCATCAAACTGCCAACCGTTGATGAGTGAGGTACCTAAGACATATGTTTTCTTTCTGCTCTATATTGGGACACTTGCTCCTTTGATAGTTTAAAATGGCTCGCCAAAGGAGTCCAAACCAGATTTAACATCTTGCATGTTAAACCTATCCAATACCTTCTTAATGTACTCTTCCTGAGATAAAGTCAACTTCCATTCCTTCCTATCCCGAGTTATCCTCATACCAAGGATTTGTCTGGTAGCCCCAAATCCTTCATATCAAAGGATTCACTTAGCTGTTTCTTGAGTACTTTTATTTCCTGCATGTTTTTACATGCAACCAAAGATGTCATCAACATACAAACACAGGATAATATAATTTCCATCCTCAATTTTTTTATGTACACGCAATGGTCGAATGACATCGATATAACGTTGCTCCATCATGAAGCTATCAAACTTATTATGGCATTGACATGAAGCTTGTTTCAGGCCATACAAGCTCTTCCTTAGTTTGCACACCATCTCCTCTTTACCTTTGACTTCATATCCTTCTATATGTTGCATATATACCTCCTCCTCTAAATCACCATGGAGAAATGCAGTCTTTACATCTAACTGTTCTAAGTGCAAGTCTTCTGCTACCACTATTCTAAGAATAGTTCTAATAGAAGTCATTTTTACTACAGGAGAAAAGATCTCATCAAAATCTATACCTTGTTTCTATGCAAACCCCTTGACCACCAACCGGGCCTTATATATTTTCTTTCCTCCTTCTTCATCTTTAACTCTGTACACCCACTTGTTCTACAATGCTCTTTTACCTTCTAGTAGCTTCACCAAATCCCAAGTCTGGTTCTCCATGAGAGACTTATGCTCCTCATCCATGGCTTGCTTCCACTCTTATTGGGATCTACCGCATTGCTTCATCAAATCTCTCTGGCTCTCCACTATTAGTGAGTAATAAATAATGAAGAGAAGGAGAAAAATGTTGAGGTTCTTTTCTTACCCTATAAGACCTCCTCACTGTAGGAGTTTGGGGTTCCTATTGAGGAGGTTCCTGAATTGATTCATGGGTCACTTTGTCCCATGTGGAAGATCCTCTACCACTACATATTCTTTCTTGGATTCTTCCCTGTTTTCCAGCAACTATTGCTTATACATGACTTTCTCATTAAATACCACATCCCTAGACCAAATTATTTTCTTTTCCTTAATACTCCAACATTTAAATCCAAAGTCATCACCACCATAACCAATAAAATTACATTTTTATGATTTAGCCTCTAGCTTGTTCCTATCATCGTTGTCAATATTAACAAACACCTCACATCCAAAGACTCTAAGAAATGAGTAATCAACTTTCTTACCGTACTCAAGCCTCCTCGGGTATGCCTCCATCCAAGGCACTTGAGGGTCCTCTCTTTATTAAGCACACAAATGTGCTCACCACTTCTACTCAAAAATAAAGAGGTAGTCCCGCATGTATCCTAATGCTCCTAAAGCACGTTTCATTATTATTGTGTTCATCCTTTCGACACCCCATTCATTGCAGGGGTTCCCGGAACCATCTTTTTCCTGTGGATTCCATTCTTAGAACAATAATCATCAAATTCATTACTGCAATACTCCCCTCCATTATCTGACCTAAGAAATTTTAACTTAAGACTTGTTTCATTCTCTACCAAGGCTTTCCATTTAACAAAAGTATCAAATACATCAGATTTGTTTCTAATACAATAAACCCAAACTTTCCTTGTTGCATCATCAATAAAAGTAACATAATAACTTGAACCCCTAAGAGATGATACATGAGACGGCCCCCACACATCAGAATGTACCAGCTCTAACTTACTCTCTTTCTTTGTAGGTCTAACCTTGAGAAACCTTACTTGCTTATGTTTCCCATATATGCAATTCTCATAGAAATCCAAACTTATTTCTGTATATACAGGAAAATTCTTCTTTATGATGTCCATGCCCTTATGGCTCATATGACCGAGCCTATAGTGCCATAATGTTGTATCTGCATCTGAAGCCACAAGATTATAATCATTAGTACTATTAGTGGATAAATACAAGGTTCCAACCTTCTTACCTCTTGCCACCACAAGAGCACACTTCGTAACCTTTTAAGAGTCACCATTTGTAAATATAATAAGTACAACCATCACTTCCCAATTTCCCTACCAATATCAAATTTCTCCTTAATGTAGGCACATGTTTGACATCCTTCAATAGCCATGTATTCCCATTCTGCATCTTAACCTGAACAAAACCTTTTCCAACTATACTGCAAGGTTAATCATCACCAAGAAAAACATGTCCAAAATCCCTTGAACATAATCAACAAAATAATGTCTATGTGAGTAGCATGAAAAGAAGCCCTTGAATCTAAAACCCAAGATTAAGTAATATTATAAAAAGAAAGAATCAAAGCATCCCGACATACATTTCCCGATGCCACATTTTCCTCCTTGTTTTCTTCTGTTGTTTCTTCTTGTCCCAAAGCTCCCAAAGTCCTTTTTTTTTGCATGCCCAGGACTTTTCACGGTTCCAACATACAATCTTGCTCTTGGATTTTGACCTTGCCCGATCTTTCGATTTTCCACGGTTTCTCTATTCTTCTGTCTCCCTCTAGTTTCCCATGTCAAAGCATTCCCTCGAAGTAGAAGATTCCATGGAGATTTTTCTTTTCATTTCCTCGCTTAGAATCACCCCTACAACATCCTCAAACTTCAACTTTGAATTAGCTGGAACCGAGTTGCTTACCGCCATTACCAGGCTATTCCAACTTTCAGGTAAAGAGCACAGAATTAATAAAGCCCTAAATTCTTCATCAAATTCTATTGTAACCAAAGCTAGCATATTCACAACCGTATTGAAATCATTTAAATGATCTGCTACTAAACTATTCTCATACATCTTCATATTAAACAAAATTTTCATTAAAAATATCTTGTTAGAGGCAAGAGGGTTTTTCATACAACTTCCCTAATGCATCCATTAGATCTTTTGTAGTCTTTTCCTTTGAAACATTAAATAATACCAAAGATGTAAGACACAGTTGGATCATTCCAAGTTCCTTCCGATCCAAAAATCCCATTCTGCATCTGTCATACTCAAGGGTTTGTTCACCTTCTCAGATAATGGAGTATAAAGATCCTTCTGATAAAGGTAATCTTCCATCTACATCTTCCAAAGACTGAAATTTTTCCCGTTGAATTTATCAACCCTAGATCTTCCATCATCTACCATAGCTCCCACTCAAGATAAAAATTTCCCGTGATTCAACACTTCAGAGAAACCAAAACCAGAGCTCGATACCAATTGATAAGAAATAAGAGATAAAATATGTGGAATAATCCCTTACAGAATCGCAACAGTAGAAACTAATATGCAGAAAATATTATAGATCTCAAATAAAAGTGTAGAATAAATAACACAACACAGAAAGACAATATTTAACGTGGTTCACCCAATTTGGGCTACGTCCACCAAGAATCACTTGCTCAAATTTTATTACAAGCCTCCACTCTCTCAATACAATACCCAGATCTATTTGGAGCTATGCTCAACAAACTCTCTGAAATTCACACCCGAATGCACATCTACAATGCATTTGCTTGTATATGTATCATATACATAAGACCATATAAATAGACAATTGCTTAAGCAGTTTGATACAAAACCGTGGGCATCAAAACCATGGAAAAAAACCATGGGTATCAAAACCATGGGCAAAAAACCGTGGGTATCAAAACAATGGGTACCGAAAAAACCATGGGCCCAAAAACAGCCCATAATGGTTACCCATTACCCATGGGTTAATAAACCACCCATGAAAATTACCGCCATAAAAATACCCGAGTGTAACACATAGAAGGTGTACCACACTCTAACATGAAAATAGGCTCCACAAACATAACATATGGGTTGGGTTCATTGGTCTATTTAATTACGAGAGTGATTTGTGTACTTAGTTCTATGTAAAAATGAAATCATATAATTTTTTTGGATACTAGTAACTCCTGTTAGTACCTTGTAGTTAGTCATTGTGTTAGCCTTAATGATTGTGTGGGTTTATCATTGAACTAATATTATGTTTTTCTTGAGTACCTTAAACATTATATGGATGTTGTGTTTATTCAATACCGACTCGATTGGAAAAGGCCAATGGCCATATGATAAATACGGTCACCCCACTCATAATGACTAATTTAAAATATACTATGACTATGTCACTTACCTTTGTGAATGTTATGGTGAATGTTAACCACTATGACTATGAAACATTCTTTCGTGAACAATAAGGTAAAAATGTCTACTTGGATTTTGAATAGTGACCTCTTTTTGATTGAATTGTGATCTAAATTAATACAACTCGCAATCTTGAGGACATATAAGAATAATTCGTACCTATAATGATCCTTGATTAATCAAGGAACTATTAACTCAAGGTGTAATATTTTATGGTAATGTTTAGGAAGTGGGGATCTCCTATTCTGTGATTTAAAAGTTTTTTTCACCGTAGGACAAAAATAAATATCTCATCGTTTGAAAATAATGAAGTATACTTAATAAACTAGGTGATAGGTAAATAATCGTATAATGTATAATACTTGGAAGTATTATTCATACTTATAGTTACTTGTGTGGAAACTAGTATAAGATAAATGAAATTATAAATAAAATCAGTATCTGGTAAATGTAAAGTTATAAAATTTATGATATTTATATCATACTCTTTCGATTATCCTTGATTGATAAATTTTTACTAACCATAATGGTTATGTTGATTATATGAAAGTATATAGTATATTATTAACTTTATCTTATAAAAAAACAAAATATTGGAAGTATTTATTATAATTCAAATAGAAAAGATTTGATGGATCATAATGATAAAATAGATTATAGTTGAGTGATTATATGTTTACATTTTTATAACCAATGAAGTAAACATGAATGTATATGTAAAGTGATTTTTGGAAATGTTCGTAATGTTATATGCTCCTTTGATCCTTTGGTGAATATTAATTTAATGAATTATTTGTTTATGAAAATATTAGATAGCATAAGTTATTATGGGAGATATAGATCTTATCATGTTAGTTTGTATGTGATCCGGAGGACAATATAGAGGAGAAATGTTCCCTACATATACCAAGATTGATACGGTGTGGAAGTTTACTCCTAGATATTTTTGGCAACTATTTGAATTTTGAAAATGGATTCCATATGTGCAAATTATGATTGGTCAAAGTTAAAGTCAACCCTAGGCAAGACCGGGTCAACTGGAAATGTTACGAACAAGTGGAAAAATAGAAGATCGTGTGCTACGAGTTGGGGTTTACATCCTCCAATATTTGATGGTCATTATAAAAGGATGGCTACAGAGCCCGTAGCTATTGGGATCCAATTTTGTATTGTAAGGTGACCCTACCACTGTGAGGAATATTTTATCGTCACCAACGTGGTGGGTCCTCAAGCCACCATGTGGCTTGCCACAAGAAGTTCAAATTCACTCAATATGCTTATCAAGGAGAGAAAAGTGGACTATACCTTATAATTTTGCACTTCAAGATTAATTCAAGCTCGGAAAGCTCTGTTTCTAGCTCGTAGGATGGTCAAATCACCATTGAGGCCTGTATTATTCTCAATGGTTGAATTGATCACGATTTTATCCATTTTCTTATGGTTCAGGATGTATTATCCTCTATCACCTTGGCTTTATCAACTAATTCCCACATTGGATGAAGTCAATCTTACCAAATGCGATAGCTATGTATTTCCCATTGGAAATTTGGAACATAGCTCGGCACCTTCTTACATCGTGCAATGACAAACTTGTCATAATGTTGCATCCACATGACCGGCCCAACTTTGGGAAATTCAAACACAATACACAACTCACCTAATATAGGTGGCCAAACAAAAGGAGGAAAGGTGTGACCTGAGTCACACATTACATGGATGACCGAGCCCTATTTATATGAAAATCTTGTCCATGAAATTGAAGATGTGGGACTAATCCCACTTAGTATAAAGCAATCCGCATCAAAATTGTAGTTGGTATTTTTAAACCCGTAACCTTGGTGAAGAATGTGGAGTGGCCCAACCAAATCGGCCAGGGAATTGGTTGGGATATAGATGAAGCAATAAGGGTTTTAACATGAACTTCAGGTCCGTTTTGGCCTATATTAAAGGCCTTCCCACATACACTTAAAAAAATTATATGGCATTGAGCTTCTAAACCAATTCAAAAGAAGCAAGGAGAAATATAAAAATCTTCCAAAGGAGAGTTGTAAGGTCTTATAAGTAAAAGGAAAATTTGTGATAAGTCCTATTTAATATTTTATAGGAAAATATTTTGTGGGAGATAAGTCCTATTATTTTTAATAGGAAAATTGTAATTGGGAGTTATTGGAAACTACCCAATCGGTCCATAGTGCCACAAAACTTACAGGTATGCCAGAAGGTGGAGGACAATTTCGATCGGTCATCGGTGTTCTTCAAAGAACTGGAGTGCTATATAGGAAAGTTTGAAGTTCCATTAGGTTTTATTGTAAGAAACTAAATTGTACTTACAAGTTTTGACTAGTGGAACAATTTGATATGAACCCGAGAGACGTAGTTTATTTCCGAAATCCATAATCAATCCATGTGTAGTTTATTTTCATTTTTGCATTATTTTTAAGTTGATTTACTTAAAAGGAGTAATTTTATCGACAATCATTAACAATCCTAAAGGGGTCCGAAGGTCGTTGAAAATTTCACCTACATTTTCATACCAAGTTGGTAACTAAGTAGGTGGTTGTCTTTGCAAAACTTTCTCATCTCCGATAAATTTTAGTATCAAAGTTATTTTATTCGACCATGTGATTAATTCAATTTATGCGCTTCACTCAGCTTGATTAAACAGTACATGTGTACCATGGGTAAGATGTCTAAACATGTGAAGATTGATGAAATTGAAGCTTATAATCACTAGATCTAGGAAGTGAATTCTCTCCTACAATCAATGTATTACTCCTTCAAGAGGAGAATACTCACTTGAAATAAAAGTTGCAAGCCAAGGATGATCTCTTGGAAAGACTCAGAGTGTAGTTATCGAGAAAATGAAATACCTTCAACTTCAACTGTAGAGACCATGATAGATGATTGCACCGTAAGTTTTTCACCATGAGAATCTTCTTCTTCCTCCCATTCGGTTTCAGATATAGCTAATGATGTCATCGGTTCTTTGGAAAATCATTCTAGAGGCATTGGATCTAAATTATTAGATAAAATGGGATTTGATAGAAGAGACCTTGGTAAAAATGGCCAAGGCATTTCTAACCCAATACAGGTCGAGGATTATCCTCATTTTACAGGTTTAGGTTATCCTATCAGGAATGGAAATTGAGATTACTCCAAGTATTTTGATACGAGACAATATTCTGAAAGAAAAAAGAATACCCCACTAGTCCTACAAGAATATTCTGAGTAGGAAAAGTTTTCTTCATCGCATGAGAAAGGTGTGGTAACAAAAAATAGTGAAGAGGTAATGAAATTTTGCCTCCAGTTTCTTACCATAATCATAAGCACAGTAAAAATTTTGATCCACTTTTTTATCTTAAGAAGTATGGTTGTGATTTTTATAAAATATGGAATGTCTTTCCATGTAATTTTTGTGGATTTCATAATCATTATGTGGCTAGATGCTAGAAGAGGAGGACACTAGTGAAGAATTTGATATCATTTGTTAAAAAATGACAAACCAAAAAGACCAATCTCATCATGAAGAATCAAGAAATGATAGTAAGAATTCCTCATTCTAGAAGAAGGAGATTAAGAAGAAATTTTGTGCTCATTTCTAGAGGAATGTGCATTGAGTGGACATGTGTTGGAAACTTTATCCATCTCACCATGAAAGTAATTGCAAGTTAATGACGGAATGTAGACCTGTTGCAAAGGTAAAGGAAGTTCCTACTCCACCATCTCGTTGAAAATTCAACCCGGATCGGTAATACCGAAAGTGAAAGTCCTTTAAAATGGGTAAGTCAACAATTTTTCAATTATAATTGCATAACTCAGACTAATGAATAGTATGGAATATTTTTTTGGAGTTAAGATTATGTGAGAAAATGTTGAGAGAAAGTTTTACCATACTAAGTGGATTTTCTTACTTAGAAAATTTCATTACTACTCCATTTATATATCCTAATCAGCTTTTGAGTGTGTGTTACATCTTGAATACAAGATTTAACTCATATTTATAAGCTTGGATATTTTTTAGCTATTTTGTAGACATTTGAGCTCACCGGTGTCAGCTTGGATCTTCATTCTGTGTAGAGGCATTGTGACCATCTAGAAAAATGGTAGTTGATTGCAATTAGCATCGACATTAATTTGGATCTTCATTTTTTGAAGAGGCCCATTATGGACAAGTAACAAAGTGGTGGTACTTAGTAGTCGTCATCAATAAAAGACTTCATACCATGTAGAGGCAAACCATACAACAAGCACGAAGTCACCATTATTGATCTCATCATAAATCAGCTTGGGTTTCCATTTTTTTGGGAAGAATTGTAACCATGCACTAGAATGGTAGTTGATCATCATGACGTGACATATTCTCAAGTGTAAGACCCTTACAGGAAGATGTGGTGATTTTTAAGTATTGGCTTTGGAGTGTAAGACCTCCTAAAAGGTAGATGTTGCAGTACATGTTTTTGGGTGTTGTCGAAGTCTAAGATCCATAAAGGGAATATGTGGAAATATCTACTTCCATACGAACTATATGTTGCTAAACCGTAATACTCTCGGAGGGAAGATGTAGCAAATATCCCATTTGTGTTTCCAAAGAGTACTATCTTAACGAGCAAACTTGGCGGTTCAAATGTTAGGAATTGTTTAACCCGTAATAATCCTAGAGGGAAGATGTGGAAACCAACACAAAAGAAGAATCATGGTGGGAACATAATCGCAAGGCCAGGATCGAGACTAGAGTATTCAGATTCAGGACAAGGTGAAAAAAGTTTCAATAAGATTTTGGTGGAAAAAATCCTTTCCCTTGAGGGAGGTGTGATCCAGAGGAAAATATGGAGGAAAAATGTTCCCAAAATCTCCCAGGATCAATACAGTGTAGAATTTGACTCTGAGAGCTTTCTCGACAATTATTTGAATGTCGAAAATGGAGTCCATATGTGCAAATGGTGACTAGTCAAAATTAAAGTCAACCTTAGGTGGGACCGGGTCAATAAGAAATGTTATGATTAAGTGTAAAAATAGAAGATCATGTGTTACGAGTTGGGATTAGATCCTTCGGTCTTAAACAGCTATCTTGTAAAAGGTCGGCTATATATCCCGTGCTTGATTGGATCCACTTTTGTATAGGAAGGGGACCGTGCCACCGTGAGGACTATTTTATTATCGCCAACATGGTGGGTCCTCAAGCCATCACGTGGCTCACTGCCATAAGTTTTAGTTCACTACATATGCCTATCAAGGAGTGACAAGTGGACTATACCTTAAAAATTTACATTGCAAGATTAATTCAACCTTGCAAGCTCAATTTACAGCTCGTTGGGGTGGTCAAATCCCCATCAAGGCCTATATTATTCTCAACAGTCGAATTGATCACAATGTTATCCATTTTCTTATGGTTTGGGATGTCTTATCCTCTATTACCTTGGCTTTATCAACTAATTTCCACATTTGATGAAATCAAGCTTGTCAAACTTGGCATGCACCTATCTCACATTGAATAGTTCGAACATAGCTCATCACCTTCTTACCAATGCATTGAACAACTCGCTAGAATATGGAATCCACATGATCATCCAAACTTTGGGTAATTCAAACACAATGCATAGCTCGCCACATATATGTGGCCGAAAAAAAGGGACGAAATTTGTGACTGAGTCATTTATTACATGGACGGTTGAGCCCTCTTTAGATGCAAACCCCATACATGACACTAAATACATGGGACTAATCGCACTTAGTGTAAAGCAATCCACGCTAAAATTGTAGGTAGGAGTTTTGAACCCGTGACCTTAGCAAAGAATGTGGACCAGCCAAACTAACTCAACCAAATGAGTTGGTTGGGATATAAATGAAGTGATAAGGGTTTTAATGTGAACTTTGGGTTCACTTTGGCCTTTATAAAATCATTCCCACATACACTCAAAAAATTAAAAGGCATTGAGCTTCTAAGCCAATTCAAAGGCAACAAGGAGAAATAGAAAAAGCTTCCAAAGGATATTTGTAAGGCCTTATAATTAAAACAATTTTTTTATAAGTCCTATTTAATATTTCATAGGAAAATATCAAGGCAACTAAGTAATATTATTTTTAATAGGTAAATTGTAATTGGGAGTAAATAGAAACTACCTAATTGGCCCATAGTGCCACATAGTGTACACATACATCGGAAGGTGGAGGATGATTCCAAATGGTCATCGGTGTTATTCAAATAACTCAAGTGATATTTAGGAAAATTTGAATTTATATTAGGTTTTATTGTAAGATACTAAATTGTACTCACAAATTGTGACTAGTGGAATGGTTCGATAAGAACCTAGAAACGTAGGCTATTGACAAACTCCGTACTCAATATGTGTGCAAAGTGTATTTTCATTTTCACATTATTTTTTAGTTGATTTACTTAAAAGGATTAATTTTATCAGCAATCATTAACAAGCATAGAGGGGTCTCAAGGTCGTTAACAATTTGACCTAGATTTTTAGATCGGTATGAACCGACATTCGCTAATAATTTCGGAGATGGTCTACATGAAAGATGAAATAAGGATGAGGTTGTAAAGATTTCATTTGTTCTACTTGATTAGAGAAAGTTGATTTATTTTTATTGTTGTATATATCATCAAATAAAGTACTCTTGTATTGTTTCATTGATGAAAGGGCGGGTAGTCTAGTCAATTGAATCCCTTCTAAAAAGGGAAAATTATAAGACTTATTATGTCCTAGGGAAAATTATTTTTATCTGATTTGAAGAAATGAATAAGAGGTTGTTTAATATTCATTGTGACATAAATTTCTTAGGTGTGAAAAGTATGTTTATTAAACTTGTTTCATATATGATTTGTATTTAATATGCAAGATTATATTATATTAATACAAATGTGAATGTATTGAGTACTTGGCCTCATTATAAACTTACTGTATTTATCTTATATATAGGATTGTTTTTGCAATCAACTAAAATAGTAATTATTTCCTACTAAGGTGCTTCACACACACAACACACACACACACACACACACACACACACACACACACACACACACACACACACATGTATGTATGTATGTATGTATGTATGTATGTATGTATGTATGTATGTATGTACGTATGTATGTATGCATGTATAAGTAAAAATATTATTGAATAAATAGATCGATAAAATTGGTGTATCCAAACTTGTAAAGAATTTTTGTTACATATCTAAGTTCAAGAAGATATTATACTATATTGTAGTATATTTTTTTGGTTAACTATACCACCACTAAGAATTAATGCTATTATGTTCTTTAAATAGATGAAAAGGTTGTTTGATTAAGGATAATACGAAGTTACTCATTAATTTTAGTATAGTACTAAAAAGAGGAACCTTCAAGATGTATGGGAATATGACAGATATTGAATGAAAAGAAACAACTTAGGTCAACATATTGGAACCCATGCATTTAAGAATAAATTAGGAAGTGAAATTATAATTTTTAGGCCCTGTGAGACCCATATATGCATATCAATACATGAGGACAATTTGGTCCAATTATAAGGTAATCTTCTTCGAGTGAGAGATTACGGGTATTCATAATGATGATTATGTTTCATCTTTATGAGGAATAAATAAGACAAAGGTTTATAATATATTATAAACAATGAAGAATAAAGAGGCCAAGAAATCAACAAACTAATATCTGCTCACTTAGATAATTAGGTTGAAATATATTAACCCTTTGAAATAAATATTGATAGGCTGAAAGTTTCCTCTTATAGATAGAAATTATATACTCGAAGGGATAATTCAAAAAATAGTTAATGTTATGGCTATATTATACTTTACTAAGCAATCGTGCATGTAATGATAACTATAGGCACGATATAAGGAAGGTTCTATGTTTTCATCACTTAAAACAAGATATTTTAACCTAATAAAATCAACATACAATCACATGGTTAGGTACCATCATTAAACAATCAAATCATCATGGTACAAATAAAAGTACAATGGTACTTTGTAATAAATTTGTTAAGTACAAATGTACTAGTCAAAGCATTAGGAATTTTAATCAACTTAATAATGAATTAAGTAAACAAAAATGTTTAAGTTGTCAATTTCGAACATAATAAGATGGAAAAAATCCATATATCTTAATAAATTAACCACGGAAGGAAATTTAATCCCAATCTAGGTAAAAGTAATTATGTGTTTGTGAAAGACAAGTAATTCAGTTCGATAACTAGATCAAGTGATATGATGATGGGACATGTTTCTATTGATGAATGTGCCATCATGAAATTGAGCATGGAATACATGACTCTGAAACTTTGGCCTAAGTAGTGTATGGTAGTATACTTTGTCAGATGCATCTAGTTCTAATATAATTGTGTGATGCCATATGGGATTCAATTTATTGAAATCCCGATAGACAATTAGAACAACACTTGTAAATCAATTTCGAGAAGGTCACTACATGTTATAATTTGTATACTTGACTTGAAAGAGTTTTCTATGGAGGATCTAGTAGATCTATTTCACCCATAATCTTGCACATGTTGAATTGATTTGTTATGTGAATAGTTGCAATTATATGATGTCGATTTAAATGTTAGATTATACATTTAATTAAATGAAGGAATTATGATTAAATAGGGAATCATAAAAAATTCCCCTTTTATTGAAGTCTTAAAATGAGGATGTTACATTTTGGTATCAGAGCTAAAGGTTACAGCTCTTGGACTTATTAGGTCCTTACACTTATTGAATTCTAATTTTTATTTTTAAAAATGCATGTGAGACAAATGTACCGTGGAGAATGAACCAAACCAAACTATGCTTCAAATTTGGTGGTAAGTAAGTTAGATAATACTCTAACAGTCCTTCATGACACATGAAACTAGAAGGATGCAGGGAATAATTGGTCGAGTGTGAAAATGATCAGTTCTATGTTGAACAATTTGAACTGAATGATGACAATCAGTAAGGGAGTTGCTTGATTGTTGAACTATCAAGATGACAAATTTTGGAACTTGAATCCAACATGAAATAAAAACCCACATAGGGTAGATGAAGTGGATAGGAGAGGACTATCTATTGTAGTAGTAGTGACTGGAAAGGCCAAATAGGCTAGAATGAAATCTGTAATAAATGTTGACTCGAAAAGAGTAAAAGTAAAACAAGAGCATTGGCTCATCTTCACCATTTAATTTTAGGAAGAAAGGTATGTGGGAGAGCCTGAGATGCTCAAGGGTTTATAATCTTGATTGAAGAGCAATAAATCAGACTAACTGTATTGAATGATCTTTTAATATATAGATTTCTTGATCATTATGACCTGTGATTCTTGTAATTTGCATTAGAATCTCAATGTGTTGTATGGATTTAATGATGATTCCATGTTATATTGTCCAAGGAATGCATTGAAAGACTATTGGTAAGGTTTTTCATACACTCTCTTAGCTTGATATGATGATCAAAGACTCTGTTTGGTGAGTAGAGTGGACTCTGACTGATATGAAGGAAAATTAGATGATGGAAGTCTATGCCTAGGTAAATTTGGAAGACCTTGTAATTGGGAGTATGATTAGGGGTTTCTTTTGTGATTAGAGGACATTTGTATGACCCTAATATCTTATTATTAGTTGCATTAAATATGTCATAACTTCTAAAGATGGTAATAGAACCATACATTGCTTGATAAAAATGAGTTATAGAATGGAAAGTTGTTGGAAGAAAATAAAGCAAATAAAAAAATCACAAATAAAGGAAAGGGGCAGAAAATAAGAACTTCCAGGAAGAAACACAATGATAAAATAAGTTGTAATTTCTGAAAGAGAATTTTGATTTTCTTTAGCATATGATAAGAGGTTTGTTTGAGCTATGAAATTAAGTCAGTCATTATGACATTAACATTGCTTAACCTCATTATGAAAAAGAGGATGAAATACATAAGTTCAGATAGGAACCTAAGATGTAGTAATTAGATTTGGCTATTTAGCTGAAAATCAAGTGTCCTAACAAACTTTACAGACCAGGAAAGGAACATGGAAAAGTAAAAACAATGTTTTCCTAGTTTGATTTTTCTTTATATAGCTTGATTTTGACTATCTAATGCATATATTAAATATTATTACATGATATGATGAGCTGTGATGACAAAATTTATGTCATATTTTTTACTGTGAGATAACTTTGCTGATTGAAGGCTACTACAACCAATAAAAATTGATTTCAAATGATCATAAAACTAGGGAAAAAAATGCAAATTTATGACTATTAATGCAACACCGACATAGATGTTGTTTAAGCTCATCATGGAATTCGGATTTGATGGGTTCTTAAAGGAATTGAGACATAGTGATTAAATTTGAAAATTCCAACATATTTTGATGTTTTTACTGATATGGAAGATAATTAGGACCTGGAAGCATGAAAATTAACGAGCGAGAAAGAAAAAGAGAGGAACAATTAGCATGATTTAAGTTATCATCGAATATGAAATTATGATGAACCTATCCAAAAGGTGAAAACCATGCAAGTATTCGGATAAAAATAGCTAAAAGAGGAAAATTGTGGTGCAAATTGCAAAGAAAATTGAGGATAGCACAGGAAAGGTCCATAAAAGCAAGTGAATAATAAAACAAAACAACTTTGGGGAAAATTTGAAAACAATGTTTCCTAGTTTTTTTTTGTGTTATAAAACTTGTTCTTGACTATTGTATTATATATTAAATAATATTTCTTGATATGATTAGATGTAGTGACAAAAAATTGGTCATGTTTTTGGTTGTGTGATGGTTTTTGTTGAATAAAAAGCTATTAGAGCTAGTAAATTTGAGTGTAAATCTGAAAATTTCAAATTTCAGGGAAAATGATGACTCAGAATCGAGTGTTGGGAAAATTTTACTAACCTACTTTAGTATGTTCCAGTAGTACCAAACTGATGATAAATTCTACGTAAGGAAATTTGTTATGGGTTTGAACCCCATAATAGGCAATGAAGTTCATGTGTATGGACCACCAACAATGGAAGCAATATTTGGGAAAGCCATTAGGCAAGAGTAGAAGCTCCAAAACATTACTTTTCATAGGGATGAGAAGCGTAAATCAATAATGATCTTTCACCCGAAAGACATGGGGAAGAAGTGTGAAAGTAAAACTCATAATGGTGGAAATAATAGTGCTATAAAATTTTAAAAAGAATGAATAAGAAAAGACTCGCTAGTAGGAATGATAGGTTTGAAAGGAAGATAACTTTCATTGGTTGTTTTAAATGTGGTAACAAAGGGTCACTATGCTAAGGATTTCCCTTAAGAAAAAGGAGAAATATCCACGTAAGAGATTTAGGATGAAAATTAGAAACTTACGAATGAAAAAAAAAAGAAACAATTAAAGGATCTAAGGACTTCGAAACCGAAATCACAAGGTGATACCATTTAGAATACTGGTACAATATGGAAGAGATCAAGACAATGGTTTTTCTTGACATTAAGAATACTAAAAACTTTATTTTTGGATAATTTATTTTGTTTTTTGTCAAGTATTTGACGTACTTGATATATTTAAAGATAATTTTAATTGTAAAACTACTTTTAAGTTTTATGTTTTCAAGAAAAACTTGAGTAATTGTGGATTACATCCAATAAGACGTTATTACATTCTAGATAATTTATTTTTACAATTTCATAATATATTTTTAGAAAATTAATAATTGAATCACTGATCTATTATTTGTTTCTTAAATTATGTTATAAATATAGTGAATCATCGTGACGATGATTCTTTTAAGGGGTGAGGTATGTAACACCAATGTTGTCTTATCAATATTTCTTTGATCATGTGTTTGGTTTGACATAATTTTTTAGTGGAATGGTATCCTCCTTGTTGTCCTTTGTTGGAAGTGTATGTGAATGCTTTTATATAGCATGAGCAAGCATGCACCATTAAATCCCATTGTAGTAGATGATAAACATCTAAACCATATTGTTATCACCTCATACATCATCAAGACATCATCCTCCAACATTCACTTTTTCATTAATGTGGTTTTGCATCAATGACAACACCTACTAAGGCACCATGCCAACACTTAATCTCATGCTCTATCTATTACTTACAAAAATGAAATCATACTCTATTTTTTTATTTGTGTATAGTGGTTATGGGTTTTAGTTGCATGATTCGACTATGATACTTTAATATTTATGTTATTCTACAGTTCGAGGTAATGGAAGTGATATCTACAAAAATGTGTATGACCTGAACTTGTTTTCCAATTACATGTTCGATGGGGATTTTAATATTTATTAAGATATGGGTTATTTTGGATAGAGCAGTCTAGGTATGCAATATATATTAATTGGATTATTTACCATCATAAATGTTAGAGGAAAATAATGTCCGCATGTTCTCTTATGTGTGTGTGTGTGTGTGTGTGTGTATAAATAAATATAATTTTAGAGGAAAATAATGATATATATAAGAACTAACAAATATACTAAGGCTTGTAATAAGCCGAGCTATACGACCTAGGTTTGCTCTTTTATGCTGATTTTGTGGTTTTACGAATCCCTACTTCCTCCTAGAATTTGGGTATATCATCTTTTGATACAACACTTTGGGTGTTATGAAACGGGATATATATATATATATATTTATATATATATATATATATATATATATATATATATTTGGATGAGCATGATGCATGGGCATGGTGGATGGTTATTATCTCACTGTTTATTCTGATTATATATGTTATAGTGAGTATGTATTTGTTTATTTAATGGATATTAAATATGTGAGGTTCTAGTAATACTCAGATGAGATGGGTTTGTCAGTGTATTTAACTACTAAGGGATTTTTTTACTTAGTTTTATGTAAAAATGATATCGTATTAATTTCGTGGATACTAGTAACTCCCTTTAATGACTACAATTAGTCATTGTGTTAACCTTAATGGCTATGGGTGTTTATCCTTGAAGGAATCTGCTCTTTTTCTTGAGTCACTTAAGCATTATATGGATGTTGAGCTTATTCAATACCAGGCTCGATTGGAAAAGGCCAATGGCCATAGGATGGTATGGTCATTCCCCAATCGTAATGACTAATTTAAAACATATTGTGAATGTGTCACTTACCCTTGTAAATTTTAAGGTGAATTTTTACCACTGTGACTATGAAACTTGCTTTCATGATCGATAAGGTAAAAATGTCTACTTGATTTTTAAACAATGACCTCTTTTTTATTGAACTTTGATTTAAGTTAATGCAACTCGCAATCTTGAGGACGTATAAGTATAATCCGTACCTACCATGATGCTTGATGAATCAAGGAACTATTAGATGAAGGTGTAATATTTTATGGCAATGTTTAGGAAGCGGGGCTCTCTTATTATATGATTTAAAATTTGTGTTCAGCATAATACAAACAATGATATATCATAATTCAAAAGGTATGAAGTATACTTAATAAACTTGGTGATATGTAAATGATTGTATAATGTATAACACCTGAAGTGTTATTCAATACATTTAGCTACCTATCTGGAATCCGGTATGAGATAAGTGAGAGTATAATGAAAATAATTATTTGCGGAATGTCAAGTTATAAAATTTATGATATTTGTATCATAGTCTTTCGATTATCCTTGATTATTAAATTGTTGACTGACCATAATGGTTATGTTGATTATATAGAAGTATATAGTATATTATTATCCTTAGCTTATAAAGTTGTAAATAAAATAATATTACAAGTATTTTTTTGTACTTCAAATAGAAAAGAGTTGATGGATAATAATGATCAAATAGATTATAATTGATTGATTCTATGTTTATTTTTTTATAACCAATTAAGCAAGCATGAATGTATGTGTAAATTTCTTTCTTGAAATGTTCATAATACTATATGCTCATTTGATCCTTTGGTGAATATTAACTTAATGCAGTATTTTATTTATGAAAATATTAGATAGGGTAAGTTGTTATGGAAGATATAGATCTTATCATGCCAGTTCATATGAACCGATAGTTGCTAAAAATTTGTACAGATGGTCTACTTGAAAGATGAATGAAGGATGAAGTTGCAAAGATTGCATTTATTCTACTTGATTGGAGAAAGTTGATTTATGTTTCTTGTTGTATTTATCATCAAATAAAGTACTCTTGTATTGTTTATTGATGAAATTGAAAGTTATCCTATTCAATTAAATCAGTTCTAAAAGGGAAAATTGTTATAATTATTCCATCTTAGGGAAATTTTGTTGTATCTATTTTCATGAAAGTAATAAGAGGATGTTTAATATTCATTGTGATATAAATATATTTGTTTTTAAAAGTATGTTTATTAAACTTGCTTCATATATGATTTTTATTTAAGATGCTAGGTTATATTATAATAATAAAAATGTGAATTTATTGAGTACTTGTCCCATTATAATCTTACTCTATTGATGTTGTGTGTGTGTATATGTATGTATATATATATATATATATGATTTTTGTCAAGAAACTAAAGCAATAATTATGTCCTATTAGGGTATTTGATATGAACATTTATAGTAATGATGTGTGTGTGTGTGTGTCCATATAAGTACAATCTGCTATTGAATTTTTGTGCATTCACCACTAATAATTAATGTTCTTATTTTCTTTAAATGGTCTAAAAGGTTGTTTGATTAAGAAAAAAAAATTAGTCAAGAAGTTTAGTATAACACTAAATAGATGCACCTTCCGATGTATGGGAATATTATAGTTATTGAATGACACAAAAACAACTTAGTTGAGCATGTTGGAACCCATGCATATAATTTAAGAATAAATGAGTAAGTAAAAGTATAGTTGCTTAGGTTGTTGGACCTATGTATGCATGTCACTACATGAGTAAAATGGTCTAATTATAAGGTAACCTTCTTCTAAGTGAGAGGTTAAAGGTATTATTCATAATAATGATTATGTTTCATCTATATGAAGAATAAATAATATAGAGGTTTATAATATATTATAAAAAGTCAAGAAAAAAGAGGCAAAGAAATAAATAAATTAATATCTACTTACTTACATAATTAGGTTGAAAGAAATTAACCCTTTGAAATAAATCTTGATAGGCTGAAAGTTGCCTCTTATAGATAAAAATTCTATACCAAAAGGATAAGTCAAAAATAGTTAAGGTTATGGCTATATTATACTCTGCTAAGCAATCATGCATGTCATGATAACCATAGGCATGATATAAGGTAGGTTGTATGTTTTCATCACTACAAACAAGTTGTTATTACCTAATAGCAACAACATACAATCACATGGTTAGGTACCATCATTTAACAACAAAATCACGATGGTATGGAGAAAATTACAAGGGTAAATTGTGATTGTTTCATTAAGTACAAATTTACTTATTAGTATTAGGAAATCGAAGAAACTTAATAATGAATTAATGACATAATCAAATGTTTAAGTTGTCAATTACAAACATAATAAGATGGAAAATAATCCATATGATTGAATAAATTAACCATAAGAGGACATCTGATCCTAATCTAGGTAACATTAATTATGTTTTGGTGAAAAACAAGTGATTCAATTATGATAACTAGATCAAGTGATATGGTGATGGGACATGTTTATATTTACAAATGTGCCATCATGAAACTAAGCATGTCATACATGACTTTGAAACTATGGCCAAAGTACTATATGGTTGTACACTCGTCAAGATGCACCTTTTCTAGCATAAGTGTGTGTTGTCGGATGGGATTTGATTGATTGAAATCCTTGTAGACACTTAGAACAATACTTATAAATCAATGTCGAGAAGGGAACTACTAGGTATACATTGTATACTAACTCAAAATAGTTTTCTATGGGGAACGAGTAGGATCTAGTTGACCCATAATCTTGCACATGTTTTATTGATTTGTTATCTGAAGATTGTAATTATATGATGTTGGATTTAAATATTATATTGTACATTTAATTCATTGAAAGAATTATGATTAAATAGGGAATGAAAACAAAAATCTACTTCTATTGAAGTCTTAAAATGTGGATGTTGCATGCTGTGAAATCACAACTTCGCTCCATGTTTGGTATCCTTAGTTTCAATAATATTTCTATTATCCTTAACCTACAATGTATGATACATTGACTAAACACAATATGGAGTAAAAATTAGAATCTAAGGATCTGAATGTATAAAAGATCATTCAAATATTCTTGTTGTCTTTTCATTATGAGATTGAAGCTAATGACATCCATCGAATGGAGAAGGAAGGTTTTTAAGTAATAAATATGTTTCAATTGAGTGAAATGATCCTCATTTGTTTCCATATTTATAACTTTGTATAATTTTGGAGGATTGTAGTTATATGCAAAGAACACCCTTAAATGCTAGAATTGGTGAAGAGGAAGATGGTTTGAGCTATCAAACTTATTTCTTGATGAGGAGGAGGATGAGAATTCAAAATACGAAGAGTTCTTTATAGAAGAAGTAGAATAGAGTTCAAACCATGTTTTAAATAGTCTCCACCATGAGGAAAGTCTATATGATGAACCCACTCATAGATATGACCTTAAATAAAATGGGGAAACCATAAGGATCAACCCATCAATCCAAAATGGTATATAATCAATTATATACTTGGCTATTTTAGATATTAAATTAGAGTTTCCATCGGTCATACTCACTTCAAATAATGAAGAAGATCATCACAAAACCAAAGATAAACTTTATTACCTCGAAACCAAATGCAGATCAAAATGAGGAGGTATATATTATTTTCATGGTTGATACTTTTAGTAATGAGGAATTTGCAATCATATTTTTTCCAACCCAATATGATGTCTAAGGTAGAAAACTTTATTCATGGAGAATTCACTAAATATCCATCGGAAAAAGGCTCTTCATCAACAAGATTCTTTCACATATCAATATTTTCAATTTAATCTTTACTTCTCTCTCTCCTCCCTCCATCTCTCTACATTTTATTTTTTCATTGAGAATTTAATTTCTCACACTTTCATCTTATTCACCAAGTGAATTAATGTTACGTTGTAAATGTCCCTTTTTCATTAACAAGAGAGAATCTTATTCTTCATTCCAAGAGGAATATGAAAAGTCACAAGTAGTGGGACTATGAAATTTCATGTCGTGGGAAGTTGAAGAGACATACTATAAAGCTATAAATTTAGAATGGATTCTCCATGCAAAAGGATTAGATTATCTTGCTTGATAGTTCTCATTTTATTACTACAAGTAATAAACTATAATTCTTCTATCTCCTTGTCTTCTTTTGTCCTCTCCATCTCAACTTTACTCCATGAGCATGGTTACTTGATAAATATTCTGAAAATAAAATTTGATTTAATTGTGTTTTGTTCCTCTTTCGTTGTGATGGTGTCTTCTCATTATTAACTTGGCAATATTATGGTTTTATGTCAATAAAATCATATTTCTATTTATTGAGTAAAACCCTCTTCTCACTTTCTCCCCTCTCTCCCTACACACACTTTCTTCCACCTCTTTTTACAAATCGCTTAGTGGAGTATTTATGTGTGATTCTTGGCCAAAAGGCCACCCATGATGGATAGATTAGTGTGTATATTTTATGTTTTCAATAAAATGAGTTGCCCCGTTCCTAAGAAAGGGTGCCTAGTCCTAGAGTGTTGGTGAAATTCCATAATTTTCCCTTGTGATAAATTATATTTCCAACAATTTTTGCACCCACGATGTCATATATTTTTTTTCTTAAACCCTATAATGATCCACAAAATCTTAAAAATCAGATATGCCAAAAATCCATAAAAATTAAAAAATCAATAAATATCAAAATACATGAAATTTGATGCTTAAAATCCACTATTGTTTTAAAATGTGTCCTTTCACATTATTTTTGTAGTTTTTCACACAAGCTAGATTAATTGAGATGCGTCAAATTAGAAATATTAAAAGTTTTTTTGATCCAAAGTTTTAAGCTCTTCAATGACAACAAGGTCAAATTAAATAAAATCAATATTAATTCTCTCAAACATTATATCAATCTATTACATCGAGTGATACAACAAGAATCCTAATTGATAATCTTCCTAAATCTATAGTAGCACTAACGCTAGTTATTCTTCCTACATAAGAAGAAGAATAATAATGATGAGAAGAAATAGAAGAACCTTAACCACTTGTTTCATGAGAAAGAAATATTGGTTTGTTTTCTCTTACACCACCTCTCCATGAATGTCTAAAGGGATTCCAAAAATGTTTCCCAAATTTATAGGTAATGGAACTAAAATTTTTGGAAAACAAATTACATCTATCATCACTAGATGTTGAGTTCTTGGACTTGAACATGAATATATTTAAGTACGATTGTTTATGGAGTCACTTTAAAAAAAGCATCTAATTTGTTCTACCTCTTACTCTCTATATCCATCACAAATTGGGGTGATATTAGAACCCAATTTTAAACAAGATTCAAATCATATGAATATTCTCAAGATCTTATTGTTCAATTGGTACAAATGAATAAATAATCAACCAAAATCATGAGATATTTTGTGGCTTGATTCAAGATACTATTGAAAATAATAGCTATATAAGTTTCACCATACACTAATAATAAATATATATTCTTTATAAATACACAATTGCTCAAAGTGGGTTTTATCCTATGGAGATCATAATCTCTAACTCTTGAAAATTCCCAAGATTATTCCATTAAAGAAGAAGATGATCTAATTTTTTTAGGAAAGTGAATATTTAAAATGGTAATAATTGGCTCATAATGTGATTTCATTTAAGATGAAACTTACATAAGCTACCTTTCCAAAGGGAGGTTATCCAAATAAAAATCTAATAACAATAGAAACAAAGCAGGTGGAGGAGAAATAATATTATCTCTTGAACAACATCTTCTTAATGTCACATGTTAAGAAATGCCCAAAGAAAAGTATGATGAAGCTCAAATTGAACATAAAAATGATGAGATAATTTTTCCATTTGATGAGATTGATTGTGTTGAAAACATTGGTTTTTGTTAATATACCCCTTCTTTTGATGATGAACATGATGAAACCATTGTTGATATGAATAGTCATTATTGTGCATTTTTACCCATTTGAAGGCTCGAGAGAGGGATAATTATTTAAAATTAAAAAGATCCTAAAATAGTTACTCTATTAAAAATAACAAAATGAGGATGATTGTTACCCTCTCTCTCATGTAATCAATGAAGAATATTCCCAAAATATATGTAATTTCCTCTATATCTTCCAATGTATGTAATTCTACCTCTACCTTGTCAAAATTCTCCCCCCATTTCTACATTCAAATGTAATCATATGAGAAAAAGTAGTATCAATTACATTCCAAGAATTAGTCACCCTCTTGCTATTGTATCTACACCTTCACCCTACTCCGAGTCTCATTTTAACATGTTTGAACATGTTAATAGTTCCAAGTTCCAATTTTACAAATTTGAGTATTAAATTTTTCCAATCCATCAAAAGAAGTAATTCAAAGTCATGTTCCATAAATGAAAATGTAAAATATCCACTTCCCACTCTTAGAAATTTTGCATCATATAACCTTATTACCTCCACATATTCCTCTTCTATAAAAATTGAACACTTCTACCTCTCCTTGTTGGTTAATGGATATGAATTGAATAGCTATATAGTTGACTCTAGTGCATCATATAACATCATTCCCGTAAAATTTTCACCTTATCTTTGTCTCACCCTTATCATTTTTGTCAGTCCTTTCTATTCCATGGAGATGAAATAACTACCTCTTGTTCTTCAAGTTAACAATGTCCATGTAGCGATTGTGGACTTTCCTAATAATAATTTCATTTTCAAAATACTAGTGGTAGAAATTTTACGCACATACGGGTTGTTATTGAGATGAATTTTTGGTAAAGACATTTGAGGAGATATAGAAATTAATTGGTCATCTGCCACCATACCAATAAATGTTATCATAAATAATTTTCTTCCAATAAGACATATAAATTATACTCTTCATACGTAAAATTAATTAAGGGAAAACATTGTAATTCAAGATTCAAGATGGTGTAACAATTTATTAACTTTAAAGGAAAATGTTGAACTTCCTATCTTGATAGAAGAGTTTGTGAAGGTGATGGGACTAGTCAAAGAACATAAGGATGATTTTATGGATCCTTAATTAGAAGATGTGCCCTTCCCATTAAACATGGATATGGATTCTCTATTTGGAAATGATCAATATCATGTATGTCATGACTTATAAGAAGGAAAACCCAAATGAAAAGTAATGTGGATCATGGGAAAGAGGATTTTTAAAAGATTTCCTAATTTCCAATCATCTTACAAATACCTAATGTGAAGGTGATTATGTGGCATCTTTGGAAAATGAAATTTTGTAAGATATTTAATGGTTGTAGAAGGAAATGAAGACCCTCAACTGAGTCTTGAAATCCTGACCTATGATATGACTACGTAAGATAATTATGAGTCCCATTTTGATTCTATGTTTGATGTATAAATGTGAAATAACAAAATAGAATAGACAGAGGATCTCAATTTCCCTCTTGAAACAGTTGTTTTATGAAAAATATTGTGTTTGAGATGAATAGGAAAAAATACTTAAATCTCTCATGGATGTCTTCATTCATGAGGAAATTACCTCCATCACAAAGATTTATATTCAGGTCAAAACTGAATTTGTATGCATGAAAGAAAACATTTGGAGCATCTGTTGAAAATAAAACAACAAGAGTTGTGTCATGATGTTGAAAATTTAAAGATGTCTACAAAGAATAGTTCTGCATAATCAAGAATCATGAGGATCCTAATATGTAAGAAGTAATCTATTTTTAGAGAAAACAAGGCTAGTTGTTAACGTGATATTCCTAGTATAATTAAGAATCAATCTTGTGGTAATCTTAAAATGAAAATGACAAATTACAAGAATGAATGAATGTCAAAATGTATTGGCTACCTAAAATGGAATATCGGGTAGTGATAAAAGTGATTTATTCACGTTGAACTTAAATTATAAGAGGAGTCACATAGAATTTCTCAAGAGGAGACATGTAATATTATAATTTTCAAGTACCTGAGACCTCTTAACACCTAAATTTGATAAATAGATGAGGTAGGGATATTACCTCATTGGTCCATTCAATGGATTTTAGAAATAAAGATAATTCGGTGATATACGTGTATGCGTAACATCTAATCGATAAAAAGTGCTAAATTTGAATTACGGTGTCCCCCACATGTAACATAGGTGATTTAGATTATTTTCCCCTTTTTGTTTTTTTACCATTTACGTTGTGTTTTTCCTTTTAGTATAGGTTATTATTTATCCTTTTATTTATTTATTATGATAATTTTTAGACTTTTGTTAGCCCTACACTTGTTGGGTTAGCTTTTTTAGGTGTACTAGTTGTGTGGAGTTAGCTTACTAGTCTTTTGGAGTTAACTTAAGTACCAAGATTAGTTAGCGGGAGTTATTGATCACTAATTTAGGTATTAGTTGCACTTCCCTCCTCCTATATGTACATATTTCTTATTGAATAATTCAATTCATTGTGTTGTAATCTATTGACCATTATGGATTATGATGTATTTCCATATATGGTATTTTAGCTCTTCTATTTTGAAAATATAATGTGGTGTGTTATTATCATTTAAAATAAATTATTGGAAAAATATTTGTATCGTTCATTTCATGGTATCGAGTGATAGATGATGTAGACATACATCTATAAGTATTTCTTTACAAGCACGGGTTTATTGTTTTCATGTATTTGGAATTTGTTAGCACTTTTCTACAACATATATTTTTATGCAAAAAAAGAGTGTGCCATTAGATTTAGATGGTTCCAAAACCCTAAAATTGATCATGAACTCGACCATGTTTTAAGACATTCAAATCTAGACATAGATCTCGTACCTTTTGGCTACATTCTTTTCTCCATTGGATATAGGCATGTACCTTATTAATGCATTCTTTTAACCTCTGACTATTTTTATTTTGGATGCACTATTTTATCCACTAGATGCATATATGTACCCTTTTAAGTACATTATTTTATCCATTGGATATAAGCGTGTACCTTTTTGATGCATTATTTTAATCTCTAAATATATTTTTGGATGTAGTTTTTATCCACTAGACATGGATTTGTACCCTCTAAGTGCATTATTTTATCTATTGGATATAATTGTGTGCCTTCTAGATGAATTATTTAAACCTTTATATATTTCTATTTTGGGTGTAATCTTTTATCCACCGGACGCATATTTGTACCCTCTCGGTGCATTCTTTTATCCATTGGATATAAGTGTGTACTGATGAGGCCATAAATTGGCCATAAATTACAATTATTTTGTCCTTCAAAGTTACCTTTGAAAGTGGATTTAAATGTAATCTAGGAAATTATAGTTTTCTTAAGATAGAATATAAGATATATATCTTGTACATTCTTTATAAATCTTTTGTTATCTATTTTTTTTTATTATTGGCAAATAGTTTTTGAAAGGGACTATACCCTTGTTTACAAAAAGAAGGCCCAAAAGCCGAATAAGAAAGAGAACCGTGAGAGAAAAGGATCAGAATCCAAATGTTACAATGATGTTCAAAGTAGCTAAAAATAGCTACCAAGACGAGACAAAACAACAAAATTACTACAAAAAAGCAGTAAAGGATCCACAAAAAAATCAAAAAAAACAAGGACAAAGCAGAAGCATCTCTACTTCTTAGTAGCTTTTTCTATGATGGTTTTGATATTCTTCCAGGATTTAAACATACCCAGAGTAGTCATATGGGCAGCGTCATTAGAATCCAGCTGCTCCAAGGTCTTCTTGCTTTGCTTATCGGTACCCCAAATAGTTGCAAGCACTCCACTTAGGTTGAGACACTTCGATGTGTTGTTCAATAAATTCCTTAATCGGCCTAAAGATGGCAATGTTGTAATCATGCCTTGTTTTGGCCTTCCCTAAGCGAGAGTCCAAGGAGTGCAATTTCTTGTATATATCTTCAATTTGGCTGCTGTCCACATCCTCCTCCTCCTCCTTCTTCCTCTTTCCTTTCTGTTTTGTCAAGTTTTTAACTTCATCCTTCAACAATTTCATATCTGCCTCTAAGGCTTCTAGCCTTTTTGTAGAGCTTTCCAATTGCACTTCCCGGGGGCTGGCACTGCTGATATGCAGGAGGTCATGAGAAATTTCAAATTCATGAGAACCCTTCTCCACAGCAAGGGTCTCAAGGTTAAGCTTCCTAGAAGCCCTGGTAACCGGTCTCCGCGAGGTAGAGGCCAAGTGGGGGCGGGAGCATCAGAAGGGGGAATGGGAGAAGAATCCTGAACGGCCGGCATGGGGGTGACAGCAGCGGTGGCAGGGGCAGAGAAAGGAGAAACAGGGCTGGCAGCAGCAGAGCTCGGCAAAGGGGGAATCGAGCTAGGGGAGGATGGGAGACCAGGAAACCTGAGGAGACAACATTTGTGTAACAACAAAATGAGCCCTTGGTGTAAAGGAACCACCTGGGAATGCTTTTGAAACTCAAGAATGGAGCGTTCAAGAGAGTTCAACAAGTAATGGGGGAAACAAACCAAACGATCCCTACGAAAGTGATTAAGAAAAATAAGGTGTTTCACAGGAACAGTGACAAACCTTCCTTCCAAGGAGATGAACCGTATCATCATGCGGGTTACTTCATCATATGGTGGAGGGATCGAGCTAACAAGCAGGCCCGCTGTTATGTAGGTCAGTTTCTCCTCTCCCTCAACAAATCTCCTCTCTTCAACATCTCTATCGACCCTTTTGTTAAAGAATCTGAAGCCCTCCAAGCCAAGGCCGGTCGCTTCAGCAATAAGTTCTTCATTGATTAAGACCTTCTGCCCCCCATATTCCACTATCCTCTCCTTCCAATCCTTTGCAAAATGCACAGAGATGCTCTGGTCATGCCCCTGAACTTTTTCCATGAAGTTTGTTATGCCACCCTTGCTAAGAATGCTCCACAGCTCAATATTATCTTTCCAGTCTGGGTCCACACTAGGCTCAATTTGACAAGGAGGACCCCCCATCTTCTCTATTCTAAACTGATTGCAACTAATTCCTAACTGATTGCTAAAGCCAGTCCACTTTTTGCTATAGTAATCCGCACAATAATGGAAATGAGAGCCGTTGCTATTCCCACGATCGGCTGCATGTTTGCTGATCTGAGCTTGCTGAAAAACGCATGTGAGAATAGCCCGCTCCCTGCCATCAATCACTTTATCGCTGCCTTCATTTTCTGTGGAGGTTTGAATCCACCTTTAATCAAATCCACAATGCAGCCCATCCGCGATTTTCAAAACCGTGTATCTCCACTTGAAATTCCCCATATGATTCACACTATCTTGATTATTAGACATGATTTGCATAAACCAATACTTTAAATCAACACGTGTGGGAGTATTTTTGATCCACACCCAAAATTCATAACTCATTTCAAGATATTGCTTACGTATGGAGTTCCACCCAATGTTGTTTTGAAGTCATTTAGGGATGCTATTATTGTCCCAAACTGTAAGGTTAACATTAATGCCATAATTTTCCAAAGCACATCCGCTAATTTATTACCCTCCCTGTAGGTATGCATGATCCTAATGTTATTGAAAGTATGACTAATACTTATGGACTCGCAATAAAATCCTTGATGCTCCACTTGAGATGAGCACCGCTTAAGAAGATTAATGATATTTGGGGAGTCTCCTTCAATAATGAGGTTCAATATTTTGTTATCTATTTTGTTGACTAATCCTATTCATTATTTGGGAAAAGATGTGAAGTCTTGTATATGCAGCCATAAAGGAAAGATAATTCTAGTATTGGGAAAAGTTAAATTGATCATGGATGGTATATCTAAACTCAAATATGATGTTATATTCAGATTTCTCTTTAAAAATTATGCATGTTCAAAACAAGAATCATCTCAATCTGAGATCGTATGCAAAAGTTATAGTTGTTTTAAGTTAGCTCCGAACTTGCATGCTTAGTTTTGGTACTCACAGAGTTATTTTCCTAACTTGCAGGATTAGTTCTAGAACTCACAGAGTTAGTTTTAGAACTCACAGGCTTAGTTCTGGAACTCACTGATTTTGACAGTTTTTCAAGAATTGTGAAAGATTAGAGAATCCAATGAAAAATATGAGAGGGGTTTTTGTTTGTAGTAATGTAATTAAACAAAAACCTTATTCAAATTTGATACAAGTATTACCAATAAAGATATATCTAACTTTTAATGGGCTTTAGTCCGAGGAAAATTGATCGATGATTGCTAAAAGTTACATAAATAGAAACATAAAAGTAAAACATAAATTCTGAGAGAGGGTTTTGTTTATAGCAATGTGTTTAACAATAAACGCATTCAAATTTACTACAGGTTTTACCAACGAAGAGAGATCTAACTTTTAGTGAAATACGCTTTGAGGAAAAGTGTATCGATGAGCACTAAAAGTTCCATAAACAGAAAAATAAAAGTCAAATGGAAAATCTGAGAGTTTTTTTTGCTCATAGAAATATGTTTAACAAAAACATCATTCAGATTTGCAACAGGTTTTACCAATGAAGATAAATCTAACTTTTAGTGAACTACGGTCCAAGAAAAAGCATTTCGACAAGCGACAAAAGTCAGCATAGTCAAAAATAACAAAGTCAAATGGAAAATATAAGAAAGGTATTTGGTCAAAATAATATTATGAGGAAGAACCTCCTTCCAATAATGTAGAGGAATAAAATAATTATGATTCTTGTTACCCAAAAAAGGAGAAGATTTAGGAGCAAATCTTCCTAAAATAAGTGAGATAAGACTTTGAATCCAATAATACATCTCTCTCCATATTTTGTGGAGATGGAGATCTTATTTGTTAAGATTAGAATAAATATAAGATCAGATTGTATCTCCCAAAATAAGGAGTTCGTTGGATGCATAAATTATAAATGCAACCTTCCACACTCATATATGTAATTCTTTTCTCCCAAGAAATAAATATTTGTTCTTTCTTTCCAATATTTTGAAGTAAAGTTATTCTACAAGTTTTGAATTAAAAGTATGAATTAAGTCCTCTTCCAAGGAATGATCTAGCCACTCATTCCAAGGAATATGGATCAATGTGTTAATGATTGTTTCTTTATTTTTGTATTTTTTTTTTTGTTGTAAACTTCTGATTTTTATGTTATGTGATCCTTCTTCAAGATAAGTCTAATTGTGAACCTAAAGGTGTCTTTTTATCTTTCAGCTTATTTTTAATTCAATAATTTCATTTATGCAAGTGTGTTTTATTTCTACAAGTGAGATTTCCTTTATACAAGTGTGTTTACATTAAAAAGAAATAGAAAAGTCAAATGGAAAATCTGAGAGTTTTTTTGTTCAATGAAATAGGTTTATCAAAAATCTCATTCAGATTTGCAACAGTTTTTCCCAATGAAGATAAATCTAACTTTTATTGAACTACGGTCAAGGAAAAAGTGTATCCGACAAACGAGAAAAGTTCCACATCACACAAACAACAAAGTCAAATAGAAAATCTAAGAAAGGTATTTGGTCAAAATCATATTTTGAGGAAAATCCTCCTTCCAATAATGTAGAGGAATAAAATCATTATGATTCTTGTTACCAAAAAGCAAGGAGAAGATTTGGGAGAAAATCTTCCTAAAATAAGTGAGATAAGACTTTGACTCCAATAATATATCTCTCTCCATATTTTGTGGAGATGGAGATCTTAGTTGTTAGGATTAGAATAAAGATAAGATCAGATTGTATCTCCCAAAATAAGGAGTTGGTTGGACACATAAATTATAAATGCAACCTTCCACACTTAGATATGTAATTCTTTTCTCCCAAGAAATAAAGATTTGTTCTTTCTTTCCAATCTTTTGAAGTAAAGTTATTCTACAAGTTTTGAATTAAAAATATGAATTAAGTCCTCTTCCAAGGAATGATCTGGCCACTCATTCCAAGGAAGATGGATCAATGTGTTAATGTTTGTTTCTTTATTTTTGCATTTTTCCTTTTGTTGTAAACTTCTGATTTCATGTTATGTGATCCTTCTTCAAGATAATTTTTGTTGTGAACCTACAGGTGTCTTTTTATCTTTCAGTTATTTTTAATTCATCAATTTCATTTATGCAAGTTTCATTTCATTCATGCAACCTTTATTTATGCAAGTGTATTTTATTCCTACAAGTGTGATTTCCTTTATGCAAGTGTGTTTACATTTCTGCAAGTGTGCATTTATATTTACGCATGTGTGCTTTCAATTCATGCAAGTTTGGATTTTGTCTAAGGGAGTTACTTTCTAATATCTTCTTCTCTTAATTCATACAACCTTCGACACCAACCCGGATTGACATTATTAATGGTGAGGATTGATGACCCTCATCATGTACCTTCGGATGCATTTTTTTACCCTCTAAATATTTCTCTTTCGATGCGCCTTTTATCCACCGGATGATTTATACCCTCTCGGTGCATTCTTTTATTCAATGGATATAAAAGTGTATCTTCTCGGATGCATTCTTTTACCCTCTCGAATATTTTTATTTTAGAAACAATTTTTTATCCACTAGACACACGTATCTGTACCCTCTCAATGCCTTATTTTATCCATTGGATATAAGCATGTACCTTCTAAATGAATTCTTTTGCCCTCTGGATATTTTTGTTTTGGATGTAGTCTTTTATCCACTAGATGAAGATATGTATCCTCTAGGTGCATTCTTTTATCCATTGGATATAGACATGTACCCTTCGATGCAATGATTTACCCTCTAGACATTTAGGTTTTGGGTGCATTATTTTATCCTTTGTTCGCAAGCTTGTATCATGTGGATGCACTCTTTTACCCTTTGGACATTTGGGTGTCACATGTACCTTTTAAAAAAACATCAGCATTAAAATATTATTTTAATAGTAAAACTTTCTAGAGATCATAACTTTTGATTCGTAGCTCAGATTAAGGTGATTATTTTTTAAATTGTGTATTTTTTTGATATCTACGTATTGGTGAAATTTTTATACATATTTCAAATTTTAAATGTACTTTTACTCATTTTAATATTTACATGCACTTAATTATAAATTTCCAAATTTTTGAGCATGTTATAATCACTTGTTGATGCAATTTCACTGAGCCCAACGTCCTAAACTTTTGGGTGTTACATTCTTGTATCTATGGGTGTATACATTTATATCTCTCTTGTTTATTGAGATATCTATATATTTGGCATATTGATATTCTCTCTGTGGGGGATCTATTCTGTAAATCCCAGAGTTAGTTTCTCGGTGTTCGAGTAGATGATTTTGGAAACTCATGCAGATCTATGGTCTCACTCTACCCATTCAATAGTATGAGAGGGTTTATTATTGATACTTTCTTTGGGTTTCGTGTGATTTCCTTATTATGTGTTAATAATTCTTCTTTAGGTTTCATTTCCTTTCCTTATTACCTTGGCTTTTCCCGGATCGTGGCACTCCTATTTATTTGGACCTTTTGTCCTTGGCTTATTGCCTTGGTTATTATTCCTAGATTATGACACACCTATTTCTAGCGGTGATCTTGCTTCTTCATATTTTTTGTTCTTGACTTGTTACCTTCGATTTTCTTGGATTTTGCCACTCCTATTTATTTAGATCTCTTGTCCTTACATTGTTTCCTTGGTTTTTCTTGGATCATGGCACACCTATTTTTAGAATTTGATCAAATTATGTTTGGTGTTTTTTTACACTTTCAACACCACCCATTGATAGTCTCCTTGCATGGTGTTATTATAGTGAAGCCCAGTGTCGGTTATTTTTTAGTTCTATGATCAAGAATATAATTTAGACCATAGTACGCACCAAAAAATTTTAGAATTGTATGAGTTTTGGAGCTGATATTCTTAACATATCTTGTAGTGGGATTTTGTTATCTCTACTTTGTTATTACTAGTTTTAGGTACCTTGTAGTGTCCATTTTTCCTAGTTATTGTACACGGGTACCTCATTAGGCCTTGTTTTTGGGACCCACCTTGTTGGGTTAGCTTTCTTAGGTGCACTAATTGTGTGGAGTTAGCTTACTAGTTGTGTTAAGTTAGCTTCTCGCTATGTGGAGTTATCTTACTAATATTTTGGAGTTAACTACCAATATCGCTTAGTACGAATTCTTCACCACCGATTTAGGTAGTAATTTCACTTCCCTCCTCCTATATGTACATCTTTCTTAATAATTAATTCAATTCATTGTATTGTAATGTATTGAGAATTATGGATTATGATGGATTTCCTATATGTTATTTTAGCTCTACTATTTTGAAAATCTAATGTGGTGTACTATTATCATCCGAGATCATGGCTTGGAAAAATATTCTTATCGTCCTCTCATTTCCTTTCCTTGATGTTTTTGATTTATTTTTTTATATTTGTGTTTTTTGACTTTATTTTACCAATGGATAAGGCATTGATCTCGATCCCCAAATGTTCATGCTTTCTCTATTTTTCCTTTTTCCAATTTAGAATATATTACTAAGTAATATCCAATTGTTGTCATGCTAACTTTATAGCATACAAAATTTAAAATTTTTCTCATGACTCCTAAGCCCACACATGAAATTCCCTTTCTCGGGATAATGTAAACCTTTACTCGCCAAAATTCAATTGTTTCACCCTCGTTATGGTTAAGAGGAACATACTTGAAATGATTTTCAAGGGTGTTTAATGTTCACATAAGTTAACCTAACTTTTTTCTATAAGTTACTGAGACCTATGAAAGAATAGTGCTCTCGGAAGCTTCAAAAGGGTTATTTTAGGTATTTTCTCATAAGAGGAAATCCCTTAGAAGTTAAATGCAAAGAAAACAAATTATTTGGAGGTCGTATGAAATATTATTGATATTATAATCATATTGTAATTACATTGGTTATAAATAAAATCAATTTGGAACCCTCCCTTGAAATGTAAATAGTCATCCCTTATAGGATAAAAGTAAAACCTAAAATTATATGATGTGAAATGAATTGTTAGATTGTTCTTGTTATTGATTAAAAACTAATGTAATTTTTCTACATAATTTTATGTCGATCCCCATAGGAAGGGATTAGAAAAGGTAAATATTATAATATATCAGCTTTATGTTGACAGGATTTTGCTACACAAAATAAGGATGAGTACTTTAATGATTCTAGTAGGGATTTAGTCTCTTTACTCTCTGTATCTTATGTCATAAATTTCATATATATATATATATATATATATATATATATATATATATCTTAACAATAGTATTTTTGCACCCACTAATCAAATTAAACCATTATCATATGTTAATGTGTCATTCGATGACTTAAGAGTGATGTGTGAAATAAAACTTAATTAAAACTTATCCATTACCATGGAAGGACTTCCATAGGAATCAACGTGGTTCTATTAGTAATAATCATAACAACCCTTGTTTGTGTGATATAATAGAGTGAGGGCCTTATACCCTAGCCAAGAACGATCTTTGTGCTAATTTTGATCCGAAGAGAGTGTCTTGATAAATGGAAGGATTTTTGGTCATAGTAGCATGGGGAAACATTTTGTTTTTTCATAATTGCAATCTTAAGTTAAGTTGAAAATATTTCTATTACATATTTAAAAGAATAATAAATCATGTTTGAACCTACTTAATGTTTCTACAAACCACCTTTGTAGGAGGTGCACAAGATTTCATAAAAAAATTTGAATTATACTCTTCCCATTATATAAAGTGCAAGTACATGTGATGTAGAATCCATAGAAGGATGGTCTTTAGGAAACATTTAATGGGATAAACAACTTACTTGTGAACATCTCGAATTCATTATCGAGGGCTAGTGTATGTTTCACATCACATCGGAGTTACACACACTTGACCTATCCTTTTATTATGAATCAAAATTAAATATTTTTTTGGAGGAAGTAATGAGATTACAAATACGTAAACTAACACATGATTAAAATTTTGAATCAAGTGGTTCTTTTCTACAACATGGTATTATGTGTCATAATGAAATTAACCTTTCTTATGTAAACAAAGTACCGATTAGGTAAGAAAGTGAAATGTATATAAAAGTAGAATTCTAAACCATGTGTTCATCAGATTAATGCAATTATGAGTGATTTTCTATGTGAACTATTATTGTGTCAAGAAATAATAAAAATAAAAATAATTTCAAGTTTTAATGTTACATTTTCAGTTGTTAATTTTTTAGCGTAACAAAATAATTTTGAATATTAGTAAATGGGGAGCTATGAGGGTACATTGAGTGTTGTGTCAAGCAGCTGATTATGGCTATAGAATGTTTGATTTCTTAGCTAAATATGGCTTCGAAAGGGTTGTTAATTGCCTCAAATTGGTCAGGCTTGAAAATCCACTCATGCAAGATGGGAAGAAAAGTCATCCACACCTATTGCATGGAATAATATTCTCAAATAACCTTCAGACAAGAATGTGCGTCCCGAATCACCTATAAAGGTGCAACTCACAAGTGCAAAGGAAAAGGAAGGCATGACCCACCTTAGTGTGCCAGATGGATGTTTGTATCAGGAAATGGGTAAAGTGAATCTTACACTTGTTGGTAATTTTCTCGGATCTAGACCTAATATTGATGCTATTAGGAAATGGGCTTTGAGAAGGTGGCAACCAAAGGGAGATCTGATTATTACAACCATGTCATGAGGTTTTTCCCTGGGTAAACTCAATGAGTAGATTGATTTGGAATTGGTTCTTCTAGGAGGGCCTAGTGCATGGGAAATTTGGGTCTTTTTTGAAAAGGTGGTATCCAAGGTTTGATCCCAATACTAAGAATATACACACTATACATGTATGGTGTCGACTACCTAGTCTACCCCTTCAATTTTGGGATGATGAGATCCTATTAAATGTTGCTAAATCTATTGGATCTCTAATTGGGCTTGATGGACCAACGAGGAATAGATCCATACTTGCTTATGTAATATTTTGCATCTCTTCTGAAATGGAATAGGAACTCCTAGAGCATATCATTTTACAATCAAAATTTGGCACATGACAACAAAAGATTGAATATGAAACCTTTCATTTGAGGTTAAAAAATGTCGTAGAATAGGACATTTCACCAGAAAATGTCCAACGTTGGCCAAACACAAGGATGGAGGGTTACTTCAGATAAAATGATGGGTAAAAATAACATTTTAAATGTTGTATCTACAGAGGCACTGAAATAAGGAACGATAAGGAGATCTTGTTATGGAAACACCAGTGAAGGTATTTATGTATGTAGATGAAAAGACTACTACAAAAAGAGTTAATCTCATTTCCAAGGATATAGAATGCATGTTGAATATGAAAGATCAGACTAGATTGATGGATCAAGTAAATGAGAAAAGATTTGAATATGAGATAAAGGAGATAAAGGTGGGTAAGAATGATTCTTTATCTACCATAGAGGAAGAGTTGTATGATGACAAATAAAATAAGGAACCAGATCTCTTCACGGAGGAAAATTTATCTATGTCAGAGAATCTCTCGCCCGTAGATGATCAACTTCAATTCAGAATAAAGCAAAAATTTCACAGCCACACAAGGATCAGGAACATGGTGAAAAGGAAGAGGGTGAATTTACACAATTCTAGGAAAATAAACTTCCTGATTGTGATACTGATTCGATCAATGGGTTTATAGAGGGTAAATCAAAAAATAATGAAAGGATTTGAGGAGATCCTGGATGCACTATATAATGATAACAAAAAAAGGAAACTAGGGAGCCTCAACATCTAGAATAACTAGATCGTCTACTAGAAGGATAGTATATTTTGGAAGCAACTCAAAAAAGGTAAACCTTCAAAGAAGGAACTCAAAAAGAAGGAAATAAAAAAGTATTGCAAATGGAATTTAAAGTCAATTGAGCCATCTGAAAATACCTGTTAGTGCAACTCAAAGAAGCACTCCCGATGTTAATCGATTTCTAGTTTGACATTTGGACATCCAAAGTGTGATTATATAACATTGAATCTTTTCCCCAAGTGTGAGACTTGTAAAATGGGAAAATAATCTCCAGTTAGAGGTTGATTCCTCAAACCCTATGATCAGTGTATTACTTGAAAATTGTAGAGGTTTAAACTCAAAATCCTACTATAAATTCCAAGGGACAGAGATAGAGAATGCAAAAGAATTAAAACTAATGCTAATAAGGTGATGCACCAAAGGAGTGGTGAGAATTTTTACTTCGCAAATTGACACATATTACGTAAATACAACAAAACATCATACACAAACTGATAAAATGTAATGAAAGATCATTTATGGACCAAACAACACAAGAAGAGGACTGAAACTCATTCACAAAGCTTGCATCACAATTCCAATATCAAAATACATGCATTACATCAACAGGAAGGTAGAAAATATGTTGCAGTCTTGAAAGAGGTCAGTATTCCACAAAATCACTTTCTAAGGTGAAAGAGGGAGCCTACAAAACATAAAAATGTCCAACCACTACAATATGAGCCTAATCTAGATTTTAACAATGCCCATTTGAGATCGGAGAGAGAAATGTGGGAAAACGTGAGAGAGGTTTCAACCACTCGACCAAAATGTAATAAAACAGCACGGGCCTCCTTGAAAGTCCATTCTCTGACGTTTTTGACCATAGTGGGAGAGAAAACGAGCCATCCTGCACTAAAAATGGTGGTTGAAATGTCATTTTTATTCATTTCCATGTGCCAGAGGTGTTTTCATATTTTCTCCTCCAAACTCCACCAAATAACAAAAATGACCCCATAATCATGTAGAGAATTTCACCAGCTTCCCATTGATATAAAGAACACCAAAAATGAGCTCGGATCGAAAGTTATGGTCATTTGAAAATTTAAGGAAAAACAAGGCCGAAAATGGTTGGTGGGCGAAAAATTTGAAATTTTCCCACCTTTTGCATTTGGGAAAAATTCCCAAAAAATCTTCGCGCCCCGCCGGTTTGGTGCCATGTCGCATGTTTTGATTGGAGGTAGGATTTCCCCACCTCATTTTCCATCGCTTCGGCCTTTGGAAAATTTTCCAAAAATTCTTCGTCAGCCAAACCCCGGAGGCCACATGTCATGTTATGGCTCGTCGCAACCTTCCATCTCAAATTTTCCACCGCTTGTGACCACCCTCCCTAAACTGGACATGTGGCACCATTTTATTGGACGCGGGCCTTGCCTTCTATTTTTTCCCGCTTGGCTTGCCTTGTGTTTTTTCCGCCACGTGGCATGATCCCATTGCTCGAACCTTGGGAGGCGGGCCTTCCTTTTGAAATTTTCCTTTGATTTTACTCGGGAAAATTTCCCAATTTTTTCCCGAGCTCCGCCTTGGCCGAAGGACATGTGGTAAGTTTCTATAGGTTGTGGGCCTTTGAGGAAAAATGTCTCCTTTGCGCTAACCTTTGGGAAAATTCCCAACTTCTCCCCACCTAACGAAGCTCCGTGGCCCCTCGCTCACGTGGCGCAATTCTATCGGGATAGGGCTCTAGGGGACGGGCTTTCCTTTGAATTTTTCCTTTTCAAAATGGGAAAATTTTCCTCCACGTCTCGACCTCTGTTGGATCGAGGACATGTGGCCCAATGCCACTGGATGTAGGCCTGGGTCTCAAAAAATTTGCTTGTGCCAACCCTTGGAAAAATTTTCAACTCTTCCCCGCCTGGACACATGGCACAATATTATTCATCGGCAGGCCCTCGAGCCAAAAATTTCCTTTTGAACCCCACCAAACACTTGGTAAAAAATTCAAGTTTACCTCCGTCCTCCGCCACTCCTACGCTAACATGGTAGATTCTAATTGGCCGGCAGGCCTATCTAGGGAAAAATTCCCACAAAACTCCGTCGAGCCATAACTTGAAAAATACATGGAGTTAGGAAGAAAACTTTACCTTTCTAGAAAGTTAATAAGGATCCCTATCCAATGGTGCCATTTCCGAAGGTTTTTAGTGCCCTAATAATGAAAAATTCTGACTGGGCACAAGGGAGGAAGGTAAAGAAGGGAGTTAGCCAAATCAAACAAGGGGCTTATTTTGGATAACAATTTTGGCGACTCAGGGGGTCATCTCGCTGTTGGATGAAGATACTAGTTTCTGGAGCAATCCATTGGGCATGGAGTCATAAAATTATTTGTTTGGGACCAACTAATTATAACAATGCAAGGAGGAAGAAGGAGGGCGAACACCATCCGATTTGGGGCAAGGCCTACAAAAATGCATTTCCGGAATAGCAAGCTTGTGCCAAAACACTTAGGGAAAGCAAAGCTAAACTACAACAAAACAATGTGCATAAGAATTTGGAGGAATGAAAAATTAAGCTAATATGTACAAGGTAGAAAATTTATTTCAGTACTAATGCTTTAGATGGATTCCATTGATTGGAATCTGCAATTATTCACCATCAATATAGACAATTAGAAGGCATTTCTATCCTTACACTTTGTGACCATGTATGGGCCACTCCAAATGGCATCAAATTTTGAATGCCTCCCGGTTTTGCTCTGTTTGCATCCCATTTTAACACTAGATCTCCAACTTGGAAAGATCTATCCTTGGCCTTTCTATTAAAGGTCTTCTTGATCAAAGCTTGATCCTTCTCCATTGCTTGGGATGCCTAGATTTCTGATTTCTTAGAGCTCCATCAATTTTGCATACCTAACCTCCATAGGTTCAAACTCCAACAACTCCAACTACTTCATGAGTTCCAATGTTGGCAACTCGAGTGACATAGGAAAAATTTCCTCTCTTCCATAAACAAGCTTGAATGGAGAATTACCTGTAGATCTCTTAGGAGTTATCCTATCAGCCCATAAGGCTGATCTCAATTTAGTATGCCAAGACCTTTGATTTTCATCAAGAGTCCTCTTGATGATCCTTAACAAGTTCTTGTTTGTGGACTCAGCTTGGCCATTACCCTGAGGATAATAATTTGATGAAGTGCTTAGGTAGATTCCATTCTTGACAAGCAATTCGGGCTTACCTTGGATCCAATGAATGCCAATGCATTATTAGATATTATTGTAGCATGTATGCCAAATCTGGTTGCTATCCCTTCATAGAAGTCCAAGATGCTAGATTCATTTGCTTCCTTGAGTGTCACTACCTCAGTCCACTTGGTGAAGTAATCTATTGCTATTAGAATCCACTTGTGTCCTTGGCTTGAATTTTGGTTAATGACTCCAATGAAGTCCTAACCCCATTAAATGAATGGTTGGTCAACGAAATTAGATGCAATGGAAGGGCAACTAGTTTCTCCTTACCTGTGAAGAATGCAAAATTCTTGCACCTCTTGATCCATGCATAACAATCACTAAAAATATTAGGCCAATAATAGCCAGCCCTCATGATCTTGAGATCTTTCACTCTTGGTGCAAAATGACCACCAGCTGATCCACCATGAAACTCTTCCAACGCTCTATGAATTTGATTTGTACCAATGCATCTCAGTAGCACTCCATTCACATCCCTTTTGAATAAAACACCATCAACAAGGGAATATGGGACATCCTACAATCTGAAGTGTCTCCTTTTGGTTTTGTTCATCTCTGGAGGGCATAGGCCTGTGTATAGGAAATGCATTATGTCTTGGGTCCAGAAAAGAGTGAGGACATTATCATTTCCTTCTTGAGTGCTTCCTTGTTCATGGTTGTCTTACTGATGCCAAAACAACCTCTTCCTCATTGCATGCTTCCTTTTGTTTGTTCAAGACAAGCTGCTCACATAATCCTTTTCCTCTGACCAACTTGGTGACTTTGATCTCAATTTCATACTCCATGACATGAGTAATCCACCCTGCTCTCTTTTCATTCAGGTCTTTATTGAGGAGGAAGTCTTTAACTCCCACATGAGAAACCAACAGTTGAACCTTATTGTTTGAAACTAGATGCTTAAATTTCTTGAATCTCATAATCACTACAAGAACATGCTTCTCAATGAAGGAATATCTCACCTCATAGTCCTCCATGCTTTGGTGAAGAAAGCAATTTGCTGTTCATCATAGTCTCTCATTATGCTATACCAAAATTGCAGAAATAATATCATCACCTCCAAATGCATAGAGGATGAAGTTTTTGGAGAAATCCATATTAATGAGAGTTGGAGCTTGTGAGATGGCTTCTTTGATTACTTCAAAACTTTCCTTGCCTTCTGCTGTCCATTTGAAATCTATGTATTTCTTTAACATCTTAGTAATAGGTTTGAATAGGGCTGCAAAATTTGGGACAAACCTCCGTACAAAATTTATTCTTCCCAAGAAACTTTAAAGGGCCTTCTTATGGCTTGGCAATGGTAGTGCCTTTATGGCTTCAACTCTTTCTGGATCAATTGCCAACCTTTTTGGAGACAATGTGGCCAAGGAGCTTTCCTTCATGAGCTAGAAAATACACTTTTGGGATTCAAACATACCCTAAATCTTCTACACCTTTGGAACACTTGTCTCAAATGAAAGAGGTGGTCTACTACATTTCTTGAAAAATAGTGATATCATCTAGATATATCAGCACCATTTTGTTAATCAATTCCTTGAACACCATGTCCATTGCCCTTTGAATGTAGCTCCAGTGTTGGACAACCTAAATGGTATTTTTCTATATGCATAAGTACCCCATTTGGTTGTGAAGGTTGTCTTGAATTGATCCTCTTCCTTCTCCATAATTGATTGTACCCCGAATAGCCATCAAGTAATGAAAACCTTTTAGAGCCAACAACAACTTGTAAAATCTGCTCCATAGAAGGAAGTGGATAATGATCCTTGAGAGATGCTCTATTCAAATCTCTAAAGTCAACACACAATCTGATTTCTCCACTCTTCTTCCTAACTGGAACCAAGTTTCCTACCCAAATAGAATGCTTGATAGGGAAAATGATACTTTCCTCTATCAACCTATTCAATTCTTTTCTCATGAGGGGCTCCATGTGTGGATTGATTGGCCTTTGCTTTTTCCTGATGGGTTTAGCACTTGGGTCCAATTCAATAGTATGTTGAGCTAACTTGGGATTGAAACCCTTCAAATATTCATAGCTCCTAAGCAAACACATCAAGGAATTCTTGACAAAGTGCATTTAACTCATGCCTTTCTTGTTCAGGTTGTCATTTTACCAATTTGGAGTGACCTTCCCTCTTACCAAGATGGGCATTGAATCTTCTCCTTGACTTGGATGTTTGCTTTCTCCTTCCTAAACTAATCATTAGGATTGAAAATGGACTCCAAAGTGACAAGTCCTTTTGGTAGCTTGTTGGTTCTCACTGTACCACTTGATCACCATACTTGCTTTTTCTAACTTTTCCTGATTTTTAGCTAAGAACTCAGCTTCTTCTTGCAAGAAATGGATGATTTGTTGATCATTTTCAAGAACTTACAAACTTACATTGTTGTCTGGCACTGAAGGCCTTACAATCACATGAATGCTTGGTTGTACCATGTCTTTCTTGATGCTTTCAATAACACCAAAGGTTTCTCTAACTCGGTCCAAGTCTGCCGAGAGCTTGGTTTTGTTTTCTAGGGATGGATTTGATGCTAAAGCTCTCAAAATCCTCAATGAGGTCCCACACCCTATTTTTGTAGCATTTGAGCATATCATTCTTGGTAGCATGTTGCCCCTTAACTTGGTTGACAATCAGATCACTGTCACCAAAAACTTGCAAGTTCTTAATTCCCCTCTTGATTGACCAATGCAATCCTTGTATCAAAGCTTTATATTCAACATTGTTATTAGAACATGCAAACTGAAATAAAAAATATAAATAGTACTTAACTCCTTGGGATGAAACAAGCATAGCTCCCCCTCCTGAAACTTACCTACTTCTTGATCCATCAAAGAACAACTTCCATACCTCATTGTCATCCTTGTGGTCTGGCTTGGTGATGCTAGGAATAGGCTGATTTTCCTCATGTATGCAATAGACTCCTAGCTTAGATTCTTCTATTTCTTGATAAGGATCAAAATAATGCACCTTTCTTGCCCATTCATCAAGAGTCAAATCTAGGATGCTTCCAACCTTGGTGTCAGCTTCACCAATGCTTGGGTAATCCTCTTGATCAAATGTTGAATAGTTGGTATTGATTTGGCTTGGAGTGTGAGGCTCAATGTGAAATTTTGTAATAGGCTCAGATATGATTGTGGCCTTGGTTCCATATCTTGTTCTAAATAACATGTGTGACCAATCAGTAGATAAGTAACCTCCAATCTTGGTTGTGAAATCCCTTGACAAACATAGGGCAAAGAGTGGTGGAAGATCTATCACTGAGACATCTTACAAAACAACAATGTTGGGGCATGCATGCAAAGTAAGACTCAAGTTTTTAATCACTCCTACTATTTTCATTGTTGTCCCATCCAATTGCACTACCCCTTTGGATATGACTTCATATTGGAGCCCCAACTGATCAGCTATTTGCTTGGGCATTACTGAACTACTTGCCCTAAAATCAATCATGCAATTGTGTACTAACTTGTCCCCAATGATCAATGAAACATAGAATGGAGGGGGCTTCAACATTTTACCTTGCTATCCTCCATAATTCCCTTCAGGATGGGTAGCATTTTTGAGTACCTTCTCTTGCATTTGGACTGCTTTGGTTTGAATTTGACCATCCTTCATGGCAGCTTATAGCAAATCTCTTTGGCTTGGGATGGATAGTGATTCCCACATTGATATGTTTACATTTGTCTTCTTCATCTGATCAATGATGTTGAATGGGGATGAAGCATCTCTCTACTATCCTTTGGCCTGCACATTCATTCCTTGCACATGGGTAGCAACAACTAGTATCTGAGTTGGTCTAGGAGTTGGCTTGGGCTGTCCTTGCATGTTTGGGCTGCATGTTGTTTGTCAACATTTTGTGGAGTGATAGGAGGCTGTGGATCACTTGGAGCCAATGGCTTCCCTTCACCCAAATTTCTCCTTTTTGACCTTGTGTTGGCTGTAACACTTTGAGATATTGTTTGATTGATGCCACAAAATTCTTCTACCTATCGAGTTTACAAGTGTGGTATCATTTGGATCTGATTGTTGCTAGGATGTTTCTTGTTGTTGGTTATTTCCTTGACTCCCTTCACTCTCCACACCAGTTGTTGTTACCATTAAGGCTTGATTTAGAGCACCATTGAAGCACATAGATTGGTTGTGAGGTTCATTGCATGGGAAACACCAATCATACTCTTGAGCTATGTTGTTTTGTACTGGCACTAGTGCTTTAGAGGTAGATGCAGCATTGGGATTATAAGGCTGAAATGGTCTGTTGGCTGGAGGCCTTGCTTGATTTTGATTTACAAATAGATTGGGTGGTCTTTGAGGCTGATATGGCTTCCTGTTAGGCTAAGCTTGAGGCTGATATGAAGGTCTAAAACCTTGGGCTTGCTTCCTTTTGAGTGTAACCAACTCATTACCTAAATTTTGTAATTGCTTCATGACTTCTTGAAGTTCATTCGGGGCACTAGAAGATGAAGTAGAAGATTCATCTGAATTCTGATTTCTAGGAGTGGGAATAGGAGCTAAATTGGGCACTTGACCGGTGCTTGGAATTTCTAAATTTGGATACAGTGGCATTGGAGGCCTAGGAGCTAGCTTACCAGCTTGAATCATAGAATTTTCAGCTCTAATGGCGATGCTATAAGCAACAAGGATAGTTGTACCTCCCATGGACTGAATTAACATAGAAATATCATAATTTAAAGCTTTAAGGTAATATAGAAAAGCACCTTCGCTATTGCCTTACCGCCATTGGAATTCTCTCCCAAGTCCTTTGAAATCTGAAGTTGAAGTCGGTCGGTTGCTCATTTGGATCTCTCTTGATAGTTGTCGATTGTTCCAAAAGGGACAAGTTGTCTCCTTTTTCTCCAAAGTGCTCATGGAGGGCTATGCATAGCTGGTTCCAATTTTGGATTGAGCCGGAAGCAAGGCTCCTGAACCATTGCAAATATTTTCCTTTGAATGAAGATGCCGTGCAGTTTGACAACAACTTGCATCTAATCAATCTCATGGATTGCACAAATATGGGAAATATCCTTGACATGATCACCAGGAGTGGTCTAATTATCTCTCCACTAAAGTATGGAATATCCTTCAATACTACAACCGGAATTGGATTTTGTGCATTGAGAGCAAGTGGGCTCAGCTTTAGTGAAATTGACATATGGGTTGTGTTGTGCCATTCGATTGGCCTTAGAACCCTTGTTTATTGGGTGAAAGGTCCACCAGGTGGAGGATTTGATAGAGTTTTCTTTGGTGGAGATGGAGACCTTTGGATTCTCCTCCCTCTTTTCCTTCTTCTTGGAGATAATCATGCGATACTCAAACAACACTTCTTCTTCTCCAACTCTTAACCTTGTGTTGATTCTTCTCATGGGTTTTCGTGTCCTGGACTATTAAACCAAATGATTCTTCTTCCTCGGAGTCTCCTAGATGTGCAATTCAAAGGCTCTTTTAAGAAAGAAACTTGAAACAAATGCAAATCAATTTTGTTGCAATGAAGATGAAGACCTCATACATCCCACCAGGCATGCCGAAACTATTAGTTCAAATCAACAACACCCCCGGATGTTAATAAGATTTCTAGTTTGACATTTGGATATCCAAAGTGTGATTGCACAACATTGAATCTTTTCCCCAAGTGTGGGACTTTTAAAATGGGAAAATAATCTCCAGGTTAAGGTTGGTTCCTCAACCCCTCTAATCAGGTGTATTACTTGAAAATTGTAGAGGTTTAAACTCAAAATCCTACTATAAATTCCAAGGGGACAGAGATAGAGAATGAAAATAATTAAAACTAATGCTAATAAGTGATGCACCAAAGGAGTGGTGAGAATTTTTACTTCAAAATTGATAGAGATTACGAAATACAACAAAACATCATGCACAAACTGATAAAATGTAATGAAAGATCATTGATGGACCAAACAACACAAAGAAGAGGATGAAACTCATTCATAGAGCTTCAGACCGTCAATTCCAATATCAAAATACATTCATTACATCAACAAGAAGGTAGAAAATATGTTGTAGTCTTGAAAGAGGTCTGGTATTCCACAAAATCACTTTCTAAGGTGAAAGAGGGAACCTGCAAAACATAAAAAATGTCCAACCACTACAATATGAGCCAAATCTGGCTTTTAACAATGCCCATTTGAGCTCGGGAGAGAGAAACATGGGAAAACATGAGAGAGGTTTCAACCACTAACAAAAATGTAATAAAATAGCATGGGCCTCCTTGAAATCCCATTCTCTCGACATTTTTGACCATGTTGGGAGAGAAAATGAGCCATGTTGCACTAAAAATGGTGGTTGAAATGTCATTTTTATTCATTTCCATGCGCCGAGGTGTTTTCATATTTTCTCCTCCAAACTCCACCAAATAAAAAATTGACCCCTGAATCATGTAGAGAATTTTCTAGATTTCCATTGATATAAAGAACACAAAAACTCGAGCTCTGATTGAAAGTTATGCTCATTTGAAAATTTAGGGCAAAATAGGGCCGAAAATGGTTGGTGGGCCAAAAATTTGAAATTTTCCTACTTTTTGCATTTGGGAAAATTTCCCAAAATCTTCGTGCCCCACCGGTTTCGTGCCACGTGGCATGTTTTGATTGGAGGCGGGCTTTCCCCACCTCATTTTCCATCACTTTCAACCTTTGGAAAATTTTCCACAAATTCTCCGCCAACGGAACCCCCGAGGCCACATGTCATGATATGCCTCGCCGCAGCCTTCCATCTCAACTTTTCTACCGCTTGTGACCACCCTCCTCGAACCGGACACGTGGTGCCATTTTATCAAGCGTGGGCCTTGCCTTCTATTTTTCCTTGCGGGCTTGCCTTGTGTTTTTTTCCACCACGTGGACACGTGGCATGATCCCATTAGCTCAAGCCTTGGGAGGCGGGCCTTCCTTTTGAAATTTTCCTTTGATTTTGCTTTGGGAAAATTTCCCAATTTTTTCCCGGCTCCACTAGTTGAAGGACACGTGGCAAGTTTCTATAGGTTGTGGGCCTTGGGGGAAAAATGTCTCCTTTGCGCTAACCTTTTGGGAAAATTCCCAACTTCTCCCCGCCTGTCGAAGCTCCACGGCCCCTCGGACACGTGGTGCAATTCTATTGGATCGGGCTCTGGGGGGATGGGATTTCCCTTTGAATTTTTCCTTTGCTGAAATGGGAAAATTTTCCTCCACATCTCCAACCTCCGTCGGACCAAGGACATGTGGTGCAATGCCACTGGATGCGGGCCTGGGTCTCGAAAAATTTCTTGTGCCAACCCTTGGAAATTTTTTTCAACTCTTCCCCCCCTGGACACATGGCACAATATTATTCATCGGCGGGCCTCGGGCCAAAATTTCCTTTTGAACCCCGCCAAACACTTGGTAAAAATTCAAGTTTACCTCCATCCTCTTCCACTCCTACGCCGACATGGTAGCTTCTGATTGGCCGTCGGGCCTATCTAGGGAAAATTTCCCACAAAAACTCCGCCGAGCCATAACTTCAAAAATACATGGAGTTAGGAAGAAAACTTTACCTTTCTGGAAATCGAAAGGAGCCCTATCTAATGGTGCCATTTCTAGAAGGTTTTAAGTGCCCTAAAAATGAAAAATTCTTACTGGGGCACAAGGGAGGAAGGAAAAGAAGGGAGTTAGCCAAAACAAGCAAGGGGCTTATTTTGGATAAAAATACCTCCCCATACTATTTAGACAAAGATAATCTCTTGGAATATTAGTTCTAAGAAAAGAATACTTAAAGAGTTAAGATTTTCAAGTAGACCTAATATTCTGATTATGTAGGAAATTAAAATGAAAACAAATGTCCTTGAAAATTGCAAAACGATTTTTGGGATAACTCGAAATTATCGTTGTTGATTCTCGGGAGCTTCGGTAGTTTGGCTATTTTTGGGATAAAATCTTCTTATTGGTATGGTGATTTCGACACCAACACCCATCTTGCTTTTAAGTTTCATGTTATTGATAATGATTTTACTTGGATCCTATCAAACATTTATGCACCTAATACTATAAATGGAAGAAGGAAGATTTGGGAAGACTTAAATCTCTTTAGAAGTTATCATAAAAATGATAATTGGCTTGTTATGGGAGATTTCAACTCCCCTTTAAATCCTGGAGAAAATCAAGGTGGTAATTTTGGATACTCCAATGGCATCAAAGAATTTGTAGATTTTGTCTCGATTCTAATCTCATGGATGTGGAACTTCATGGTAATCAATTCACTTGGAAAAATAGAAGAGTGGGAAGTGACATGATTTGAGTTAGATTATATAGAGTACTTATCTTAGTCAACAAGATTCTACATTAGGACTTTCATCTATCCACTTTACCTGCACTGGCTATGATTATAATCCAATTGTGTTAAATATTTTCAACTTGGCTAAACCAATGCATTTCTCATTTAAATTTTAAAATATGTGGATGGATCATGAAAAATTTAAGATTGGATTAAGGAATGGTGGAAATGGGATAGAGGAGGAACTGGTCAATACAGATTAATTTAGAAATTAAAAAATGTTAAAATAAAGTGAGAACCTAGAATAAAGAAGTTTTTGGAAAAAAATTTGAAAGGAAAAGGGAATTAAAGAAAAAAATTTAGGATCTTGAATCAAAAATATATACAAAGGGCTTGACATTGGAGGATTAGTTCTCAAAAAGAAAATTTTAACTAAGTTACATACGGTTTGTAGTAGGGAAAAAAAAAAAAATTGGAGGCTTAAATCCAAGGAAATTTGGCTAAAAGAGGGAGATAGAAACAAAAAAAAAATCATATGACCACTATGAAACATAGAGCTTGCAATAGGATAACGAAAGTTTCAAAAGGAAATGGTATTTTTATCAAAGATCCTAAGGATATAAAGGATGAAGCTCTCAGATTTTATGAAAATATTCTCAAGGAGAATAGTGTGGATAATGAAGAGGCTGCCTCTTTTCTTTTAGAGGCCATTCCAAATGACAAAATAGATGAGAAAAGATTAAAAAACCTTTCTAAAATAGTCACTTTGGAGGAGCTACAAAAATTTGTATTTACTCTTGAAGGGGATAAGGCACCAGTCCTGATGGATTCTATTCTAACTTCTTCTAGAATTTTTGGGAATAATGCTCGTGTGATTCGTTAAAGGTGGTGAATGAGTTCTATAGAACAAGATATCTCCTTAAAGATTTGAATAATGATCACATTGTTCTTGCTCCTAAAGAAGTGAATGCTAAAGATTTTAAGGACTTCCACCCTATTAGTCTGGTAAATGTAATTTATAGAATATTTAAAAGATTATTGGAACAAGACTCCAGTCTGTTCTTGATAATATAATTTCAAAGCAATAAAGTTGATTTATAAAAGGGAGGATAATTCAAGATGGGGTGATCATGGTGCATGATATCATTCATTCAATGGATAATAACAAAAAATCTAGTATGGTAATGAAACTTGATATGAACAAGGCTTTTGAAAAAGTCTCTTGGCACTTTCTTGACAAGGTTATGGCTAAATTTGGTTTTCATAATAAATTCAAAGAATTATCAAATCTTGCATCTCTATAGGTATATTCTTAGTGGTGGTTAATGGTGAGCTGGTGGGACTTATTTGCTAGTAGTAGGGGATTAAGATAGGGAGATCCTATATCCCCTTTACTCTTCATTCTAATGGTTGATAGCCTTAGTAGATCCATTACCAAAGCTATTAATGATGGTATTTTAAAAGGAATTATACCTACTTGTGTAAACCAAATAACTTCAAATCAACAATTTGTAGATGATACAATTTTACTTTTGATGGCCTCTATCCTTGAACCTAAGGTTATCAAGTCTATTCTGAAATTTAACGAGGTTGCCTAAGGACGAGATAAATTTTGATAAGAGTTAAATATTCTTCTTTAATACTCCTCTGGAAAGACAAAAATAATTTCTCAAATTCTCAGGTGCAAAATCAGTTCTCTACCCACAACATATATGGGTCTTCCTCTTGGAACTAAAAACATTTTTAGTATAGTTTGGAATGGTTTACTTTAAATATTTGAAAATAAAATGGTTGGATGGAAAGGGGTCATTCTCTCCAATGCTGGAAAGTGTCTCCTAATCAAAGCACTCTGTAAATTTACCTATTTACGTTGTGTCTCTTTACAACATTCTTATTGTTTTTAGGGAAACAATTGAAAGGATACAAAGCATTTTTATGGAAGGGAATAGAGGAAATATTCAGATATCACTTGGTGGCATGTGATCAATTATGTACACCTCAAATAATAGGTGGGCTAGGCATAGAGGATATCAAAAAATGAATATGGCTTTAATTGCAAAAATTTGTTAGAGAATGCTTACAGAGAAGAAACCTTGGATTGATTTAATGAAGGACAAATATCTAGCTCATAAAAAAGTTTCTTTCTTTTATGATGATCAGCTTACCTCAATGTTCTATTTTTGGAATAATTTGATACAAACAAGGAATTTCATCAAACAAGGATGTAAATAGAAAGTGGGAAATGGTAGGGATATTCAATTTTGGAGTGATAACTAGACTAGCTTTAGTTTAAATGATAAATTTGGATCTGTCAAAGATATTTTATCCCTAAAGTATGGAACTAAAGTCAAAGACTACATTAAAATGGAGGGAAATAGAAAATGATAGAAGTAGCTTAAGGTGGAGATGAATGAACTAAATTCCATAATTTACTCACTTCAAGAGTAGTTGGATAACATACCACTGAATCAAATTGATGAAAAGGATGATATTGTTTGGAATAACTCAGGTGATGGAGAATACACTCGTGAAATCGGGATACAATTCTTTTCTTGAAACTATTCATTCGATTTCAAATGGAGCAGATTTGGATACTTGAACTAACTCCCAAAGTAAATTTCTTTTTTGGCTTGTTCTTAGAGGAAGAATTCTCACAAATGACAACTTAATCAAGAGAGGCTTTATAATGCCAAACATGTGTTTCCTATGTAAAAAAGAGGTTGAGGACATCAAGCATCTTCTATTACATTGTGAGTTCACTTCAAAGATTTGGAGTTATGCTTTCTCAAAGTTCAATGTTTGTTGGACAGTGCCAAAGGAATTTCCTCAAACTTGGATACAATGGGATCCCCCATACAATCATTGTATTGTTAGGAGATTATGGAAACTAGTTATGCCCCATATAATATGGAGGATTTGGAAAGACAGAAATGATATAATATTCGAAATAGCGAGAAGACATTCAAGAAAAGATTTAATAAAATTGGTAATATAGTTAAAGATAATACGTAAATATTTAAACCACCCAAGAACAAGAAACGTCTCAAGATGAAGATGTTGTAATTTTAAATTGGAGGATTGACATTGAAAATGTTGAAAAATGGAGAATTCCAACCATTGATAGGTCTTCAATACATTATATCCCCCTCCTAACTCTTGGTATAAACTCAATTTTGATGGAGCCTCTAAGGGAAACCCAGTCTAGTTATTGCTAGATGAATAATTCAGATCGTAAAGGTTGTTTAATTGCTTCTTATGCTAGCAGAATGGGGAATCATACCAATCACTATGTTGAAGCTTTATCATCTTTATGGGGCCTAAGACTTGCTAAAGATTGCAACATACAAAACATTATTGTTGAAGGAGATTCCTTGAATGTAATAAATCATCTAAATTATATACATCCTCCAAGCTGGAAAATTAAGGATTTCATTCAGGAATCTATTAATATCTATCATACCTTCAATAATATTAAAATTGGCCACACATATAGAGAGGGAAATAGGGTGGCATAAACTTTAGCTCATTATGGTACCAAAGACAATAACTTCATCACTTGGAATAATGAGAATAACACCCCTATTGAGGTACATAAATCTATTACCAAAGATAAATATGAGCATTTACATCTCATGTAGAATCACTAATGGGATTTCATGGGATTTATTGGAAATGAAAGTTAGCACATGTGAGAGGAGTACCTATATTTATAATCATCTAAATTCACATGCTCCATGGATTTACAAATGGATGGTTAAAAATTGGTTTAGGAAAGATAAAAACAACTTCTTTATGGGTGGTTTCAAGTGGGATAATCACAGAGGAAGGAAAATGGGGGGAGCTCCATGTCAAACAGAACCCAACTATGATCCCGCATGGAAAGATAACATTGAGATGTGGAATTATCTTCAGATTGGGGGATTCACCAGTTTTATTGAGAAAATCCAAGGCCACGACTAGAACATCTCAATGCATTTTGCTACATATTGGAAAGAGCGGAAGGTAAAGTATGGTGGGAAAAAAGTGTTGGTGAATGAGGAGCTTATCACGAGGTCACGGGTCTAGCATTGGATGGAACCAGGTTTTTCAGCAAAAGGGTGGACAAAAATGTAGAAGTAAAGAAGTTTGTTGAAACAAGGGAGGAGCTCCTCTTTGTAACAATTGGCATTAAGGTAAGTTCCATACCGGAACCCTTTGATGAAATTACCAAAATGATGGTTTGATTTATTTCTCTTGAAGGTCGATACTTCACTTTCCCCACGAACACTTGATTTTTCTAAATCATTTTAGGAAAAATATTTCTATATGTGTCCCACACTATCTTTAGAATTCAATCAAGCGATCCATTCTTGACTTTCAAAAGCACACCAAGGCCATTCCCTTTATCGAAGATCTTATCTTCCTCCTCCAAAGACATTGTATTACTAAATACCCTACCATTCCTATAGTCATTTTTACACCCACCAAATAACAAGGGAATACCATGCGCATCGTCCTATCACCTAACAGCACCTTTGGGTACTCACCGAGGCACACACGGTACCGAGTCTCTCCTTTATGTGATTTTAGTGGGAAACATCATCTATGATAGGAATTTAAAGAGAGTGAGTGGAAACGAGACATGCAATCATCATAGACCTTAGAATGACTTCTAGACCAATGCAGTCATTCCAACTAGAAAGATACTTTAACATAATAGGACTCATATCAAACAGAAAGGAAAATGCATAAGAATTCATACTCATTTCATAAACATACATGAATCAAAACTATGAAGATATAAGGATGGACCAGAATCATTATTGAACATATTCAAATAATTTGGTAACCCCATTACATCCATTAGATTCATCACATACCATCACAAGGTATGGTAGACCGAAGTCATACATCATAATTGGATCTACATTCCTTATCTCTCAAAAATAATATTTACAATCCCAAGCCCCTTGATGCATCCTTCTCCTATATTTTATCTACCCAACCCAATATAAATCCCTATGGCATTTTTACAAAGCTCTGCTCTCTATTCATCTCTCTCTCCTTTAATTCCTCTTTGGGCACTTGTATTTATAGGTCCCTTGACTTTCCAAACCACATTTCTAAGGTTTCATATCAGTCACCAAGTTTCTAAATGTGGTCCTCCATGGGAGCATGCTCCTCCAGGCTTGAGCTCTCCACTCCTTTCCATGATGATCTTCTAGAAACCTCCATCATAGGGAATATTCCTTCCTAGGCTAACCTATTGCCATGATGACACCTTATCCCATCCACATGCATAGTCATGTCACACTCTTCTCGTGTCCTACCTGATATGCCAAATATGGCTAAGTTCCAAGAACTTGTTCTGCTGGCACATAACATGGTTCTTCTAAAACCCTCCTAGAAACCTACCTTACGCGCTTTCTTTTTACACACCAACCCTTTAACTTAGGCCTTACGCACCCATGTACCTTTTTGTACTTATTCAATATTTTAGGGGCCCAACATCACCCCACACTTTACCTATTCTCTACCCTTGGGAACACTTCTTCAAAGAAATAATTACAATAGACTTAACATCTTGGAAAAAGAATAAGGGAATGAAGAATTGGGAAAAATGAAATAATGGGGAAGTTTTTTCATTACTTTGCAACAAGACAAGAAATTTTTTTCACAATTCGGCCTCCAACTTATTATAAGCATCGACTTATTTTTACTCTCTATGGCAGAGGTCACCAACTAGGAACTTACCTCCTCAAAACCCAGTCCATTTCCTTGAGTGTTCAATGTTTCAACCATTCCTTCCAATTCCTTTCCCATGTCCTCAAGTGCATCCATCCTTCTTGTAATCTGTGGATATAATTCCTTCAGCTGGTTTTTAATTGAACCTCGTAAGGTTTTAGTAGCTTTGAAATTCTTCTCAACCTCAGCTAGGATCCTCTCTCGCTCTTCTCTATTTCCTTTGTTCTTCTCTTGGAATTCCTTGAGCTCTACCTCATGAGTGGTGACTAAAATACTCACCACTTTATCTCTATCTACGCAATTGTCATATGTGGCCTCAACAGTATGGGTAGAAATTTTCACATCAGCAAGAACCTTTTTATACTCGGAAATGATTGCTACAACCTTTAATTTTTCCTCCTTCTCCAGGCATGTTGCTACTTCTTCCGTAGATTCTAAGACCATAGGTTGCCTTTCCATGGTGAGGATGCGTGTTAAGTCTTTAAGGAACTCAAGGGAAGATCCATAATTTTGTGCGGGTGGTGCTAGGTCCAGATGCTTTAAAACAATGACATCTGTGATGGATTCAACCTTCTTATATACCACATGCACCCTTACCTTTTCTTCCCTTAGTTCACACTTTAGCCGCCGCACGTTAATTAGTTCCTCATGCTTCAAATTCTTGGTCATCTCTTCCAGCTCTTCTTCCCTCTTTTCTAGCTCTTACTCTATAAATTTTACCTTTTCATTCCTTCGAATAACCTAGCTTCTAGTTCAACCGAGACCTTATTGAATGCATTGCATACTTGTTCATCTGAAATTTGTTGAGTGCTCACCAAGGGGTTATCTATTTTTGACTCAGGAATCTTCATTAGTGCTCCTTGGCTTACCTTGAACTCTGGCTCATCAATGTGGGACTCAATTTCCCATGAAATCATTTTCCTCATCTAAGGGTATGCACCTTCTTCATCAAATGATTTCATTTCCAAGAGTTGATCTGTTAGGACTGTGCTTTGGAAGCATGCGCGCAACACCTTGCTTGGATCATCAATGTATCTCATTCTTGATCTTTGGATCTCCATGCGCTTTCCTCTCATGCATGTACCCTTAGGAATAGTTACCGATAGAATGGGGCCTCCCATTCTACCATGATCTTTCCCTATAGTTTCTTACCAATCTTCATTCGTCACTAGATCAACGATGTGCTCCAATTCTTGTTCTACACAGGCTTCAATGATTATTTTTATTCTCTTTATGCAACCTCGTTTACTTCATCATTAGTGAGGCTTGGAGTCCTTTGACCCTTCGCGATAACCTCCTCACCTCCTACCATGTCTTGGGAACCCTTCACCTCGTGGCTTCCCTTCCTTCACATAAAGTGATAGTCGTTCTTCTCCTCTTCGCCTTCTTCTTCTAAATTGTGCACAATGAAAACAAGTGGTTCTTAGTCTCCTTCACGTTCATATTCTTCATCATCATCCCTCTCACCCCTGTATTTCTCCAAGCTCTTTGTTTCCTCTGAATCAGCTTCCTCCATCACCTTCTGTTTCTTCCTAACTGGGGATTCCAGTATAGGAGATTCTGCTTTCTCTTCTTCCTCTGGTGATTTCTCCTCTGCGATAAGCTTTCCTTTCTCTGGCACCTCCTCTCTATCTAGAGACCTATTCTCGCATGTGTAAGTACTTGTTCCTAGGAACCCACTGCTTGAGTATCTTGGAAACAGGGTTCCTTGTTCTTTATTTCTCCCCTCTCCTTTTTCTTGGGCACGGTCTTATTTCTACCTATTATGTCTTCAAGTATAACTATATCATTCTCAAAATTAGGCCTTATGTGAAAGTTTACACGCACCATAGACCTCCCTACAATAGGAAGAGTCGGGAGTTTCATCATTTGAACTTTATGTGATAAGTACTTTTCCACGTACGCACACTTGTTGGGTTAGACCAACATCCTGCGCATCTCCCTGTGGTCCCGATACATACTCCCAAGGTCAAACTTCAGCTTCTTGGATTCCTTGAATCTATTTACCCCCAACTGGAAGTACTGAGCGGTGAAGAAAAATGGAAATTTACACCATGGGCTCATGATTACATCAACCAACCTAAATCTTTCAATGCAGAAGTGTAGGTATACTATGAATTCATCTTCTCCCTCTATGTGCTTTGGCAGTTTCTTTGGGATCCTCCATTCTCCTCGAATGCATTCCTCAAGCACATATACCATTTCTCAAGACATGCCTTGTGAATGGCCGTCATACTATCGCAAGTGTATTTTTTGAATCTCTTTTTGGGCGAGGGTTCTTCCTCTGGGTACTCCCAAATGAACTTATCTACCCCATCTGGCACTCCAATCTCCAAAAACACAACAAGTAATAGGGCATTGCCGAAAAGTATCTTTTCACCCTTCGCATGCTAGTAATGATCTCATATGTGATGTACGCAGACAAGTTGTAGATGCCACCCTCTGATATCCTTTTGCAGACATTTAGCCATGAATTGTTCACTTGTTTCCACCTCTCTTGGTCATTGAGTTTTGTTACCAGGTTCATGGCCATTCTCATCACTGGTTCTTTAATATAAAAATTATCAAACTTCCTTGACCCCTTCTTGTATGCATATGTGGCGACAATTTATTTGATGGATTCTTTGTCGCATAGGTCATCCTCTATACTTTCTCCTTCACAAATGAGACCTGTGAATTTTGAAATCAGCTAAGGGGTTATGTGCATCTTGCACCCCATGAAGTGAAATTGGTCTTCGTGTACGTGTGACATCATCCATTGATAGAGGCACTCAAGCTTTCCAAAGTAGGGAAACTCATAGAGTTGCAATAATCCCGCCTTCTCCAACTTCACTTTTACTTCATCGCTATAAATGGGTAACCCTTCTAGTGAATTCTTAACTGTCAGGCGCACTAACTCCAACATCACTTCCTTTTCGGTCATGTTTGTGCAATGGTTATAATCACTTCTTTCACAAGTTTCTTAAATGGGACTCCCACTCCTTTCCCAAAGAAAACCCCATCTGGTCTTGTATTTCGCATACCATTTTTCATTGGTACTTACAAGGGGTTTCTTTTTTTCTTTACCTTGCCCTTGCCTTTTCCCTTTTTAGGTGTTACAACCGGGTTTCTTGGGTGTCATTTTGTAGGTTATATTTGCACTTCAAATTTTATTGCTCTACTTCTCTACCTTTTCCAAGCTTGGATATAGAACTTGTGAAGAAACTCCTTTTCAACCCATGCTCTAGCCAAACCATCACCGTGAGTATCCCTTTCACTAGACGACACTTCTTCACAAGTCTCTCTATGCCCGTGAACTAGTTACCTTCTAGTTTGAAAATCAAAAATAGTTACTCACGGTTAAATTTCTCCAATTTTTATTCACACGATCAACTCGAAACCCTAGTTCACAAAATATCTTCCTTCTTCATAATCACAATGTAAATAATGAAGTGTGCAGATTCTATTTATAGTTTTTCCTAATTTTCAACATTAAATGCTACCTTACCTACCACCGTACTTTAACACTTGGTGTGAATTTTTCAACAAAACCTAACTTTAGTGCTTTAACTCACATGGCCAACCTTGCTTAGACAATCCCCCAACCTTTTGGCATGCAACCAATCCATCTTGATAGGAGACTCTTGTGCATGCATCACCAGCACCAAAGGTACTTTTGTCATGATTTTTTCTCTTGCCTACCTCATGTTTCTTTTTGTGCTTCTTCCTCTTTTGTACATGGATCCATAATGTAGCCTTACCCTGATACTAACCATCCTTTTTCACCTTTCCTTCCATGCACTTCCTATCCTAGGGCTATTTAACTGGGCTTTCCAACGTAATCCTTTCTCGTTTTTCCCACTTTGCACTTTCCTCCACATTATTCTACCTCACACTAAAATGATGTGTGGTCCTTTGAGCATTCACAACCTTTGAAAAAGTAATGAGGTTACCAGCGCTAGGGCGCAACACAAAAATAGCAACGAGAAAGGGAAAAGCAAGAAAATAAAATGCATTAAGGGAATTCCTAATCTAACTGGAAACACTACCTTATTTACAAATGTGAAGAAGTCTTATTTATAGTAGGGCTTCAACATACTTCCATTGAAGTTTCCTAGTAATCATTTTGCATCTAGTGCTTATAACTAGCACGTGCCTAAATCAAGGATGTACGAGATGATATAGGGGCTAAAACAATGGAATTTTAACTTCCTAGGATGGCACAGAAACTTTGAATCATATAGTAAGACCATCTACCCAACCTCAAACTTCTTGTTCTTAATGTGATGATCATGCCATGCCTTTTGTTTTTATTTTTTAGTTATCTTGCTCCACCTGGCTAATGATCTTCTCTCATCCAACTGCATTAATTTATCTATTCTTTCCTCCAGTACTTTTTCATCATCTAATCCTCCTACACATGCTATACGCAGAGAAGGTAACATGAATTCAATTGGTAGGAAAACCTCCACACCAAACACCAATTGAAATGGTGTGGCCTTATTCAACCTCTTGTAGGTTGTCCTATATGCCCAAATAATGGTTGATACTTTGTCATCCCAATCTGTCTACCAACATCACATATCTTAGTCAACGTGTGACTAAATATTTTGTTAAACACCTCCACGGTTCCATTTTCTTGTGGATGGTACGGTGTCATCTTGTGATGAGCCACCATGAACTCGATAATAGATTCCTTGTTGTCTCATTCAAAAATGGTTACCCCTATCACTAGTCAAACTCAAAGGGCATCCATACCTTGTAATAATGTTTTCCCATATGAACCTTGCTACAGTAGCTACTATACAATCCTTAGTAGGTGTTGCTTCTACCCACCTTGTCAAGTAATCTATGTAAGTGATTATATACCATGATCTAGTCCTACGTATAGCTGGTGTAATAGGGCCTATGAATTCTATAGCCCATTTTTGGAGTGGTTCGGTGCTGGTAATAGGGCACAAAGGAATTTCATCTTGTTACCCTATTTTTCCAATGCACTGACAATGGTTACATGACTTGCAATATTCCTTGAAGTCTTGATATAGTGTTTCCCACCATAATCCGGCCATTAATATCTTCCATACAATGGTGTCTCCTACATAATGTCCACTCCGCACTACCTCTATGTGCTTCTTCTATTATGGCTAGGTGTTCATGTCCTAAGCACACAACGGTGCAAAATCTCATCACGTACTACTTTTTATAAATCCCTACTAATCAACATGTAGGGTGTGGAGTGTATAGCTAACCTCCTTTTATCCAATGCCTTCATCCATTCTGGTGTTACACCTATCTTGAGAAATACTACAATATCTTCTATGTCTGAGGGCATGCACCGCAACATAAATAGTTGTGCATCTGGCATGGTATCCTCAATGCTTTGTGTGTCCTCACCTGAATCAATTCTAGACAAATGATCATGTCTAGAATTACTTTTTCCTTGTTTGACAACCACCGTGAACTCAAATTATTGGAACAATAGTACCCACTGATATATGTTCCCTTATAGAATGGGTTTGTTCACCAAGTATTTCAATGTCATTTGGTCAGTGTAAAATATAAATGGAGTTACTAGAAAATACTATCTAAACTTGTGAAGCACGTAGATCATTGAAAATGCCTAGCACTCAGTTGTAATATAATTCTTCTCTATTAGTGTTAACTTCCTATTTACAAAGTACAAAGAATGATCAACAATACCTTCACCATGATGTACAAGTATTACTCAAATGGCGGTCCCCGAGGCATCAACATGAACATGGAAGGGCTCATCCCAAGACGGGAATCATAGTATGGGCGCGGTGACAAGCCTATTCTTTACAAAGTGTCAAATGCCTTCATTGCACCTCTCCCCAATGAAAGGCACTTTTATGCTTAAGAAACTCTTTTAAAGGCACAAAAATCTTGGTATACCCATTGATGAACTTCCTATAGTACCTCATATGCCCAAGAAATCCACGCACTATGCTTTGAATAGTAGGCTCCTTTAATCCCACAATTACTACAACTTTTACAGGATCTACCAAGAGGCCTTCCTTACATATGATATGTCCCAATAATGTTCCAAATGGGGTAGCAAAGACACATTTCTTAATATTGAGGAATATCCTCAATTTTCGACACCTTCGACACTAACCTTAAGTTTTCACAATGGTCCTTCACTAGCCCATATATTTTCCAATCATATAGGTAGACTTGAAGAAATTTATGGATGAAGTTCTAGAAAGCTTGTACCATAATGCGCAAGAACACAATAGGTGAATTCTTTAACCTAAAAGTCATGATTGTATAGGAAAAACTTCCCCACTCGAGTGAAAGGAATCTTCCCATGGTCCTCCTTCGCGATCCTCACCTAGTGATAGCCCGAGAATCCATCTCTAAAAGAGTAGACCTCGCCTCCTACTACTTCGTCTTAAATTTATTTAGTAAAAGGGGTTAGGAAGGGATCAATGATACACATTGCATTCAGGTCTCTGTAATCAACACAAATCCTTATCTTTTCGTGCTTCTCGATGCTAATTACCATTATACTTATCCACTCGACTCTTCAACAACTTCAATGATGCCCTGACGCTACCATCTTGTCTAATTCTTCCTTGACCTTCACTGTAGGTTAGGATTCATTTGGTATGGTCTCTTCCATACCGAGCACACCCTCCTTCAACTTAATTCTCATTTCCCTAAGGAATGTTGAACACCTTTTAGTTCATGATACCCATGCAACAATAAATCCTTAAAATCATGTAAAATAACAATGATCTTAGAGACTTATTTCTCTAACCAATAGTCTCCAATGATTTCCACCTTGGGTTATGATCCCAATCTGATGTTAACCTTATTTAAATTTAAAGGTTCACGGTAGGTGCGCACCCATTCATCAGAACAATCTAACACCTCACGCGTCCCTACTGAATGGTCAACGCCTAAATTTTCTCGCATCTTCTCTATCAATTATATAAACCATCTTTCCTTTTTATTTCTCTATACACGTGTGGTCAAAGTGTATCTCTTTTGTTTCTTATTCCTTAAAGAGAGCTTCCATGTCAGGTTCACCTAGAAATTCTAGTAGCCTATCTTTTTTCATGACACTATCCCCAATGGTAAGGTGCTTGATAACCTAAAATGCCTTATACACCAAGGGTTTTGTACTCCGATATTCGAATGTTTGAATGAGATCAGCCACTAACTCTTGCCAATTCTTTTTCTGGTGATGTGTCTACACATGGATGTACCATGCGTGCTCACAACCTTGTAGGGTAGAATATAACTTGTGAACCCATAATGAAGTTAGTAATGCTTCACACTTCCCATCCAAGCTATTTCACATGCTTGGATATGGAAGGAAGCGGTCTCTTTACCATGGTATTCTTTTATAGCCGTGGGCACGTTGCTCATGTAAAACCTTATGGAGAAGGCAATTCTCACCTCACGCCATTCCAAGAGATTATCCCGATGTGTCTCCCACTAGCACACTATAGTTCTGAGTAGGAAATAACTTAACATCCCTCTTTGTTCATTCTCCTTCTTCCACTGAGCTTCCATATCCTGCAAAAATATCTCAAGGAAGGCTCCTCCTGAATACTTAGGTAGCTTCTTTCCTCCTAGGTGTCGACCCAACGTGCTTCTTTCACCTTTATGACCGATCCTCTCAAATGACATCTGATTAACTCATAGGTCCCATGCACCCAATTATCACATGTTATACTAGTGGTGTCACTTAAGGACTGAGAATCCTCAAATTTGATAACTCCTTCTGTGGGATGGATTACCTCTGGATCCCTTATTTAGCACACATATACTCTATCTAGGACCTCTTCTCTAAAAGGTTCAATTTAGGTTGTTGATTTTCCATCATCTATGGGTATGATGACCTACTCCTCCTCATTTTCAAAACTTATGTATCCCTTGTTGAACTAAAGATCTGCATTGTTCTTATAGCACCATGGGCACCCAAGTAATGCTAGGAAATTTTCTTCTTTGGCAAGTGCCAAGACTTCAAAGTCTCTAGTAAACTTAACCTCCTAAATGGTGATAGTTGCATCCTTTAAGACACCAATGGGCATTGCCTTCATTTTTTTGCCATATAAAGCACATTCAAAGATGGTTGTAATGTAGGTATCCCTATCAAATGTCATCCATCAAAGGTGAGAACATTGACCTCCATGCCTATGTCAATGAGGATACTACTAAGGAGCCACCCATCCATGACCGCATTTAACGTGATCTCCTTATCATAGTTAAGGATGTGATGGGGAAGGTTTGCATGAAAGACTTGACTCTCGTTCTCTTCTCCTGTGTGTGGTACCTTCTCTTTCAACCATTATCTTAGCAAGGGAATAATATTCTCTTTCCTTATTAGCAATTTACATACTTAGTTGACATCATCTAGGTCATCCTTTGGCACCTCAACCTTCCTTCTTTACTCCTCCCTCCTAGAATGATCCTTTAGACACTGGATTTCTCCTTGTAAACTCGAATAACATCCATAGTTTTGGATATACCTCCTTCGATGTGCAAGATCCGGGTACTTCCCATGTACCACTTATTCCTTGAAACCAATTTATTTTTCCTTGGTATTTCCTTTTTGTGTACAACCTCTACTCTTGTTGTTACCATAACAGGTTCCAAGCCTACATCCCGTGTTACCCATGGAATCCTTTGTGTGTCATCCTTCTTAATGCTTACCATTGCATTGCCCTTGTCTTTCCAATGTTATTGACTCATGTGCTCAAACAACTCAGAGCACTCCTCATACTTGTGATTCTTCCCACAACATGAGCACTGCAATAAGTTTGGGCACTCGCGCTTGTAGTGGTCTGTAGATCCATAATTAAAACAGGTTCCATGTGGGAACTCACTTTTTCCTCCCCGGTTACCATGAGCATGGAATCCTCCATGAAATCCCCTTCTATGTGTGCCTCCATCTACGCGCTCCTCATAACGGAAATCATCACCCTTAAAAGTACTAGCAATTTTGGTTTGACACACACCATGGTCAATAGCCTCATGGATCTTGTCAATAAGCTGAAAATCCTTGGTATCTTGGGTCGTAGAGGTGTAGATCTTACAGTAGCAAGATACATTCTTCCAAATTGCACATTGTAATAAGGGACATCTACTTGCATCATGGTCCCCATGAAAACCTCACAAACCTTGCTCACATTAACATATTGTTTTCCAGGGGAAACTATCCTTAGCATGCCCCTCTACTTCATAATCAATACACTACATTCCTCTCGTGATCTCATGAACCGATTTCACGATAAATTTTCCACTGCTTAGCCATAGCAACAATTTGAGATTCCAGAAATGGGTTATCACTAGTGTCAATGCTCCTAATAGCTTCAACGTGAAGGTCACTTCAAACGCCTCGTGTGGGTCTATGAAAATCTTATGAGATAAAGCTCTTCTAAATGGGGTTATCAACCCTCCAAAAACCATTGAGGGTGCTGTGAATGGTGAATATCATATGATAATTTTGATAGGAGAGTCTTAAACCACACATCATATTCCCGTACACTCTCCGCCATTCCCTCGCCGAATCTTCTTAAGGGCATTGATGCTCTTTTGTTCAAACTCAGGGATGTGGAATTCTACTAAGAAGGAATTTTTCAATACAAAGTGTAATCTACCACCATATGATGTGGGTCATACTTCCAACTATTTGCACACCCTTGCAACATTGTTGCAAACCGATTGGCCTTCCGTTCAAGGGTTTTGATCCCCTTTGCATGCCATTACAACTCACACTTGTCAACATGCCCCGTAGCATCTTCAATACCCCTTTATTCTAATAAGCGTAAAGACATCTCAAAAAACACTTGGGGGTGGTTGGGGTCCTTGTCCTCTCGAGCTAGAGCCTTTGTTTCCGTCGGTATTTTCTCCGCCATCGATCCACTAGATCCACCAAGCCCTATGCCTACTAACCCACCGGATCCACCGATCGCCAAGTCATGTTCCCTAGTCCCACTGGTTCCACCCCACAGATCCTCCTATAGCCATTAATGGGCCTAAAGCGGTCGCTCTTAGGGTCCCCAAAGTTCCACTGAACTATTCACCGATGGTCTGTGATAACGTCCCACTACCAATAGTGTACCCCACACCACTCCCAGACATGAGACTAAAAGCTTGTGTATCCACACTTGGCCCGAAAATTCCTCCAAACACTGGAATGGTATGTGCAGCCATAGAAGTCCCAAATGAGAAATTATATCTCTTGGGTGTAGATTTGTCACTTCCACTGACACTAGCTAGGTTAATAATATTCTTCCCTTGATCTGGAAAACCAAGTGCAAGGTTTTGGTCACTAGGTGGGTTCAGATGCACTCCAACGACTCTTCTCTCCCCGCGTGATGAAATCTCATCAAAATTTGAAGGGGTCTCTCTTATGTGCTTTCCAAGATTGGGAAGCACTGTAACATCCCCATTTTAAAATACCAGAACAAGGGAATTTTTTTTTTTTTGATAACGTTCTTTGTTATGAATTACAAAATTCAAACACACGTTCAAGTTTTAATAATTGTTCTCTGCCCAAACAACACAGTTTGGATCACACAATTTCTTTTTAAAACGAATGTTCCCTGTTCGCATATTTACAATATGGGACACACATTCAATGCCATTCAATCTTATAATAGATTCTATATGGTGCTGTAAATGTCTCGAGGAACTTCCAATCTTCCATTTTCATGGCTCAGAGTTTCAACGATCCTTCATTTCATGACTCGGCAACAACCGATCCTTCATGTTCGTTTATGCATGGTATATTATATATACCTGTTCTCATAACCATTTCCGGTTATTGAAGTGATCCATTTAAGAAGCCTATCTGAATATCTGTTACTGATATTCATCTGACATCCTGCATCTTAAATTAAGTGATAAGGACAACGCAACCAGCAATTGCGATACTTTGGCCAAAGATTTTCACATGCTTTGCATGATCATATTCCTGGATGTGATACACATCAACGGAATACGTCCTTCACCTCACTTCACCTGTTATCTAGAATGGTCTTTCCTGGTTCCTACCAGTCCTCTTTGTTTAAGGTTAGTTTAAACTTCCAATTACAGTTAGTAATATGAACGAGTATAGGAAGGCACTCCCGGTAACTAAAGATACGCAGACATACAGTGTCGTTTCCCCACGACCCCATGTGTCTAGTTATCTTTAGTATTCCGGAGTCACTCCGTATACCAGATCATACTCCTATCCCCTGTCCATAGTTACACATTCAGCCTATGTATTCTTGATGTTTTAATTCGGAGGGCATTGCAATATGTCAGCTGCAACAGTGTGTCGTCATGAAGACCCCGTCTTCATGGAGACACCTTGTTGTAGCTGGCGTATGCCAATTTCCTACAGAATTCTCCCATCGAGAATACACATCCTGCTCAAGTGCTTAGGATACGATTTAATAATTAAAATCAACTTTCAGCATCCACGCTGATCCCTTGATCCTCAAGTTTCAAGTTCGATTACTTATAGCTAAGAGGACTAAATCCGTCCATTAACTTGCTATGCATCTTCTCCTTCATATTGAAGGGCTACATTTCCCTACTTGGTTCACTTCTTAATCATTGGATTAAGTAGTCTCGTACGACCGACGACGTGATAAGTTTAACCTATTAAACTTAGCCAAGATTTTCCAACTGTAACTAAATTTAGAATTCTAACTTATTAGACGTCATTTAAATGAGGTCTAATTTCCAAGAAATGTATTCATTTGTTCTCCTTAACGTTATATGGTTAAGGTCCATTAGTTTTGGATATACTTATCCTATATCCTTTATTCTGAATTTAACACACAAGATCATTAATGGAGCTCGAAAGTGAAGTTCGATTACTCCAAATTTTAATTGGTATTCCTTAGCTCCTAAGCTAATCCCAAATACCTTCCAATTATGGAATCATATTCTTCCTAATCCTTATAATGTCAATTAAAAATTCATCTTTACCCAAGTATGAATTGATTGCATTTTTCAACTTAAAAGTTGCGGTTAGGTAAGAATAGATATCGCTTTCTAGTTATCATCCATCCAAGGAAAATTAAACAAATCCAATCAAGAAATAACATTATATTTCCAATTTAGACAACAAAATCAAACTGATATAATTATTAAAATAATACACATGTAATTGGATTCAATATTTCATGTCATAATCTGTACAATTGCCAATCCAGCTGATTGGGCATAGTTTATATAAAACATCAATACAACTCATGGACGAAGAATATACTTTCTTCTTTTCACAATTCCTTGAAGAGGAATAAAAGCAACAATTACAATTCATTTTACAGCTAATCAAGAAGCATCAGAAAACAGCCATGTCTTCATTCTAATCAAATTTCATCTGCAAAATGAATTACACGGGTCAGTTCAATGAACTGAGCATATTAAGCACTTATCCTTAAAATAAGGTGCTTCAACTAACTGTCTCAATAAAAGAACCCCTTTTGCAAACGACAGCTTAAACATCAATCACGAAATAGACACAAAAGAAAGATCAAGAAAAACAATCAACTATCAAAATATCATCACAATCAGCCAAAGAACTGTTGTCCCGTTTCCCACATAACTGTTACAAGTCTCAATTTACAATATTTGTAAAGTTAGGAATACAAATAGCTTACTGCTGATATAACACACTGTTATCTTTTCCACGCCTTTCATTAATAATAAATGCAAGAATGAAACCAACTGAAATGTAAACCCCCTTACTTTCCTTTCAATTCTTGCATCATATTAGAATCCAAGCAATCAAGCACAGACAAGAAAGCGAACAGCAATGCATATAGTTGCTCCCATCTAAGCATTATAAAATTCATTTTTCACGAATTACAGATTTCCAACTGAATGAAAGTAGAAAAGCTTATTTTTCCCAAGTCATTCATTCATATCTCTATTTCTTTCCACATAACTGTCCTAACAGTGGAATCCAAACGAAAGACAAATCAAGAGAACAGTTCAGAGTGAAACTTATAAAATCCAATCAGAATTCACTTACCGGCAGCAAGAATGATTTCATTTATAATCAGCTTTAAATGAAAACAGGGAAGAATTCATCATCCATATCCATACTTCATTTGAATCAGACTCATATAAAGATCCGAAATAGGTTAGTACAACATTATGTTCATCCAAGATCAAACAATATAAGGTTGCGTACCATATATTTACCATACTAAAAGAAACCATATTTCTTTCACCGTATGCTAAACAGACAAACAATATTTCAATCATGCAGTCAATTAATCACATGATTTCCTAATCTTATGAGCATATCCCATTCAAAATAACATTTTATTCATTGTTGTTACCTACAGCAAATTCAATTATAAAGCACAGTAAGCCCCTAATGCTATCTCCAGAATTCAAAAGCAACAGAGAACATTTCCTGTCCTTGACCCTCACTAAGAAAACAATCATCTTCTTCGAACTCTTCAAGAATTGTTCAGCTGATTTCAATTCTACCAAATGACAGTACCAAACTCAGAATGCCACACGAAATATTTAAATATTTCATTTGCACAGAAGGTACAACATTTAGAAAATAATTTAATTACTATCTCTTTTCAAATCAATTAGCGAAGAGGGAGAACTAATTTCCATGATATCAGTAAGAACAATCATTTGCTCAAGAAGAAAAGAAAACACCCAAATCGTGCTTACTGCCAACAAGCATTCTACCCGAATCCCCCTTTGGTTGAGTTCAAAATAATATGCAGAACTTCGGAATGCAATATTCAGTTATCAATACCTCTTTTTGAAGTAAACCCGTATAGGGAGCTAAATGCGTAAGTCAGATACAGTTAAGACAAACCCAACAACAAGACAGAGTTCCCATGCATCACTTCTTTCGCACAGCAATTTAAAGTCAAGTACGCATTCACAAAACAGTCCGAACTAGAGGATTGAGCGATCATCATTTAAACACAACAATTCATCATACCTTCTTCAGCAAGAAAACAATATATTATACTATAAGTTCAGAAGGAGAAACTATTTCTTTTCTAACTTTCACGAGCACTCATATAAAATTCCAATGCCCATTCTTTTAAAATACAAATGCCATTTCCTTATAATCCCGAAACAACAGAAGGAAGAGAAAAGTTCTATTTCTTTCAGCAAGAAAACTTCAGTACAGAAACGACATCAAGTCGCACACACAACTTTCACCATCTTATCACCAAGTTCATGTGACAAAAGACAATCATACAGCAATAAGATGACCAACACTACTTGCACAGTTTCCTATCATCTTTTTTTTTTAGAAAACCAGTTTGAAACCCCGTCTAATCATCAACAACCAACACAGCATGGAGGTATTCTATGCAAGAAGAGCAAGGCAGTTAAACACAAAGACAGAAAATGAATTTCTTATCATTTCAAAAGAAAAGGAATAAAGCAAGGGTCAACGAACCCAAATCATGGTACACAACCCAACCATATTCAACCTCCATTTACATGCAAAGGCAGTCCCAGACACAACAGCAAGGAACGATTACACAACCTGTTCCAATTTCCACACAACACAAACAGAGAAGGGAATATCTATATCTAACCACCATACAGTTACAACCGATGCAGTAATTCATTTCCAACTTGATTCGAGCAAAAACAAATCAAAACCGAGCAACCAGAAACGATTCAACATATCATTTTCCAAACAAAAAAGTAAGAATTGATGAAACCCAATTCAAATCGACTCGACAACAGTCACAAAATCAAAACCCAAGAGCAGGGTTGTTTTAATGAAACACTTAATCAAAGCAAAGATTTTTAAAGAGAAGGGCTTAACATGCCTGTAATCTCTTTTCCAGAACTCGAAGAAAACTCCGTTTCTGTGTTTTTCCTTCCACAGTGATAGTAAAAACTCCCCAACACTTCTTTCTTCTTCAGGCTTAGCAACAGCCTCGAAATCTCCAAGAAAAATGTCAAATTCCAAGAGTTGGTTTGACTGAACCAAGTCAGAAAAACCAAATGCAGAGCAACTTTGCAAAAGCCAAACCGAAACAATGAAAAATCAAATTCCCTCATACACTTTCCAAGGCAAACTAGTCATGAGGACCAAGAATAATCAATGCAATTAAGGCTCTACCTTTTCCTTACTTTCCATGCCACCGCCACTTGGGTTTCCGAACTCAATCTTACAAAATTCCCATGCAAAACCGAATTTGGCTCTAGCTCCAAATAGATGCCTTTATTTGTTACTCGCCTTGCCAAAATCGGCGCCCATGTCCACGTATGGAATGTTTATTAAATGCCAATGAATGCCCTTTCCATCCTTATCCCTTCCTTCCAAGGGTCCGCGCGCCCTTTTTAGATTAGGATTAGTTTAGATTGTATAAAGTGTTCAACCTAGGTCTTAGTTTAGCCTTAGGTTTTATTTTCCCCTTTTTTTTTTTGAATTTAAAAATCCACTTAGGATAATAGTGTAGGATGCATGTTAGGACTTAGGATTAGTTTAGGTTTTCAATTTATACTAACCACTAATACTAAACAACTTCCATCCACCTCCCTACTTGACATTCACATTAATGCAGAGCAGGACGTTCCGTCCTTTGGATCACGTGCCAAGGCCACCCGTGTCCAGGTGGTTCTTGCCTCACGAGGTTCCAAGTTCGACAATACAGGGCTCAAGAGTAAATCAATGCTGAAATCACCAGAAGCCCTCAGCACACTTGGATTAATGAAATTGATTCAAGGTGTGCTGTCAATCAGCCACGAGAGTTTAGCAAGTATACGACAATTTGTCATCACATTAGCAAACACGCAAGTACAATAATTGTTGTCCTATACAATAAATCACAGCATGCAAGAATCCAAGTTAGAAACACATTCCTTTAAGATCAGAGTTTCTCTTAACATGTTTGCTTTCATTCCAGCAGTTATAACAGCATGAAAAACATTCACCAAGATAATTTGCAAAATCAGAGTGTTACATTCTTCCCTCCTTAAAGAATCATCGTCCCGATGATCAGATTAAACAAATCAAGGAGTTCCTAGGACAAAGTTCAGTTATTGTCCTTTCATTCATAAGTTCATACCAAAAACAGATTCTCTCTTAAAAACAATGTTTTAAGACAACTGTACAATAGACTAATAATTGTCTAAATTTGGTAGAATTATCAGTTCTTGAATTTCAAATTCAATTAAACAGGTGTGGAAAAGTAGATCTCATTTCTTCGATATTTTCCCAAGTTGCACTTTCTTCGCTGAACTGGTCCCACTGGACCTTACATTGGTTCACTTCGCGATTTCTCAAGTACAACTGGCGAGTTCCCAACACTCGAATGGGCTTAACCACGATTATTCCTGGGTCTTGGACCTGCAAGGAATTCCAATTTAGCAAATGTGATAAATCTGTCACATATTTCTTAAGCAAAGAAATATGAAAAACATCATGCATTTGAGACAAAGCAGGAGGTAATGCTAGACGATAAGCTACAGGGTTGATTATTTCAACAATTTCAAAAGGTCCCACGTAACGTGGCGACAACTTGGCAGCCTTGCCAAAAGTTATTGAGCTCTTTTTCGGCTTCACCCAAAGAAAGACCTTCTCTCCCGATTCATAATGCACCTCACAACCCTCTTCAAGTTTGCATAACTCTTTTCCCTATTGGCAGCCTCCTTTAGATGTTCTCGAATCATTTTGATTTGCTGTTCCATTTCCATAAGGATTTCTGGCCCAATTACCTCTCTGTCCTCAATGTTGTCCCAGCTGACAGGGGTTCTGCATTTTCTTCCATACAATGCTTCAAAGGGTGCCATTTTTAAAGAGGCATGATAGGTGTTATTGTAAGCAAATTCTACCAGTGGAAGGTATTCCTCCCATTTATACTGCTGGTCCATGCAATACATCCTTAACATGTCCTCTAAAACCTGATTAACTCTCTCAGTCTGTCCATCCGTTTCTGGATGATATGCAGAACTGAAGTTCAATTTAGTCCCCAAGGCCACATTAAGCATTTGCCAAAACCTTGATGTCATCCTCGGATCTCTGTCCGATATGATTAATTCTGGTATTCCATGCAATCTGAAGATTTCATGTACAAATCTTCTTGCTAGCACTGGTGCATCATCCTTCAAATTACCAGCAATGAAGTGTGCCACTTTGGTCAATTTATCGACTACTACCAGGATAATGTCATGCTTATTTCTTGACATAGGCAATCCTTGAACGAAATCCATCGTAATCACTTGCCATTTATACTGTGCGGAATACTGTGGGGATACAATAATCCAACGGGGTGCATATGTTCCGCTTTAACATGCTGACATTCCAAGCAGTGTGTTACAAACTCTACCACATCCTTTTTCATTCCCTTCCGAAATATTGCTGCTTAAGATCAGCGAGCATTTTTGTAATGCCAGGGTGTCCAGAAAAAGGTGAATTATGGAATTCAGTTAACAATTTCCCTCTTAAGTCATTTGCCACAGTATATATACCTGCTTGAACCTCGAAATTCCTTCATTATCAAAACGGAATCCCTTAATCCCGACGCCTCCTGCGGGTCTGCAGCAAGTGCTGATTTGACTTGCTGGAAATAAGGATCTGATTCCAAGGCATCTTTCACCTCATCCTTAAACTGAGTTCTTAACGTTATAAGAGTAGAGATATGCTTCCTTTGACTCAAAGCATCTGCTACCTGATTTTCCTTGCCCTTAATGTAGCTTATATCGAAGTCATACTGAGACAGAAATTCTAACCATCTTCGTTGCCTTGCATTCAGATTTGGCTGAGTAAAAATATACTTCAGCCCCAGATGGTATGTTTTTAACTCGAAGGGCTTGCCTAAAAGGTAATGCCTCCACATTTGAAGTGCATGAACAATGGCAGCGAGCTCAAGATCGTGTGGAGCATAGTTCTGTTCATGTAACTTAAGCTTTTTGCTTTCATAAGCGATGACATGGTTATTCTGTAATAGAATACCTCCAAGGCCTTCTCTGAGGCATCTGCTACAACCATAAAATCTCCATTTGGATCGTGCACAGTCAAAATAGGTGTTTGTAGTTAATCTGCCTTTAACTTTTAAAGGCGATTCACATTTGTCTGTCTGACAAATTTCTTTTCTTTCTTTTGCAGTAAGTGATTGGGGCAGCAATTTTTGAAAAGTCCTTAACGAACTTTCGATAATATCCAGGCCAAGCCCATGAAACTCCTAACTTCGTTACGTTCTTAGGCGCAGGCCACTCCGTTATAGCTGTGATCTTTGAAGGGTCAATAGCTATCCCATTTTTGCTTATAACGTGTCCCAAATAATGCACTTCTGCATCATAAAAGGAACATTTGGATAGTTTGCCATACAACTTCCTCTTTCTTAAGATTTCTAGCACTATCCTGAGATGTTCTTGGTGCTCTTCGACATTTTTAGAGTATATAAGAATGTCGTCTAAGAATACAAGCACAAACTTGTCTAAGTATTCTTGAAAAATATTGTTCATTAGATTCATGAAGGCGGCAGGTGCATTAGTCAGCCCAAAAGGCAACACCGTGAACTCATAATGCCCGTACCTCGTTCTAAAAGTTGTTTTATGAATATCTTCTTCCTTTATTCTCAGCTGATGGTACCCCGATCGAAGATCTATTTTTGAATAAACCGATGCTCCTCGCATCTTGATCAAACAGATCATCAATTCTTGGAAGTGGGTATCGATTTTTGATAGTTGCTTTGTTCAGCATCCTGTAATCAATGCACAGCCTCAAAGTGCCATCCTTTTTCTTTACGAAAATTACCGGCGCTCCCCAAGGTGAGACGCTCAGTCTGATCAGCCCCTTAGTCAGAAGTTCTTGTAACTGAGCCTTCAGTTCTACCAACTCAATGGTAGTCATTCTATAAGGTGCCTTAGATATGGGCTCCGTTCTGGTTTGATTTCTATTGCGAAATCAAACTCACGTTTGGGCGGAAGACCTGGCAATTCCTCAGAAACACATCACGGAAATCCCTCAACAATGGATATCTTTCCATGAAATCATTATCTTCTTCGCATTTTCTATCATTTTTACCGCATACAAAGTGCAACCTCTATTTTTAGCCCTCTTTAGTTGCATAGCCGTCAGTTTCCTAACTGCAACTTCCCGTTTTACACCTTGAATGACTACTGCTTTCTGCAGGTCATCGAAGCAATAGATTTGTTTTTCATAACATCGACCTTTGCCTTATGTTCAGCCAACCAACTAACTCCAATAATGATATCATATGATCCTAGAGGAGTGACATACAAGTCAACTTCGGTGGAGAAACTAGGCGAGATCAAGAATTGCCCCAAAAAGGCACATTTTTGATCAGATGGACAGCATTATTCCCATAATGCACTGTCCATGTTTTATCCATTCTTGCAGCCTTTCTTTTTAATTTCATAGCAATTTTAGCAGAAATAAAACATTCTGTAGCTCCAGTATCAAAAAGTATAACTACAGGTGTACCGAATAACTTACCCGTAACTTCTATGGGCGTCACTTGCTTTTCAGCTTGTCTGTTAGCCACTGCAGCATGTATCCTATGCTGTTGTCCGCGATCGTCCTTCTTCAGAGGACAGTGATTCGCATAGTGGTCCTTTCCATAGTTGAAGCATCCTCCAGCTGGCCCTTTTCTAGGCTCAAATTTGTTACCAGCCTTGAAGTTATCATTCTGGCTTCCATAGGACTTCTGTCCAATGCCATTAACTTTTGTGAAGTGTTTCACACGCTATTTACAGGTCTATTCATCACAGGTTTCTTGTTGTTATCTACAACAATTTTGTTTTTCACACCAAACCTTTTCCAAGGTCCCCTTTTTGGTGCAAGAGATGAAGAAGGATTGGGAATCTTCTTCCTTATCTCTTCCCTGTGAGCAGATATTGCCCTCAATTTCTATTCCTATCTGATTGCCTTTTCGACAACTCCATCCATGGTGGTTGGGCCGTGGACATCCACTTCACCCCAATGATGGGATTCAGTCCCATTATGAATTTCCGTATTCTGAACTTCTCATCGCCTGCATCAAGCGGCACATACTTAAGGAGTTTAGTAAACCCTTCCCAGTATTCCGTCACCGACGCCTTCCTTGCGACCAATTCTGGAATTCAGGTCATTTTCCTATCAAAATAGAGTTGAGGCAGCCATCATTGCCTAAAATAACCCTTAAATTGATCCCAAGTTATGTCTGATTCGACAATATTCAGCTCAACCTTACGGTTGTCCCACCATGATGATGCTTCATGAGAAAGCTGATATGCTCCCCATATCACTTTAGTCTCTTCAGAGAAGTTTCTTATCGCAAAGTATTTCTCCATTTCACTGAGCCAGTTTCTCGCTCCGTCCCCAAGAGTTGTTCCATCAAAATTTGGAGGACTTATTCTCTTTATATCATTTGTAAGTTCAGCTGCTAATCTTGCCCTTTTATTTTCAGGGGGATTAGGAGCAATTACATTATTATCATCAACACCCGGATTCCCTCCGTTGATGTTGTCCACAGGAGGCAGCTGATCATTTATTTCAGCTTCATTCTCCTCCTCTTCATTGCCCATTGATTTGTTGTTCCAAGCATCAAACAATCCTCGTATCAAGTAGGGCGAAGGGATTTCATCCAGCTTTTGGGTAGTTGCTGCTTCTCCACCCTGTAACGGGTTATTCGCAGCATTCCCTCTTGTCCTGACCATTTTCTGTTCAATAAGAAAATGTAAACCTTATTAATATCATGGACTCATTAGGTCCAAGAGCTGCAACCTTCAGCTCTGATACCAAGATGTAACATCCCCATTTTAAAATACCAGAACAAGGGAATTTTTTTATTTTTTTTTTTTGATAACGTTCTCTGTTATGAATTACAAAATTCAAACACACGTTCAAGTTTTAATAATTGTTCTCTCGCCCAAACAACACAGGTTGGATCACACAATTTCTTTTTTAAAACGAATGTTCCCTGTTCGCATATTTACAATATGGAACACACATTCAATGCCATTCAATCTTATAACAGATTCTATATGCTGCTGTAAATGACTCGAGGAACTGCCGATCTTCCATTTTCATGGCTCGGAGTTTCAACGATCCTTCATTTCATGACTCGGCAACAACCGATCCTTCATGTTCATTTATGCATGGTATATTATATATACCTGTTCTCATAACCGTTTCCGGTTATTGAAGTGATCCATTTAAGAAGCCTATCTGAATATCTGTTACTGATATTCATCTGACATCCTGCATCTTAAATTAAGTGATAAGGACAACGCAACCAGCAATTGCGATACTTTGGCCAAAGATTTTCACATGCTTTGCATGATCATATTCCTGGATGTGATACACATCTACGGAATACGTCCTTCACCTCACTTCACCAAGTTATCTAGAATGGTCTTTCTGGTTCTACCAGGTCCTCTTTGTTTAAGGTTAGTTTAAACTTCCAATTACAGTTAGTAATATGAACGAGTATAGGAAGGCACTCCCGGTAACTAAAGATACGCAGACATACAGTGTTGTTTCCCCACGACTCCGTGTGTCTAGTTATCTTTAGTATTCCGGAGTCACTCCGTATACCAGATCATACTCCTATCCCTTGTCCATAGTTACACATTCAGCCTATGTATTCTTGATGTTTTAATTCGGGAGGGCATTGCAATATGTCAGCTGCAACAGTGTGTCGTCATGAAGACCCCGTCTTCATGGAGACACCTTGCTGTAGCTGGCGTATGCCAATGTCCTCTGCTGTAATCCTCCCATCGAGAATACACATCTACTCTTCAAGTGCTTAGGATACGATTTAATAATTAAAATCAACTTTCAAAGATCCATACCGATCCCTTGATCCTCATTTCCATTACATTGCTTATATCTAAGAGGACTAAATCCGTCCATTAACTTGCTATGCATCTTCTCCTTCGTATTGAAGGGCTACATCTCCCTACTTGGTTCACTTCTTAATCATTGGATTAAGCGATTGCATCGACAGACGTGATAAGTTTAACCTATTAAACTTAGCCAAGATTTTCTCAACTGCAACTAAATTCAGAATTCTAACTTATTAGACATCATTTAAACGAGGTCTAATTTCCAAGAAATGTATTCATTTGTTCTCCTTAACGTTATATGGTTAAGGTCCATTAGTTTTGGATATACTTATCCTATATCCTTTATTCTGAATTTAACACACGAGATCATTAATGGAGCTCGAAAGCGAAGTTCGATTACTCCGAAGTTTAAGTGGTATTCCTTAGCTCCTAAGCTAATCCCGAACATCTTCCAATTATGGAATCATATTCTTCCTAATCCTTATAATGTCAATTAAAAATTCATCTTTACCCAAGTATGAATTGATTGCATTTTTCAACTTAAAAGTTGCATTTAGGTAAGAATAGATATCAGTTTCCATTTAACATCCATCCAAGGACAATTAAACAAATCCAATCAAGAAATAACATTATATTTCCAATTTAGACAACAAAATCAAACTGATATAATTATTAAAATAATACACATGTAATTGGATTCAATATTTCATGTCATAATCTGTACATTTGCCAATCCAGCTGATTGGGCATAGTTTATATAAAACATCAATACAACTCATGGACAGAAGAATATATTTTCTTCTTTTCACAATTCCTCGAAGAGGAATAAAAGCAACAATTACAATTCATTTTACAGCTAATCAAGAAGCATCAGAAAACAGCCATGTCTTCATTCTAATCAAATTTCATCTGCAAAATGAATTGCACGGGTCAGTTCAATGAACTGAGCATATTAAGCACTTATCCTTAAAATAAGGTGCTTCAACTAACTGTCTCAATAAAAGAACCCTGCTTTTATGAAATGACAGTTAAACATCAATCACGAAATAGGCACAAAAGAAAGATCAGAAAACAACTGAACTATCAAAATATCATCACAATTAGCCAAAGAACTACTGTCCCGTTTCCCACATAACTGTTACAAGTCTCAATTTACAATATTTGTAAAGTTAGGAATACAAATAGCTTACTGCTGATATAACACACTGTTATCTTTTCCACGCCTTTCATTAATAATAAATGCAAGAATGAAACCAACTGAAATGTAAACCCCCTTACTTTCCTTTCAGTTCTTGCATCATATTAGAATCCAAGCAATCAAGCACAGACAAGAAAGCGAACAGCAATGCATATAGTTGCTCCCATCTAAGCATTATAAAATTCATTTTTCACGAATTACAGATTTCCAACTGAATGAAAGTAGAAAAGCTTATTTTTCCCAAGTCATTCATTCATATCTCTATTTCTTTCCACATGACTGTCCTAACAGTGGAATCCAAACGAAAGACAAATCAAGATAACAGTTCAGAGTGAAACTTACAAAATCCAATCGAATTCACTTACCGGCAGCAAGAATGATTTCATTTATAATCAGCTTTAAATGAAAACAGGGAAGAATTCATCATCCATATCCATACTTCATTTGAATCAGACTCATATAAAGATCCGAAACAGGTTAGTACAACATTATGTTCATCCAAGATCAAACAATATAAGGTTGCATACCATATATTTACCATACTAAAAGAAACCATATTTCTTTCACCGTATGCTAAACAGACAAACAGTATTTCAATCATGCAGTCAATTAATCACATGATTTCCTAATCCTATGAGCATATCCCATTCAAAATAACATTTTATTCATTGCTGTTACCTACAGCAAATTCAATTATAAAGCACAGTAAGCCCCTAATGCTATCTCCAGAATTCAAAAGAAACAGAGAACATTTCCTGTCCTTGACCCTCACTAAGAAAACAATCATCTTCTTCGAACTCTTCAAGAATTGTTCAGCTGATTTCAATTCTACCAAATGACAGTACCAAACTCGGAATGCCACACGAAATATTTAAATATTTCATTTGCACAGAAGGTACAACATTTAGAAAATAATTTAATTACTATCTCTTTCGAAATCAATTAGCAGAAGAGGGAGAGCTAATTTCCATGATATCAGTAAGAACAATCATTTGTTCAGAAGAAAAGAAAACACCCAAAACGTGCTTACTGCCAACAAGCATTCTGCCCGAATCCCCCTTTGGTTGAGTCCATAATAATATGCAAGACTTCGGAATGCAATATTCAGTTATCAATACCTCTTTTTGAAGTAAACCCGTATAGGGAGCTAAATGCGTAAGTCAGATACAGTTAAGACAAACCCAACAACAAGACAGAATTCCCATGCATCACTTCTTTCGCACAACAATTTAAAGTCAAATACGCATTCATAAAATAGTCCGAACTAGAGGATTGAGTGATCATCATTTAAACACCACAATTCATCTTACCTTCTTCAGCAAGAAAACAGTATATTATACTATAAGTTCAGAAAGAGAAACTATTTCTTTTCTAACTTTCACGAGCACTCATATAAAATTCCAATGCCCATTCTTTTAAAATACAAATGCCATTTCCTTATAATCCCGAAACAGCAGAAGGAAGAGAAAAGTTCTATTTCTTTCAGCAAGAAAACTTCAGCACATAATCGACATCAAGTCGCACACACAACTTTCACTATCTTATCACCAAGTTCATGTGACAAAAGACAATCATACAGCAATAAGATGACCAACACTACCTGCACAGTTTCCTATCATCTTTTTTTTTTAGAAAACCAGTTCGAAACCCCGTCTAATCATCAACAACCAACACAGCATGGAGGTATTCTATGCAAGAAGAGCAAGGCAGTTAAACACAGCACAGAGAAACGACTTTCTTATCATTTCAAAAGAAAAGGAACAGCAAGGGTCGACGAACCCAAATCATGGTACACAACCCAACCATATTCAACCTCCATTTACATGCAAAGGCAGTCCCAGACACAACAGCAAGGAACGATTACACAACCTGTTCCAATTTCCACACAACACGAACAGAGAAGGGAATATCTATATCCAACCACCATACACATAACCGATGCAGTAATTCATTTCCAACTTGATTCGAGCAAAAACAAATCAAAACCGAGCAACCAGAAATGATTCAACATATCATTTTCCAAACAAAAAAGCAAGAATCGATGAAACCCAATTCGAATCGACTTGAAACAACATCATAAAATCAAAACCCAAGAACAGGGTTGTTTTAATGAAACACTTAATCAAAGAAAATATTTTTAAAGAGAAGGGCTTAACATGCCTGTAATCTCTTTTCCCGAACTCGAAGAAAACTTCGTTTTCCACATTTTCCTTCCACAAGGACAAGGCACAAATTCCCCAACACTTCTTTCTTCTTCAGCTTAGCAACAGCCTCGAAATCTCCAAGAAAAATGTCAAATTCCAAGAGTTGGTTCGACTGAACCAAGTCAAAAAAACCAAATGCAGAGCAACTTTGCAAAAGCCAAACCGAAACAATGAAAAATCAAATTCCCTCATACACTTTCCAAGGCGAACTGGTCGTGAGGACCAAGAATAATCAATGCAATTAAGGCTCTGCCTTTTCCTTACTTTCCATGCCACTCGCCACTTGGGTTGCGAACTCAATCTTACAAAATTCCCATACGAAAACCAAATTTGGCTCTATCTCCAAATAGATGCCTTTATTTCTTACTCTGCCCGCTAAAAGTCAGGTGCTGTCCACGTATGGACTATTTATTAAATGCCAATGAATGCCCTTTCCATCCTTATCCCTTCCTTTCAAGGGTCTGCGTGCCCTTTTAGATTAGGATTAGTTTAGATTGTATAAAGTGTTCAACCTAGGTCTTAGTTTAGCCTTAGGTTTTATTTTCCCCCTTTTTTTTTTTTTTTTGAATTTAAAAATCCACTTAGGATAATAGTGTAGGATGCATGTTAGGACTTAGGATTAGTTTAGGTTTTCAATTTATACTAACCACTAACACTAAACAACTTCCATCCAGCCTCCCTACTGACATTCACGTTAATGCAGAGCAGGACATTCCATCCTTTGGATCACGTGCCAAGGCCACCCATGTCCAGTCGGTTCTTGCTTCACGAGGTTCCAAGTTCAACAATACAGGGTTCAAGAGTAAATCAATGCTGAAATCACCATAAGCCCTTAGCACACTTGGATTAATGAAATTGATTCAAGGTGTGCTGTCAATCAGCCACGAGAGTTTAGCAAGTATACGACAATTTGTCGTCACATTAGCAAACACGCAAGTACAATAATTGCTGTCCTATACAATAAATCACAGCATGCAAGAATCCAAGTTAGAAACACATTCCTTTAAGATCAGAGTTTCTCTTAACATGTTTGCTTTCATTCCAGCAGTTATAACAACATGAAAAACATTCACCAAGATAATTTGCAAAAATCAAAGTGTTACAAGCATAGACTACTCGGAGCTCCACATCCTCTGCATGAACCTCAAATCCTTCCCACAATGTCTACCTCCATATGTCCATCACACTTAAAACCTTGCATTTTCTAGCAATCTCCATTTCACGTGCTTCACTATAATTGAGCCATCTCTCCTCCCTTTCTTTCTCATTTGCACTATCTTTCATCTTCCTCCACCCCAGACTTCCTCACTTAGTGCTCGGAATAGTTTAGTTGGTCATCATTAATGCCTCTAAACTCAAGGTAAAAATTAACATCTTCATTGCTAGAGGGATAACATGTAGAAATGATCCTCCTGGCTCTCGTAGAAACTAAAACTCAGCAATTTCTGGAAAAGAATACGTGGGAATAGCATATTCAAGGGTGTATCTAGTCAAGCACTCCTTCCCACCAATGATCTGCAACATGAGTTCACATTAGAAATACAACTTGCAGCCTCTCGGTACTCTTCTTGGGTCCACACACGTGATCTATAATACCACAGATCTAGACACATATTCCAAGAGCTATTCATATAGCTCTACTGGGAAGAAACAGAAAAAATTTCATACAAATCATGGTAGAGGTTCTCTTCTACCCATCTACGTGCATCAAACTTAGGTCTAGTGTTGAATCTCTAAGAAAATTCATCCTTCATGCTCTTAAACCATGATTCAACACTTTCCAAGGTTAAACACTCTATCATCACTCATTGCACAAATCATGATGTATGTTATTTCCCACTACAACTTTGAAAAGAGGTCCTGGCAACAGAACCAAGATGTAGTCATTTTTACACCCACCAAAGAACAAGGGAACCCCATGCGCATCGGCCTATCACCCAGTGGGCACTAGGCACTCACCCAAGGCATGTGCGGGCACCAAGTCTCTCCTTTATGTGAGTTTAGTGGGAAACATCATCTATGATAGGAATTTAAAGAGAGTGAGTGACAGAAGACATGTAATCATCATAGAGATCGAACGAATTCTAGAGCAATGCGGTCATTCCAACTAGAAAGATACTTTAACAGATATGACTCATATCAAAACGAAAAATAAAATACATAAGGATTCATACTCATTTCATAAACATACATGAAACAAAACTATGAATATATAATGATGGACCAGAATCATTAATGATCATATTCAAATAAGTTTTTAACCTCATTACATCCATTAGATTCATCACTGAACATCGTAGTATGGCGGACCAAAGTCATACATCATAACTGGATATACATTCCTTAGCTCTCAAAAATAAAATTTACAATCCAAAGCCCCTTGATGTATCCTTATCCTATATTTTATCTAACTAACCCAATTTAACTCCCCATAGCATTTCAGTAGAGCTCCGCTCTCTATTCATCTCTCTCTCCTTTAATTCCTCTGCGGGTGCTTGTATTTATAGACCCTTGAACTTCCAAACCACATTTATAAGGTTTTAGATCCATCACCATGTTTTTAGATGTGGTCCTCCATGTGAGCATGCTCCTCCGTGCCTAAGATCTCCACTCCTTGCCATGATGGTCTTCTAGAAACCTCCATCACAGGTATATTCCTTCCTAGGCCAACCTATCACCACGCTGACACCTTATCCACTCTGCATGAGTAAACAGGTCATGCTCTTATCATGTTCTTCCCGATATTCCAAATACAGCTAAGTCTCGAGACCTTGTTCTTCCAATGTGTAACATGGTTCTTCTAAAATCCTCTTAGAACCCCCGCCTTGCGTGTTTGCTTCTTGCGTGCCCATGCACCTTTTTGCACTTAGTCAATATTTTAGGGCCCAATAATTCATGTTATCTCACTACAAAGACCCATTCCTGTTCACCTTATTCCCACTTGTCAACCCAATCACCATTTCTAGCCATAGAAATGTCAAGACAAAAACCCTTTATTCTCCAAAGTGATCCCCTCTTCCTCTGGCCGAGTCCTTAGGAGTAGAAAGGATATTGAAATTTCCCACAATCTGTTACATATCAGTAATGTAGGAAAAGACAATGTTACTCAGCAAGATAAGGAGAATCTTCTTCATAGAATGGAAATATTGGAAAAAGAGGTGGAAAATCTCAAAAAAATAAATGCATCAACTAACTAAGAAAAAGGGGAAAAGAAAGTTAAATGAGGATGTTGATATTGGGACAGTCAGACAAATGAAATTTACAAGAAACTTAATTCCCTAGACAATAGACTTGGGAAATCTAAGGATAGACATGATCACAATATGGCCATTTTCAAGGCTATATGTGATTTTCTTGAACAACAGTCAGAAGCATTACTATGCTGAGTGGAGTCTCTAAGGACATTTGGGGCAAAGGAAATGAAAGGAACTAGATCATCTCATAGCTAGATGTCAATGACCCCACACATGTCACCACTGTGGTGTTATTTACCTCTTTCCAAACATTTAAATAAATAATTGACAAGGCTTCGAAGAAATAACTTCTTCAGAGTAGGCTAGTTGCAAACAAGTTTCTATTTTGTTGTTGATAGTATGTTGTTTTTATGTTGTTTCTTTACAGTTTTATCCTTATCTTGCTTTTTCTTAGTAGTTTCTTTTTTTACTACTGTCCTACTTATTGTAATATCTGGATTCAAATCCTATTTTTCTATTTTATCATGTTTATCTAGCTATTGAGCCTCTTTTGTATCAAGGTATAGTCCCTTCAAAACTATTTTCCATTAATATAAAATATATTAGTAAATGGGACGGTAGTTTTATTACTTTACATAAACATTTTCTTAACATCCTAGAAATGAGCCAATTTCTAGTTTGAAAAAATGTCATTAAAGTTAGGAATTAATTTTTCAAAATGTGTAGTATATTAAGTTTGGTTATCATGTCTAGATGAAATTTGTTCATTTTAAATATGGGATATCTTTATATTTAATTAGAATATATGGAAATACCACTTAGGATTCATTTCAACCTACATAATGTGGGGTTTGAGAATCTCCCAAGATATCAAAATATTTTTTCCAACAAAACTTCTTTGAATTTTGATAGCCATTAGTGTTAGGAGGAGATATTTAAGGTATAATCCTATCTAATCTAGTTTCACAAGAAACTTTATATAAAAATATGATCTCTGAGAAGAATTTCCTAAGATTTAGACCCTTCTAAAGCTCGATAATGTATTTATAATTAAATTTTTGTCCTTAGATATTGACATCAATAAATCTCTAGCACCCCGACTTATTTAGGTCTATAAATAATATCCTAACCAATTTTTTTAAATATTTTTTTTCCTTTCGAGATGTATCAAATAAAATCCATTAATAATTTATCAATTTCACCATAGGTATCATTCAATGGTGACCAATAAGATAAATAATATGTGTCATTATAAGTATACTTTAATTATCTAGCCAAACTAGATGGGAATTATGGATTTCATATAGAAATGGTTATTTGTTCTTGAATGGAAGAGATAGAGGATAAACAAATATGCACAAGTATCCCATATCATTACTAATAGATGTGTCTTCTTCAATAAATGTTAGAGAAGAATCATTAGAAAAATTTCCATTAATGATTTGTTGGTCACTATGACTAAAGGAAATACCTTAATTAATCTATTAGCATGATAATAATATATAATGTATCTAAAACCTTTAGGAAAAACAACATGTACGAAGGAAAAAATGGGAAACCTTGGAAAATTTATCTTATATAATTAAATTTATGAGGTTGATCTCCATTTATAGTGATGAAGGCACTAACATGTGAAAATGGATACCAAATAGCTTTGCTCGAATGTGGGGTTAAACCCTAAGGATCGCAACATGTCTATGGTGAAGATTCATTTAATCCTCTGGTAATATTTTTCAAGATAAATTTTGAATAATATATTTTTATTAAAGAGTTGGGCCCATTCTATACATTCCCAAATTGTAATGACATTGTCGTGGATATATTTTTTTCTAAACAAAACAATACTACTCACTTTTAATATTTAAGCATGTATTTCACAAAATCTAGACATATTCCAATGAATCTGACTCCAATATTACAATTTCTGAAATAAATCTATGTTTTTGTTTATGTATATTGGATTCCATTTTTCTATAGTATATTCCATTATTACTATTATTGGATTCCATTATTAGAAATATTCAATTCCAAATATTGTCATTATTGGACTTATTCTAGTTCCACTTTCTATTATTGGATTTGAATTTCACTATTATTGATTCCAATTTCACCATTTTTTTGAATCCATTTTCTAAATTCCAATTTTTTAGATTTACATTTTGATATTTTAGGATTACTATTTTGTTATTTTTAGATTCCCCATGTAAGCCTAGCAGTCACTAACTTACATAAGCCTTGCGGTTTCTAACTTACATAATCTTAATGGATGCTAACTTACATGAGAATAGATTCCACTAGGTGAAATAATCCTAATGCTTGAAAAGCTACACCATTGTAGCGGTAGAAAGTTACATAATTCTAGCCACCGCTTAAGATGCATAAGCCTAGTGGCTTCTAAGTCACATAATCCTAAAGCAACCACAAAATTAAATCATCCTAATGACCAAAAGATATATAAGTCTATCGGATGCCAAGCTACATAAGCCTAGAACTACTAAGTTACATAAGCCTAGATTTCATTAAGCTATATGAGATTAGTGGTTGCTAAGTTACATAAGCCTAGTGGTTACTAAGTTACATAAGCCTTACGATCACTAAGTTACATAAGCCTAAAAGAAGCTTAGACACATAAGCCTAGGGGCTGCTCTAGGATACATCTTTTTAACATTTATTTGATCAATTTGTAAAATGGAAATCATTGTAATGGAATTTAGCTGTCACTAGGCATTTCAAAATAGAATAAAATCCAAATAATGTGAACTACTTTTATGCTTTTCCATTCTATAAATAATAAAGAACAACAAATAGTTAAGAATTATGTTAAACACATTATTTTCAAAAAAGGATTCAAAATTTTAATTTATAGAAATTAGTTCCTTTGGGATAATTATATTAAAATTTACAAAAATTATGTATCCCTCTCAAGGTCATTTAGTCCATCCAATTTTAACTACAATGCATTAATTATTGTTCTTGAATTTGTGCAAGGTATGCCTCAATATCATGTCCCAGTTCGTTATTTTAATTTGATATTCTTTAAATATTTTTCTTGGTCTCCAAGTCGATGATGTTGTCTATATCAATATCTGATGTGTCCCTTGAATTTTTCCACCATTTATTTTTCTTTAAACATTCCTAGTACCTTTATTTTTTATATTCTATTTTCTTGTGGGTTCCCCAACATACCCTTATCTTTCAATCCTTTGTGTGATCAAATTTTATTCCAATGTATTCTGCCTTTCCCATCCATATAGGTGTGTTATCATCGCTTGGTCTTACTAGTATCATCTCGCCCATTATTCACATTCACTACTAGGTTGAATTTCTCTCAAGTTCTATCACAAATATGTCCGACATATATATCCTTATTTTAAAGGAAATTTTGAATATATTGGCTATCCATGTCAAGACATGGTATATTCAATATTTTATCATACATTTCAATATCTTGAATTGTTTTTGGACAAAAAAACAATCTATTTTCATCATGTTATAATTAACAACTAATTATCTAAGACACGTAGAACATTTTTCCAATATGTAATCTTCAAAACCCATAATGTTTCTCCACCATCTGTTGAACTCTTTTCCTAGTGTGTGATGTATGCATGAATTCCTCTATGCAAGTCTATGATATCTTTTACTTATTTAAAGGGTTCCAATGGAGGATTCCCTTTAGGAAAGAAAGGTTTCCCATCTACGTTTTTATAGATCTTGATTGGTTCCAAACATAAGAAATCAATCATTGATACTTTGTAATCCATGATGGGAATGTTGTTGATGACATGGAATTTAAACATCTTTGGTTTACTGATACCCACGATCTTATGGTCTCTACCTAGAAGGTGTGGTTCCACAAAGGCCTTAAAGTCATAGACTTCCTTGATAAGGTATGAAGTGAATGTGTTCGAATCCTCTTAGAATTTTTTTGTAAGTTTCCATTATATTTGGAAAAGAGAATGTTTCCAATGTATACAATGTTGATGATAATTATACGAATATCCCATCTATGTCTTCATGTGTGTGACCGGCTAGAAGGAAACTTGCGTACACTATGTTAAAAACCCTTCTCACTATTATCATGGATGAAAATGAAAACAATGTGTGATTTTTTTGTCAGTTGGATCATTATCTAGTTTTAAATAGAGAACTTATGGTTGTTTGCTAAATGAACTTAAGCATCTCGCTTATGATATTAGTTATATGAGCCTGCTCATTTTTTCTCTTGTATTCCTTTCACATTTCATACACATCATTGTGAATAAGTTCATCATGTAATGGGTGTTTTTACATCCCACCACTATATAAAAAATCACCATATTGAGTTGTAAATGGTTCTTCTAGCTTTCTTATACACACTTCTAATGATGTTATTGTAAATTTTTCTCCTCATTAAACAAGGAGATCATAGTTCCCGAAACCCCTAGTTTTTTCCCATGTGTTAGAATATTAGTTAATATGATGGGGAGATTAATAGAATTTCTTATTTATTTTTCTTTTCTACCCATCCTTTGTATGCCAATTTTTTTCTCAATTTTTCACACACAATTCTCAAATAGCTATTAGGATGTTGATTTGATTGTGATATATGTGCATAGTAAGTAAAATGAAAACTTTTAATGTTATCATTGTGCCATTTTTTATACTCATCTATTTGTTCCAGTGTTTCTAGACATGAGGTGGTTACACATTTGTTATTAAGTTCTATGCACTAGGGTTAGGATGTTGATTCAATTGAATCTAGCACTAGGTTAGGTTTAGTTTTTTATTAGGTTCTAAAAATGATAAGAAGAAAGGAAAGGCCCTTGTAGTCAGATTTTCTCCTTCATCGATGTGGATTATAGATTCTAATGCCTCGTACCACATGTGTTCTTTGCATGTTGAGTTTTCCAACCTCGATTGTGGAATGTTCCAAATCACGATGGGTAATAAAACGATAGTGTCGGGGTTTACAGTAGTGGATCGGTAGAAATGGATGGGGAACATTTAACCAAGTTTTGACTGCTCCTTATCTCTCTACCAATCTCCTATTGGTTTACCAAATTACTCACCTTATCAAGAAATGTGATTGGAATTTGGTCCTAACTCAATGATTATTCGTGAGCTTAACAATGAAACTACAGTGGCTGAGGGAAAGGCTGATCACCATTCACGGTTATATACCTTTTCCCATTTTACTTCTGATTCTATGCCCACTTCCTTTCTCACTCATGCAAATGAGGTTAGTAAGCTATGGCATGAGTGTTTTGAACATCTAAATTATTGCTACCTTGAATAATTGAGGCAAAACAAAATGGTCAACGGGTTACCCCGTGTCAAGTTTTCTAAGGGTCTTTATGAGGGTTGTACCCTTGGAAATCATCTTGAAAAGAAATTTGACAAAGGAAAATCCTAGAGAGCTACTCGTCCTTTGGATCTTGTTCACAACAATATTTCTAGTCCATTTCTTTCTCCTTCGTTTACTAGAGCTCTTTATGTGCTAACCTTCATTGATGAATTTTCACGATATACTTGGGTATATTTTCTTAAGCTTGAGTCTGAAGTCTTTGAACATTTTCAGGACTTTAAGGCTCTTCTTTAAACAAGCAGGCGAACGTTCTATCAAGGTTCTTCAAACCAAAATGGAGGTGAATATGTAAGTAATAGGTTCATGGATTTCTATACTTCTGAAGGGATCTCTTTGCAACATATAGTTTTTATAGCCCTTCAAAAAATGAAGTCACAAAAAGAAAGAATCGTACTCTAACGAGATGGCCACTTGTATGATTCACTCAAAGTCTCTTCCTCCACAGTATTGGGCCAAAGTAGTGAATTGTGCAAATTAGATTCTAAACCTTGTTCCACACAAGGTAGTAAGAGGGATGACACCATTTGAAGCTTGGTTTGGACACAATCCTAATGTTGAGAACTTTTGAGTCTTCGGATCCAAGGCTATGGCTCAGATTCCCAAGAAGAAACGCAAGGCCTTAAAACCACAATCCAAACCTTGTATCTTTATAGGGTATCATGATGGCATGAAGGGATATCAATTGATGAATCCTACTTCTCATGAGCTATATATCAAAATAAGTGTTAAGTTCGATGAGTCTTCTTCGACTTCTAATTCTCCACCTATTGAGGTTCTTCAACTCACTAATTCAGATTTTGACTCATCAGATGATGATATTGTTGAGCGTGCTCCTCTTCCTAATCCTCCCAACCATCAGACCTCTGAGTCTTCTAATTCTGACAATAGTGATGATGAGGACTATGTCCCTTCTCACTCAAGTGAAGAATCTTCCAACTCTGAGCTTGATCCTCCTGGTCCTCTTTAGGCTAGGAAAACTTTGCAAAGTGCTGGAGATTTAGTTGGAGATACTTTGGATATGAGATGTACTCACTCATATTTCGTTGGACCCCACTCTTTCTTCACCTCTACTTCTGATCCATAGTATTTCTAGGAGGCTTCTGGTATTCCTAAGTGGGATTTTTCCATGGATGAGGAGTATTCCTCTCTCATGAAGAATAATACTTGGGATCTCACCCCTCTTCCGAAAGGAAGAAAAATCATTCGGTGTAAGTGGGTGTTTCGAACAAAGAATAGAGTAGATGGAGACGTCGAAAATTTTAAAGCATTATTAGTAGCTAAGGGTTTCTCTCAGATAGCTAGGGTTGATTATGCTGAAACCTTTGCTTCATTTTTGAAGATGACTTCTATTCGAATGACCTAGCCATTGCTGCGGTGAATAGATGCAAAGTCCATCAAATGGACGTTAAGAGTGCCTTCCTTCATGGTGATCTAGAGGAAGAGATCTATATGGAAAAACCTCTGGGTTATGTCAAAGATACCTCCCTCATTTGTAAGTTAAAGAAGTCTCTTTATGGCCTCAAATTATCCCCTTGGGCTTGGTATGGCAAGATGGACTCTTTTTACTTACATCGGGGTTTACTAGGTGTCGCTCGAGATCCAAATGTTTATATGCTATGGTAAGATGACTCCATACTCATTCTTGTTCTCTATGTTGATGACTTGTTGATCACAGACAACTCTTCCTCTATTATTGATTTTGTGAAGATCGCCTTGGCCAATAGGTTTTCCATGACTAACTTAGGTCTGCTTCATTACTTCCTTGGGATCCAGATTTCACAATCTGACTCGGGAATTTTGATTTCGCAACCTAAGTATGCTCTTGATTTGCTAGCTCATTTTTAGATGTCTGATTGCAAGTATTATCCTACTCCTTTCCTTTCTAGGGTTAAGTTGGTTTCATATTGCTCTACTCCCTTGGTTAATGGTACTCTTTATTGACAGTTGGTGGGGAGCTTGATTTACTTGACTCACACTCAACCAGATTTATCATATGTTATTGGGATCATGTCCAGATTCATGTAGGAGCCACATGAGTTGTATTGGAAAGCAACTAAATGGATCCTTCATTATGTTCGTGGCACTTATACTGATGGCATTCACTATCATGGAGGGGTAGATATTGACTTGATTGGGTTCACAAATTTTGATTGGGCTGGTGACTTAGATCATCGAAATCTACTTTTAGCTACAGTTTCTCTCTTGGTTTGAGTCCTATTAGTTGGTCTAGCAAGAATACGAATGCAATTGTGATATCATCTATAGAGGTAGAATACGAGGAGCAATTAAAGTTGCCATGAAGATATTTGGCTACGGGTATTCTCGAAAAGTTTGGCATCCACCTTCAATGGCCTGCCATTATCTAGTGTGATAACATGATCACTATCTCCATTTGCAAAAATCCGGTTCAGCATCGCGGATGAAGCACATTAAGATCCATATGCACTTCATACGAGAGCTTATCCATGATGGCATCATCGACATTTAATACATTTAGATAGCTGATCGGATTGCAGATTTATTCACAAATCCCTTCACTGAGATGAAGTTTCTTCACTTACGGTCTCTTCTTGGGGTGAGGTATTCTACAGCTACTCATCTTCTTTGGGCTATGTAGTCCTTTTCTTCTTCTTCTTCTAGGAAGATTGTGTTTATATATGGGCACCTTATCAGGCCTTTAGTTGCAGCCCCATTGACACATCTTTCTTAGTTGTTTAGGAGTGTCTTCTCTTTCAGTCTGACTCATCATAGCCACTACCCCAGCTTCGATGAAGGGGGGGTGTTGGTGTGAGTTATCCTATGTGTCCTCCTCACATATTGGAGGGTCATCTCACATGGGTTAGGTTTAGGGTTAGGTTTAGGGTTTGTTATTGAGTCATGTACTAGGGTTACTCAGCACCCTATATGTACCCTTTTACTATTCATTTATGAGCATGCCAAGACACTCCGCTGTCTTTTTCTTATGAGCAAGCTTTATTCTGTTATGCAAGTTATTCAGTTGTTGATCAATTCTTCCTTGTGATTATGTTGGAGCCATTGTAATTCAACTTGAGTGCAACTTCATTGTGGTGCACAGTTTCCAATACGATCAGTCCAACTCTTTTATAGACATCATTTCATGTAGTTATAATATTCTTAGCAAAAACATCAAAAATTTGGGTCCTATTACAACTCAAAAAGTCACATGTTCTTCTTATATGAATGATATAAACCCCTCAAATATGTCACCTTCTTTCCGAGCATAGTTATGCTTTAGCACCATGTAGGTTGTAGCAAATTCATCCCTATCTTTAGGATTTTTGAAACAATGGCTATCATTGTTAGAATTTAAACAATCATCCTCATTAAACACATCCTTCGAGTAACTTCTCATGATGTTTTGAATTCCATAACGTCCCATATGTGAAACTTATGAAATCACATGCTTAATCAATTTCTTCTTTTCCCATGGGATAAAGTATCCCTTATTTTCATTGTCTTCTAGGTTTTCACAATCATATATTGTGTGTGGAAGTCTCACTTTCGCATTGAATATAATACTTATTATGACAATGAATAAGCTAGACCTCATGTCTCTGCAATGAATTGTAGTTATGGATGGATAAACTAGTCCTTCCATAACTTTCACACCTTTGGATAGTAAATCCACATGTGCTCCTTCAAAAATAGATTTCATTTTCAACTATATCCACAAATAAAAAGAGAAAATTAGTAGCAAGGAAACTTAAATATTGAACCTATAGAGAATTGAAAATGAAAAATATCAATAAAAATCCAAGGTTAAAACAACTTGCTTGAAATCACAATGAGAAAATAAAATATGTCTTATATGAACATATTTAAAATGTCCTTTAATTTAAATATTTAATATATGGATAATTTGGCATTTATTTGACCATATTAGTGCTCTTATTTGACCACATGACACATTGTAATAAGCTCTTAGATCTCACTAATGTGTGTATATTTTTATCCATAAAATACAAAGTTTGCGGATTTCAAAAGTTTTCCAACCTAGCGGCCATTTGGGACATAAAGTTTTCTCATACGTGCAAAAATTCAAATATTCAGGTAGAATGGCAGGTCAAATGTTACTAATCGCACTTCAAATTTTGAGTGATTGTAATTCCAAGTGTAAATTCTCATACTTTGTAGTTTTAGTCGAGGATTAGCACTTCATGTATGATCACTCACACATCAAAGTGCGAGAATTTTCATTTGGAATCGCGATCACTCACACTTTTAAGGGTGATCACTAACATTTTTACTTTTCAATATAGTCAAAAGTTATCTAGCCAAGTGGCCGCTAGAATTAAATTTTTCTCATACATGCGATAATATTAAAGAGAAATATGTTTAAAATTATTAGTCGTACTAAGGAAAAGTTAAATGTCCTCCAATTCAAGACAACTATTTACAAAATTATTACTCCCACTAAGGAAAAGTTTAATGTCCTCTAATCTAAGTTTAGTATATACTTAGGGCCATTAATATTATGTCAAAGTAATTATTTCTACTATATTTTACTCTCTAATTATATAGGTATGTTTATTTGATGGTATAGAGTCCAACTTTAATTTTGATTTTATTAATGGTGGTGTTATATACTTTGATTTAATTATTAGTGTTCAATATTTATTAGCTTTTTAAATTTTACATAGTCTTTTAACAATAATAAATTTATTATTCATAATTTCTTACAATATTGAGTAGAAGTAACCCATGCTAAGTAGATTTTTATTAATATTTTCAATATTAAAGACGAAATTTCTATTAAATTTATGTATTTCATATTTAAGTTTCAAACAATGTCAAAATTTATTTTTCATACATTAAAAATTAAATTATGAAATTCTTACCTTAATTATTTACAATACAAATTACACTTTTTGTAAGCTGAAATGCTAATTAATTAAGCGGATAATGTAAAATATTCCATTTGAAAGTAATTTTTATATGTTTTTATATTATATTTAATGTTAAGTGCTCCAATATTAAATTTTAATCCATGCAAGCTTTGTCAATGTCTTGATTTTAATGTAATAATAGAAAATTCTATAATCATTTAAAAGGCAACAACACCAAAATAAGGAGCACATGTACAAATCATGAAGAACAAATTTACAAAGAATGAAAGTTTTAAGGAACCCACCTAAAAACAACTTATAGAAATCATGGTGAATATGGTCGAACCAAATTCGCTAGGTTGGTGAATTATCTAAAATCAACGTTTGTGGCATTGGCGAAATATAATATATTTTTGAAGAAAATTGTAGATGGAGTGGAAAATGAAGGATAATTCATTTGAATGAAGGATATTTCTTACAAAAACACATTTTAAGTCCAAATGGAGGTCTACCACATGTTCCCTACACTTTGTCACTCTCATTCACCTAGCCACGGACCTAAAATTTTATTGAATTGGTTCATTCCTTAAGGATGCCCATAATCCTTCTACATGTCCACCCAATATGAAATTCCATGCATTAGTTATACTTTTGCATAACTTTACGCTCAAGTTCTCGGAATGGCTAACACTTGGTCACTCCTCAAGTTTTGAGACTTATCAAAAACTTAGCAACTTCCTAGGAAGTTAGTGGAATATATATGGTGATTTTAATCAAATTTCATAAACAATCCTAAACATGTTGGTGAATGAGACCAATTGAATAGGAAGGTTTCATAAATTTATTAGTGATCCAAAATTGTTTTAAAACCACGACTACCATCGTATGAATGATTCAATAAAACATATATGTTGGGATTGGATATCCAATTGTCTATTTACATGGGAAGAAAAATTGTTGAATTTTTCGGTGAAATGTGGTCTTTGTCATGGTCTTAAAAATATATGAATTCATATTCTAGAATTCCTAATTTTAGCCAAATTACGAATATTAGCCACTAAAATTTTCCCCGATTTACAAAAAAATTAAAGAGGTAAAGAATTGTTATTCTATTTTGAATAATTTCATTTTGTACACCCATTTCACAATGAATGTAAATATTACTTTTTTATTAGGTAACCCATAAACTAATTTTCAATGTTTCTCCATATTTTTTATTCTATGAAATAATAGAGCACAACACATGTTGTATATATATTATTGAAAAATGAAAAATGAAATGAAGTTTAGATAAAATATGTAGTAAGAAAATTGTTTCATTTGTGAATGTTTATAGTAACTAATAATTTTGCAGGACATGGAAAAATCACCATTTTCTTGTTTTCATGTATCCAATCCCAAGGTCTCAAATCCACTCCAAGAAACTTTGAAGACAATATGGGTCTTTCTACACATCCAAGCGCCATGAAAAGGACTTACGTGTGCGGACCTTTGATGGAAATAGTGCCTCAACTTTGCAATAAAATACAAGGGATGCATAGAAATTGGTTCATTATATTCCACATTCAAAAATAGATATAAATACTCCATATATTATTGATGATTTTGATGATTCACAAATGGAAGAAATAGTTTCAATAACCCATGCATATGACAATTATAGCAAAAATGATGAGATGAAGATAGAATAAAAATATCTTTGGCCAAAACCTATTGTGGAGACATTTATTTAAAAATATCAAGAGTTGTATTAATATTTAAACCGTAGAAATCTTGGAAAGAAACATTGGGATAAGGTAGTAGATTATTTGAATAATGTTTATGGAAAATCATTCAGCGGGATGCACACAAATACGAAATGAACAAGTTAAAGAAAACCTTCAAGAAGGAGAAATAATTAGAAAACACAATAGGGGTAACACCTTCAACATAGAGTTTCTATGAGGATATGGATCACATTATAGGGGAAAAACTAAAGGTTATTGGTCTTATGGGAGGTTTTAATCGAAAATAATGGGTTAATATAAGAACTTATAATTACGAAAAGACGTGAAAGTGAAATAATAAATCCATTCTATCCACATTAAAAATGTTGATGGAGTAATCCAAGAAACCCCTTTGAATAAAAGTGGAAATGAATTCAAATGTGTAAAGAGAAAAGAAAATTTAATGGAGATTTGAAAGATATAATGGAGAATATTATGCATCTATTCACTCGAATATGAAATGAGTTGAGGAGGGAAGATTTCAACTTGAGCATGAAAAATGGAACAAGAGAGTAAGAAAATGGAGAAAAATTTAGATATATAACTTCAAATTACAAGTATTTTTATCTAGGTATATTAAAAAAATTAACCATAGTAACATAGTATTGCATCATACACTCCATTATAAAAGATTCTATATATTATGTAAAAAATTAATCATGCATTTGAGTTATCCTTTTATTAAAGTCCTTTAATAAGTAAGGAGAAAATAGATATGTAGAATCCTCTATAATTTAGGGGTAGTTAATGTTTCCTTCAATTTGTAATGTTTGTAAGGCTAATACTTCTCTATTTTTCATTCTTATTTTTATTTTAAAGCAATTCTAATTATTAACGTCATGTGTGAAACCAAGAGCATTTACATACATATCCCAAAATATTGTTTGTACAATAAAACAATTTAAGAATGGTGTCGATAAACATGTATATTTTTATTCTGGGACAATATGATAATTTAATGTGTGGCATCAATTGCAACACATATCATTGGAAGTAGAGTCCAATTACGAATACTTATATACTAACTATGTAAAATATAGATGATAATATTGACAATGAGCATTTTGTTATTTTTTATGATAATATTGACAATGATTCTCCTACACAATATGATTATGATATTATATTGGGAAAGATGATGCAAAACAAGACAAAGTAATTTTATAGATTGTATCGTTTCCCTTACAAATTGAACTTTGTTATCATATGGCATATATGGATAATATTTTGGTTCCATCAACATTAATTGTCCATTATACCAAACAATGTAAAATGCGTCATTTGAAATTTCATACACTATTAAAAATATGTGCACAATTTGAAGTATTTACTATTTGATAGCTATTAATTAGCCATTAAATATAAAGCAATATAACATCATACGCATGTCTTTTGTAATTAGTGCACCAAAGAAACTGGAAGTTACAAGTGTTTGTTCCATGTCACTATAGATTGTCATTTTTAGTATATTTTTAAAAACTGAAACTTTTGAAGCTTTTGTGAAGACATTGGTGTAAATGTGTCACTCCATTCATTTGGAAAATTTGATCATGGTTTGATTTCAAAAATTTTGAGCTTCGTTTTATTTTTTCAAGGTGTTAAAAACTAGTATTCATTCTCACCTTTATCCTTTCCAAAATTTTAAAAATTTGTAAATGTAGAATTTTCCATAGGCTTTCCAACAAAACCCTATTTTATGTACTTTCAATAGTCAATTATTTCCATAATTCCATATTATTTCAATCTTTTTAAATAATAATTTTTGGGTTTGGCATCATTTTTTCATTCAATCTGTTGAACTTTGAAAAGATTTGTGAAGTATGTGTATACAATACTTACAATAAATGCTTAAAAATATCATGGGAATTTTTTTCAAGAGTAACTATAACTATTTCCTCAATTACCTGACATAGAAAACAATGATTGCTTAAAGTGAACAAAATGTGTTTTGTTGAAAAGGTTGAGAAAAATAGATTTTTTTAGTTAGGGTTTTTATTCATTTAGTGTTGGCCTTTGTTTGTTTGTGTTTTCATTAATGCCAAGTTTATTGAAGTAAAATCATGACATGGTGTTGTATGTGTCTCCATATGGTGTTATTCAATGGTCAAACATGAAGGTTGATTGATAATGTCCAAGTGTGGTGAAGCTATATGAGATCTTGATGCATGGTCTAGTGAGATAAGTCATTGTTTGAGTCCTCCCAAGTGATTTTAAGGTTTTCATGAGGTCATCTATGGTCCTATAGGAGTGTTACAAGTGTTAATGATCTTGTAACCTATAAGATGTCAGCATGGATAGTTCATGAGGTTTCATGGTTGAGTTAGGTCATTCAAAGCATATTCTTAGTCATGGAGCATGCGTGATGAGATGGAGGTATGAGATTTGGAGATGATCAGTATTTTTAAGAATGGTAAAATCATTGTGATATCTTACCTAATGTCTATGATGATTTTTAGGTCATTTCTCGAGGTTTGGTGGTGTTTTAGGGTCCTTGGGAAGAAAACATGTGGAGAACATATAAGATGGCATAGGTAGGTCTTAATGGATCTAAGGTTTTATATATATTTGGGCTATGTGGTGATTATGAAAAGTTAAATTATGTTTTAATTATTGTTCATGACAATTTTCATGTGATTCTAAAGAATAATTTGTAATATATGTCATTTTTGGTGAAATATGGTTTTCTATAGTGTTTTTGAAGCAAAATTTGACCTTTTAATGCTCATTGTGAGCTATGTGATTTTCATGTAGACCTGATTTATTTCTCATATGTTATTAGGTCAATTACGAAGGTTCCAGTTAAACACTAGCTAAAAGTGACTTGGGAAAAATGAAGTATATTGAGCCTATATTGATTACTTTATCCAAAGTTATGGTTTTATGTTGTAGAGGACTCCTCCATATTTCCGAAGATATTCGGTTTGCTAATATGTTTTCCAAAGAAGGTAAGAAATAAATTGACATTTTTTTAGCCCTAGAGTTTTTATAAATTTCCATGATAGTTTCAGATAATGGTTGGGATTACAAATGGAAAAGTGTGTCCTATCTATGAAGAGTAGTTTTCGGGAAGTTTGGAGCATCTTGTGGTAAAAATGGAATTACAAGAGCTATATGAGGAGTTAGGAATATATTAATTTTTTTATCCTAGTTTACATATATTGATATTGGTATGTGAAACTTTTGTATTTAATAAGGTATGAAGAAGTTATGACCTATTCTTTAAGGGTCAAAGCTGAGTATGCTTGGTTTCGTAGGGTCCTAAGTAGCTTCATGTGGTAAGGTGTTATTTATAACTTTTTCATGCTCTTTTAATGTTTTGGAGTGATTATAAACCATATATAAATGTTTTACATTCTTTGGTTAATCTTGGAAGTGATTTTTGAGGTGATGGAGCAAGTTGAGCTCAAGCCTAGTTCTTGAGTCCTAGAAGGCTAAAGGAATAGTTTCAAAGATGGACTTAGTTAAAGGCCTTCCACTTGGATTTGGATGGAAATGTGACATGTTATAGAAATAGTATTCATATATATTTCTAATGGTATATGTTTTATCTCATTATGATGATATTTGATGGGTTATTTAACTTGAATTACAGAGAAGAAGATTTCTTATTTCTCAAGACAAAATGCTTTTGCTAAAGGATGAAGGTAGAAAATGCATGAGATTAATGATTTGAAACTTGATATTAGTTTGAGAGTGAATATAGATGAATTTGGATCCTATTGAAGTATTTTTTAGGTGTTGAAAATTACAGAAAGGGTGCAAACTATTTGAGTTTGTAAAACTACTTTCAAGGAAGCTCAATTTGGTGAAGAAGAAAGTTGGTGTGGCCTGCACATATGGATGTTTCATGAAATCTAACATGCATGGATGTGATCTATAGGTCCTAATGATTCTAATGATCTATTATATGTAATATTTTATTTTTTTTATGTGGTCTTGAGGTCCAAGGGAATACATGGTGTTGGAAACACCTATTTTGAAAAGGATATGAGCCTTCTTGAGTTATTTATGATACATTTCATTTGTGAAATATAATTAATGACCATGTATGGTTTTTATATGTTATATTTTACATTTGTGGTAATTTTGGAGCTTTAATAGTCATGGTTATGGTGTTTTGGTATTAGCTCATCTAGGTGATGGGGTTTTGAACTTGTTTAAGTCTGTTTTGTAAATTTGGGCATGACCAACCTATATCGGTCCATTTGATGAATGTTTATAATTTTATTAATTTCTATTCAAAATAATTAAGTAATACTTACCTATCTTATGTTTGAAAGAAGAAAGCATAGAAAAGTGATTTTTCTAGTTTGTTTATGAACTAATGTTCTTGGAGGGAAAAGTGAAACCCAAGTAGAAGTATTTTATAGGTATGATTTCATAATTTTAGATATAATTAAGTTTTAACATGTTGAAAAGTTATAGATAGCATGTGAGAAATTTTTCGAGCGAAGACAAGCCATAAAAGAAGAAGAAAGAGAGAATTGAAGGAATTAGGGTTTGAAGGTGTATGTGTGAGCTAAAATTTTGATCTCCATCGATTGTGGTAGAAAAAAAAATCATAAATATTCAACTTCGGAGTGTTGAGTTGGTGGTTGATCATCTTAAGGGGTCTTATCCTCCTTTTTGGAGTGGGTGCTTCCATAAATTAGGGTTGGTGCTGCTTGTAGGGTGGGTGTTCTAATAAACTAGGGGTTGGTAGTCCATGTGAAATTAGTACTTCACTAAATATATTTTGTTTTTGTCATATAAGAATATTTTCAATGTATTTTCTTCCACATAATGGTTTCCAACTTATGTATTTAGTTAATTTTTCTTCTTCTTTGATTCATGTAATTTTGAATGGTTAATACACACCTATTATGCTTATATGGTTATGAATGTAAGTGATGGTAAATGAAATGGAAGTTTAGTAGGACTAATTCACCCCACAGTGAGTTAATTTTTCTTCCAAAAATTTTATCATGGAAATTCCTTGTGAAGAAAGTATAGTAGTTTGAAGGATATCCTAGAAACACAAGATGGCTAAATAAATCGAGAAAGAGAATCTGGTGTTGAGATTTATAGAAAAGAAGGATGAAGAAACTATTAAATGTTTCAAGAGTCACTGGAGAAGGATACTTTATATTTTATTTCAAACAAAGAGGAATGTGAAAGATTGAAAAATAATCTCTTTGATGTTTATTTGCACATTCAAGATGATATTAAAGAGGTGGTAATGGATCTACAAGAAGATTTGGATTTTAATAGGAAGGAGAACATCAAATTGAATTCTAAAACTAAAGGTATGTAGATATATCTTAAGGCCAAAGAGGAAGAGTATGTCAAACTCAAAGAAGATATTCAAACCCTAAAGGTCAAAGGAGATGAAAATCCTAATCTAGCAGATCAAGAAGTTGGTCCTAGTTCCAAAGGAAGTGAAGATGAAGGTGTTCATGGAAAGAATTTTTATTTAAGTCATAATCTTATTATATAGCCAAAATAATGAGGTATATATAATTTTTGGTTATTTTTTATGCTCGCAACGATGTTGGTCATAGAGTAAGGTATTTTAGGAAGTTTTTTAGTTGTGTATACCCTTGGAGCAATGGAAAATACCACAAGAGTTTATCAGGAGGATCCTTGCGAGAAACAACAATCTTATTTCTTCTCAAAATCATCCACAAGAAGATGCATTGTGTAGAGAAAAATGAGATCTTTCCTAAGGTATATTGTTTACTCAAAATTGAGCACGTATTGCAGATGATATAATTCACTAAATTTTTGGAAAACTACTAAAAATATAGACTCCATGCAGTGACATCGATAGGTGCACATCCGTCAAGTGGACCAAAACTACTGACAAGTGGCACAAGTTGTATGAAAAAAAAAAGTGACGCAGGTCTTCGACACTAATTTATGGATGGGTGGGCCTCACTACTTACTGGCTGAGAGCCCTTAGCCAAGGTCGACACACTCTTTTAACAGAGGAGTTCCTTTACCTTTGATCTTCATAATACCAATGTTGAGTTTCGTATTTATATGTTCATTTTTTTATTAAAATTATGAATGTGGGATAATCTAGATATGTAATTAGAAACATTATCCATTTTCTTCCTTGATGGAAATCTCAACATGGCGAGTTGAGATGATGCAACTTGGCCGATTGTTTTGACCTACCCAACTTACTTCTTACCCATCATAATGCCTATCTTTTATGCCACACACCTACCAACTCACCTTATCTCCTCTAACTTCTTCACAAACTACCTTATCTCATCACCAAATCCTCACTCCCACCTTACCACATTTTCCTAACAATCCTCAAACATGGCACTAATCTCCTCATCGCCAAACTTAGTAGAATAGCTAACACCTTATACACTTTACGTAGAAAAGTGGTCTATTAAACAATTAAACCTTAACCACCACCAAATTTAAACCACGTTTATAATCCTTGTCCCACACATGAGGTATTATCTTTACAATCTTAAGCAAAATGATTGAAAGCAAAGTGCTTAGAATTCTCAAATCAAGTTGTTGTAGTATAATGATAAGGGCTTAACTATTGGACCCATAGTGTGAAACATTATATAATGGGGTTAATTTGTATTTGAAACTATTGGTGAGTAGATTTTAAATGTTCAAAGGCTTATGATGGGAGCTATGGGAAAATTAGGATAAAATTACAAAAGCTACTAGGCTTAAATTTTCAAGAGGAATATTGTGCCAATTGGAGAAGATCTGGTTATGTCTTTTTGAAGCAATGTAAATGTATTAAGACGTTATTTTAATAGATCGGTCACATTTATATGGACCCTCAGATGTAGGATCAAATATTGAACTTCATTATCAATTGCAATAAATTTATTTCTCTGTTTAGTATGGTTTTTTATTTCTTTTTACACAATACTTGTAGATTTTTTTAAATAATTAAAAATATTGAAAAGTTAAAATGTTGAAATAAATCAACGAAATTAATTTTTAAAGAAAATTTGATGATTTTTTTAATTTTTTTATGATTTTGGATCATTTGGTAATGTAAATGGCCTATTATCCTTTTAACAATGTTTGGATTACCAATTATGTTTAATGAATGTTAACAAGATCCCATTGTAGAAAGGATGAAGGAGAACTAGCGAAATTTGATCCAAATTGGTTTAAGGAGATTTAAAGTCAAATAATGGAGAAACGAGAAGAAAAGTTTTGTCAATCATTACTTTAGATGAAAGATATGATGGAGGAATTGTATCGAGATAGGGAAGATAGATAGAAAAGGAAGACAAAAAAGGTAAAAATAAATATGGCTCTTCATCGAATTCCAATCTTCCTAAAAGGGACAAATAAAATATAATTTTCCTAAAAGTGAAGCACAAAATTATGTTTTTCTTCCTTCATTAGAACTAGATATCAAGTTTTAATTTCCAATGTATAATTGGGAGCTTAATGCGAGAAGTTGGATAACTAGGGACGAAATTAGGATAAAATTCCAAAGGTACTAGTCTTAAAGTTTTAACAGGAACATTGTGGAAATTAGAGAATATCCGGTTATGTATTTTTGAATCCGTTTAAGTGTATTAAGACAATATTTTAATAAATCGGCTGCATTTATATGGACCTAGAGACGTAGACTCAAAGACCATACTCCGTTATTAATTGTGGTGACTCTATTTCTTTGTTTAGCCTATTTTCCTCTATTTTTACACAATACTTGCAAATTTTAAAAATAATTTAAAATACAAAAACTTGAAATATCCAAATCATTTTTACACAAAATTTGATGATTTTTTCAAAAATTGCTTATGATTTGGGATCATTTGGTATCATATTTGATCTATGATGATTTTAATAATATATGGATTGTAACTTGTGTTATATGTTAACAAGGTCTCATTATAGAAAGGGTGAAGGAGAACTAAGATAATTTGATCTGAAATTGGTTTATAGAGATATTAAAGCTCAGTGATGGAGTAATGAGAATAATATTTTCCTCAATCATTCCTTCAGATGAAAGAGATGGTGGAATAATTGTACTGAGATAGGAAAAGATAGATGGAAAAGGAAGCCAAAAAAGGTAAAAAAAAAGATGGATCTTCATTTGATTTTGATTCTCCTAAAGGTGAGAAACAAAAATATGATTTTCCTAAAGGTGAAGCACAAAAATATAATTTTCTTCCTTCATTAAAACTAGATATAAAGTTTGAATTTCCAATGTATAATGGGGAGCTTAATGTAGAAAAGTTGGATAACTAGATCAAGCAGATTGAGGTATATTACAGGGTTCAGAAAATTGTTGATGATGAAGAAAAAATCCATTTGGAAACTCTTCGAATGGGTGGAATAACACTCATATGGTGGGAGAGTAAGCTTTAGGAATTAGATGAGAAAATGATAAAGAAATCTCGTCACAGTGCTGATTTTGTTTCTAATTTAATATAATAATTTTATCCTCTAGGATATATGCAACAAGTTATGATTGATTGGAATAATTTGAGACAAAATAAGGGATTGTGTGTTCATTATTATACAAAAGGTTATAGGAAAAAGCCTCTAATTCTTGGTATTTCTCTCACACACAATAAGGATTGCTTAAATATATTGGTGGATTACATATTTATCTGACACATATGATTATTTTTATTAATCGTCCTAATATTGATGTGGTTTGTGTGCAAGCTACACATTTTAAAGCAAGAGGTAAAAATACTAGAGAGTCTTCCTCCACAAAACACAAGAAAAAGAAATTGAAGGACATGAATAAGGAAAAAGAAATGGTAAGAAAAATATTAACTCTATTGTTAAGAAAGAAGATGAAAAACCATTTTGTGATCATTATAAAAATAATCACTACAAATCAAAGTGTTGGAAATTACATGTTGAAATGAATCCTAAATGGTTTAATAATAAGAAGGAAAATATAAAAAAGGAATATTATGGTACAGATCTTGGGTCTGATTTGGGAGATGAAACCAAGATCGTGGCCATGAGTTTTCAAGGTTGTAATTATTCCTCTTCTTCTAGCACTACTTCATAAAATGTTGCATCTTCTTCTAAACAAAAATTTATGCATGATGAAAAGAAAATAAATGATATTTTCCCCTTAGATTTATTTCTAAACATACAAAAATAGACACTCTATTTGATAGTGGATATCAAGCTAATCTTATTTTAGAGAAGGTTTTGAAGAAATTAGGACTCAAACCCAAGACACATCCTAATCCTTATCCTTTAGGCTTGGTTTGTGATGTTGTAAAATTGTTGGTAAAAAACTTGTAGATTCACATTTGCCATTATAGACAATTTTATTGATAAGGCTCATCTACATGTTGTTCCTTGAGATATTTTTCATTTCAATTTCTGAATTTCTTATATATATGATCGTAAAGTAATCTTCTATAGGCAATAGAAAAATATTTTCTTGTTAAGGATGGTTTTAATATATTGTTAGACCTCATCGTGTGAAAAACTTCTTTCCTTGGTTACTACAGGGGAAAATAAAAAGGCTTGTAAATTCTAGAAAGAAATTTGTAGTCATGGGGATCAAATCCAAAGATAAATATCATTAGAATTTTTTTGAGGATTGTGATCCTAAACATCCTAATGAATTGATTAAAATTATTTCTAACTACGACAATGTTTTTCCTTGTCCATAGGTTCTACCTCCTAAAAGAGGGGTTCAACATTAGATATAGTTGTTCTGAGATGCACCTCTTCCCAACATTGGTATGTATAGTTTGTCTATAGTTAAAAATGAGGAAGTTAAAAAAGAGGTGATGGAATTATTATAAAAAGGAATTATCCATCCAAGTTCACCTCATTGTGTTTCTCAAATCATTTTGGTTCCAAAGAAAGATGGAACATGGTGTATGTGTGTTGATTTTTGTGCCTTAAAAAATCATGGTGAAAAATAGTTACCTTATTCCTTGTATTGATGATTTACCTGATCATTTAAACAATGCTATTTATTTCATTAAGTTATACTTAAGAAGTGATTATCAGCAAGTTAGAATTAGTGTAGGTGATGTGAGAAAAACCTACTTTTAAAACAAAACAGGTTTATTTGAATGGATTGTTGTGCATTTTGGGTTGTATAATACATCGGTTATATTCATACATGTGATTAATGATATTTAGGAAATTCATTGATGATTTTTCATAGTATACTTAGATGATATTTTTATTTTGAATAAAGCATGGAATGATCATATCATTCATATTTAGAAATTATTAAATGCTTTAAGAAGGAGAAATTATTTATGAAGATGTCTAAATGAGAATTTGGGAAAACAAATTTGGTTTATTTGGGATATGTTGTGGGACATGGTGAATTGAAAATTGATCCTAAAAAATTTGAGGTCATTATTAATTAGGATAGACCCAATAATGTAATGAAAGTTAGAAGCTTTCTTTACGTGAGTACAATCTTGGAGAAATTTTATTACTAACTTCTCATTTATTGCATCTCCTTTGCATTCTTTTAATATTATTAGATAGGTCTTTCATTAGGGAAGAAAAAATAAGTGAAACTTTGATACACTTTGAAAGATAAAATAAGTATCAATCTTATCCTAGTACTTCCATATTTACAGTAATCATTTGAGATTAAGACGGTGTCATTGAATACAAAATTGGGCAGTCTTGATATAGAATAAAAATCTATTATTTTAATTTTGAGAGCTTCACGAGTGTGGTAAGAAATTATCCATCCTATGATAAATAGTTGTATTCTTTGGTGCGAGAATATAAAGAAATGGAAACATTGCTTAATGGGAAAAGAAAACAATTCATATAGATCATCATCCCGTCCATTACCTAATAACACGGACCAATCTAAAACAATATAGACATACATTAGATTGGATTCTTTCCACAGCTTTCACCTCATGATTAGGTATAGGAATGGTATATAAAACAAGGTTGTTCAAATGTTATCTAGACCTCTAGTTGTTATTGCATCTATTCATTTATAACATAGTTATTTAGCTCATGATAGTTATAAATAATAGTATGTTTATGATGTTGATTTTAAATAAGCTTATGAATATTTTATTAGTGGTGGTTTCATGAAAATGTGCAATAAGGAAATTGTCAATTTCCAAGCATGAAAATTATACCCATATGTCAAAAATTACAAGTTTTACCCTTCCAAGACACCCGAGGGTCTAGCCAATTGGGTCTTGTAACCTCTCAAAAGATGTTAAATCATTCCACTAGGTGATTTAGGAGAGTCATTTCAAAACCCTTATGTGATTTTAGGAGTTCAATGAAAAAAGAAAACTTCATGTAGTTGTGGGAAGGGTTATCACTGGCCTTCCTAGGACTGGAGCAACCCCATGGATCGAACACAAAATAAAAACAAGACATGAAAGTGAAAAAAATTCCTTGGAACATCATGGAAGTTATTTAAGAAGATCCATGAAGGATTCAAGAAGTTGGGATAGTTTCATCAAAATTACGGTTCACAGCCTAGAGACAATGCATAGGCAAAAATAGTTGTTGACCTTTGGGAGGTGATTCCGGAGCTCCAAATAGAGTTAGGAGAAAAATAAGACATATTTGGAAAGTAAGTTAAAATCCCTACATATGGTGAAATCAAATATTTCACAACACCTAGAAAAAATAGTTTTGTAACATGTTTTTTCCATGCATAACTAAAGAAGCCAAATCAAATATCATATTTTTCAGAATCAAATGGAGAAATAAAAACCTAAAACCCCAACCATTATATTTTCAATGTCATTTTAAGTCAATATAATATATAAGTTCATTAAAAAATTCCATTGGGAGCTCAAGTTATTGCCATTTCAAGCTTCCCTCTAGGAGAGAGAGTTCTAGAGTTAGTCAAATTTTGAATAAGACACGTGTCAACTCTAAGAGCCTAGTGTAATTTCATGTCCCTTACATCCCTTAAGAATGCATTATTTTACCCTCTGTATGTTTTTTTTGGATGTAGCCTTTTATCCACGAGATGTAGATTTGTACCCTCTCGGTGCATTCTTTTATCCATTCGATATAAGTGTCTACCATCTTAATGCAATATTTTACCCTCTGGATATTTCTATTTTGGATGCAATATTTTATCCACTAGACATAGATATATACCCTCTCGATGCATTCTTTTATCAATTAGACATAAGTGTGTATCTTCTGAATTCATTCTTTTATCCTCTGGATATTTCTTTTTAGATGTAAATTTTAATCCACTGGATGCGAGATGTGTACCCTCTTGGTGCATTCATTTATCCATTGGATATAAGCATGTACCTTCCAAATTAATTCTTTTATCCTCTAAATATTTCTGTTTTGGATGCAGTCTTTTATCCACTAGATGTAGATATGTACCCTCTGGGTGCATTCTTTTATCCATTGGATATAGACGTGTACCCTCCGGATGTAATGATTTACCCTCTGGACATTTAGGTTTTGGGCATAGGATTTTATCCTTTGGTCACAATCATATATCATGTGGATGCACTCTTTTACCCTTTGGACATTTGGGTGTCATGTGTACCTTTTAAAAAAACATCAACATTAAAATATTATTTTAATAGCAAAACCTTCTAGAGCTCATAAATTTTGATCTCGTAGCTCAAATTAAGGTGATATATTTTCTAAAAAAATTATTTTTCCAAGATCTACGCATTGGTAAAAATTTTAAACATATATTTAAAATTTTAAAGGTACCTTTACTCATTGTAATATTTACATGCACTCAATTATAAAGTGCCAAATTTGGGAGGGTGTTGTAATCACTTGTTGACGTAATTTCGGTTGAGCTCAAGTCCTAATATTTAGGGTGTTGCACTATTGTATCTATGGGTGTATACATTTATGTCACTCTTGTTTGTTGAGATATTTTGGATATATATTTTCAACACTTTTTTTGGCATGTTAATTTGGTAACTCATACGGATCTTTGGTGTCACTCTACCCATTCAAGAGTATCGGAGGGTGCGGTGTTGATACTACTTCAGGTTTCATTCCTTACCTTGTTAGCTTGGATTTTCTTGGATCATGGAACTCCTATTTATTTGGACCTCGTGTCCTTGCCTTGTATCCTTGGTTATTGTTCTTGAATCGCGACACACCTATTTGTAGCATTTGATTTGGATTCTTCGGATTTTGTTTCCTTGCCTTGTCACCTTGGATTTTCTTGGATCATGGCACTCCTATTTATTTGGATCTCGTGTCCTTGCCTTATTTCCTGGTTGTTCTTGGATCATGACACACCTATTTTAAGTATTTTATAAAATTATGTTTGGTTTTTTTTTTCAATTTTTACATCACTCCATTGATAGTCTCCTCGCATGGAGTAATTTCGTGAAGCCCATTGTTATTTGTTTTTATTTATATGATCGCAAAGTGGATTTAGACCATAGTGGGTACCAAAATTCTTTAGCATTGTGACGAGTTTTTGGATCCTAGATTCTTAGAATATCTTGTAGGGGATTTTTCTTTCTCTACTTTTTCTTACTAGTATTGGGTACCTTTCGGTGTCCAATTTTCACAGATTATTATATGTGGGTACCTCATCACACGTTGTTACCAGGACTCACCTTATTTTTTTCCCACTTAAGCTATGCTTATGGGAGGTGTTCATGTAGGCTATTATTTATTAATTATTGTAATTCTTACACTTGTGTTAGCCCTTCACTTGCTGGGTTAGCTTTCTTAGGTGTACTAGTTGTGTGAATTTAGCTTACTAGTGTTTATTTAGCTTCTTAGTTATGTTGAGTTAGGTTACTAGTCTTCTAGAGTTAACTTAACTACAGGTATCGACGCTTGAGTGGTAGTTATTCACCACCGATCTAGGTAGTATTTGCAATTCCCTCCTCCTAGATGTACATATTTCTTATTCTCGTAGTTCAAGTCATTGTATTGTAATGTATTGAGCATTATGGATTATGATGGATTTCCATATATAGTATTTTAGCTCTTCTGTTTTGCAAATCTAATGCGGTATGCTATTATCATCGATATTGCGGATTGGAAAACTCTTCTTATCGTTCCTTTCATTTTCCTTTCCTTGATGTTTTTGATTTGTTTTTTTAGTTTTGTGTTTTTTGACTTTATTTTAGCAATGGATAAGGCATAGATTTTCTCCCAATTGTTCATGCTTTCTCCATTTTTCCTTTTGCAATTAAAAATATATTCTTGAGTAATATCCAAAAATTTCATGCTAACTTTGTAGCATACAAAATTTAAAATTTTTCATGAATCCTAAACCCACACATGAAATTCCCTTTCTCGATCAATGTAAGACTTTACTCTAGCAAAAACATCAATTGTTTCACCCTCATAATGGATGAGAGGAACATATTAACATTATTTTCAAGGGTGTTTCATGTTACTAAGATCTATGAAAGAATAGTGCTCTCGAGACTTCAAAAGGGTTATTTTTAAGTGTTTTCTTATAAGAGGAAATCCCTTAGAAGATAAATGTAAAGGAAAAAAATTATTTGGAGGTTGTATGAAAGATTATTGAGATTATAATCATATTGTAACTACATTGGTAATAAATAAAAGCAAGGTGTAACCCTCCTTGAAATTTAAATGGTCATCCCTTTTGGGATAAAATTAAAACCTAGAATTATATGATGTGAAGTGAATTGCTAGATTGTTCTTGTTATTGAGTAAAAATTAATGTAATTTTTCTAAGTAATTTTATGTCAATCCCGATGGGAAGGGATGAAAAAAGGTAAATATTATAATGTATCAACTTTATCTTGAAAGGATTCTGCTAGAAGAAATATGGATGAGTACTTTTATTCTTCTAGTAGGGATTTACTCTCTTTACTCAAAGATCTTATGGTCATAACTTCCATATATATATATATATATATATAGACACACACACACACACACACACACACACACACACACACATATCTTAACAATAGTAATTTTGCACCCACCGATCAAATTGAACAATTATCATATGTTAATACATGAATGTTTTTTCCTTAATGTGTCATTGGATGACTTAAGAGTAATACATGAAATAAAACTTAATTCAAACTTAACTTAAGTTGAAAATACTTCTACTACATATTTAAAATAATAATAAATCATGTTTGAACCTACTTAATGTTTCTACAAAAACCTTTTGAGGAGGCACACAAGATTTCATGAAAAAAATGTTTTGAATTATAATCTTCAAATTATATAAAGTGGGACAACATGTGATGTAGAATCCATATAAGGATGGTCTTTAGAAACCTTTAATGGGATAAACAACTTAATTGTGCACATCTGAATTCATTACCGAGGGCTAGTATATGTTTCACATCACATCAAAGTTGCACACACTGGACCTATCCTTTTTATGAATCAAAATTAAAAACAAAATTGGAGGAAGTAATGAGAATAATAATATGTAAACTAACATATGATTAAACTTATGAATCAAATGGTTCTTTTCTGCAACATGGTATTGTGTGTCATAATGAAATTAACCTTTCTTATGTAAACGAAGTACTGATCAGGTAAGAAAGTGAAATGCATATAAAAATAGAATTTTAAACCATATGTTCATTGGATTAATGAAATTATGAGTAATTTTAATGTTTAGCATTATTGTGTAAAGTAATAATAAAAATGAAAACAATTTCAAGTTTTAATGTTACATTTTGAATTGTTACTTTTTTAGCGTAACAAAATAATTTTGAATATTATTAAATGGGATGGTACTTTCATTACTTAACACAAACATTTTCTTAACAACATCCCAAAATTGAACCCATTTCAAGATTGATTAAAAAATTGAATTAAAGTTAGGAATTAAGTTTTGAAAATGTGTAGGATACTTGAGTTTGGTTATCATGTCTAGATGAAATTTTTCCATTTGAAATATGGGATATATTTATATTGAATTAGAATATATGAAAATACCACCTAGGATTCATTTCCAACATACATAATGTGTGGTTTGAGCATCTCCCACGATATCAAAATATTTTTTCCAACAAAATTTCCTTGAATTTTGATAGCCATTAGTGTTAGGAGGAGATATTTAAGGTATAATCCTATCCAATCTAGTTTCACAAGAAAATTTATATAAAAATAGGATCTTTGAGAAGAATTTCCTAAGATTTAGACCCTTCTAAATCTCAGATAATATATTGATAATTGCTTTCTTGTCCTTGGATATTGACATCAATAAATCTCTAGACCCCAACTTATTTAGGTCTATAAATAATATCCTAACAAATTTTTTAAATATTTTTTTCCTTTCGAGATGTATCAAATAAAATCCATTAATAATTTATCGATTTCACCATAGGAATCATTCAATGGTGACCAATAAGATAAATAATATGTCTCATTACAAGTACACTTTAAAACAAATGTAGAATATAATTTTGAGAGAGGAGGGACTGGAAATCCATAATGAGAAAAATATGCACTACGTATGAACCACATATGACCAAATATTAGGTATAGAAACCTAGAAATTGAAGGGGATTCCAGTAAAATTTAATTGCACCCTAAGTTAAATCAATTTCCATTTGAAATTATCTATCTAAACTAGATGTGGATAATGTATTTCATATAGAAATGGTTTTTGTTACTGAATGGAATAGATAGAGGATAAAAAATATGCACAGGTATCCCATAATATTACTAATAGATGTGTCTTCTTCAAGAAATGTTAGAGAAGAATCATTAGAAAAATTCCATTAATGATTTTTTGGTCACTATGACTAAAGGAAATACCTTAATTAATCTAATAGCATGATAATAATATAGAATGTATCTAAAACCTTTAGGAAAAAGAACATGTATAGAAGGAAAAAATGGGAAACCTTGGAAAATATATCTTATATAATTAAATTTATGAGATTGATCTCCATTTATAGTGATGAAGGAACTAACATGCCAATATTGAATAATGGAAATGTACTTGAATATGGGATTAAAACCCGAAGGATTGGAACATGTCTATGGTGAAGATCCATTTAATCCTCTAGTAGGATTTTTAAGATAAATTTTGAATAATATATTTTTATTAAAGATTTTGGCCCATGCTTTATACATTATCAAACTATAATGTCATTTTCATGGATATATTTTTTCTAAACAAAACTAGAATACTCACTTTTAATATTTAAACATGTAATTCTCAAAAATTGGACATATTCCAGTGAATCGGACTCAATATTACAATTTTTCAAAGAAATCTATCTTTGAGTTTACGCATATTAGATTCCATTTTTTTCTATAGTAGATTCCATTATTACTATTATTGGATTCTATTATTAGCAATATTCGATTCCAATATTGTCATTATTGGAATTATTCTAGTTCCAATTTTTGTATTATTGGATTTGAATTTTGTTATTATTGGAATCCAATTTCACTAATATTGATTCCAAAATCACTTTGTTATTAAATTCCAATTTCGGCACTTTTTGAATCCATTTTCTAAATTCTGATTTTTAGATTTAAATTTTGATATTTTTTACTTTTAGATTCCCCACATAAGCCCTGGTAGTCGCTAACTTACATAATCTAGAGGATGCTAACTTACATAAGAATAGATTGCAGAGGGTAAAATATTACTAACGGCTACAGTTACACCATCCTAGCAGTAAAAGTTACATAAGCCTACCTACCACTAAGATACATATGCCTAGCATTCTTTAAGTCACATAATCCTAGTCACCACAAAATTATATCATCATAACATCATGAGAAATATAAGTCTATTGGACACTAAGCTACATAATCCTAGCGAATTCTTTAAGTAACATAAGCCTAGAGGCCGTTAAGTTACATGAGATTAGTGGTTGTTAAGTTACATATGTCTAGTGGTCACCAAGTTACATAAGCCTCACGGAAGCTAAGACACATACTCCTAGTGGCGAGGATATATATTATTAACATTTATTTGATCAATTTCTAAAATGGAATTTATTGTAATGGAATTTAGTGGTTACTTATGCATTTCAAAATAGAAGAAAATCTAGATAATGTGAACTACTTTTAAGCTTCCCCCTTTTGTAAATAATAAATAACAACAAATAATTATGAATTACATTAAACACGTTTTTTGAAAAAGAATTTAAAATTTTATTTTATAGGAAATCAATTCCTTTGGGATAATTATATTAAAATTTACAAAAAGTATTTATCCCTCTCGATGTCATTTAGTCCATCCCATTTTAACTACAATGTATTAATTAATGTTCTTGAATTTGTGCTAGTTATGCCTTAATATCCTCATGTCCCGCATTAATTATTTTAATTTTATATCCTTTAAACATTTTTATTGGTCTCCATGTCGATGATGTTATCTATATCAATATCTCGATGTGTCCATTAATTTTTGCCACCATTTACTTTTCTTTAAAAATTCCTAGTACCTTTATTTTAAATATTTTATTTTCCAGAGGTGTTCCCACCAATTTACCCTTATCTTTCAATTCTTTGTGTGATCATATTGTATTAGAATTCATTCTACCTTTCCCATCCATATAGGTGTGTTATCATCAATTAGTCTTACTAGTATCATCTTCCCATCATTCACATTCACTACTGGATTTAATTTGTCTCGGGTTCTATCTAAAATAGGCCCGACATATATATCCTTATTTAAAAGGATAATTTTACTATATTTTCTATCCATGTCAAGACATGGTGCATTCAATATCTGATCATACATCAAGCAATATCATGAATTATTTTTCGACAAAAACAATCTCTTTTGGTCATGTTATAATTGACAAATGATTATCTAGGGTATGTAGGATATTTTTCCAATACGTAATCCTCAAAACCCATAATGCTTCTTCATAATGTGTTGAAATATTTTACTAGTTTGTGATGTATACGTAAATTCCTCTATGCAAGTTTGCTATATCTTTTAGTTCTCTAAAGGGTGCCAATGGAGGATCCCATTCAGAAACAAATTTTTTCCATCTATGTTTTTCTAGATCTCAATTGGTTACAAGCATAAGGAATCCATGATTGATGCTTTGTACTCTATGATAGGAATGTTGTTGATGACATGGAATTTAAACATCTTTAGTTTTTTGATACCCATGATCTTATGGTCTCTATCTAGAAGGTGTGGTGCCATAAAGACCTTATAGTCATAGAATTCCTTGATAAGGTGTGAAGTTAATATGTTGACTCCTCTTAGCATGTTTTGTAAGTTTCCATTATATTTGTAAAAGGAAATGTTTCCAATTTATACAAAGTTGGTGATTATCACACGAATATTTCATCTATGCCTTCGTGTGTGTGACCCACTAGAAGGAAACTCATGTACACACGTGTTGAAAACCCTTCTCACTATCAAAGCATGGATGAAAACGAAAACAATGTGTAATTGTTTTGTCACTTGGAGCATTATCTAGTTTCAAATAGAGAACTTGTGGTTGTTTGCTAAATAAACTTAAACATCTGCTTATGATATTAGTTATATGAGCCTACTCATTTTTTTCTTGTATTCCTTTCACTTTTCATACACATCATTGTGAAAAATTGTATCATGTAATGGGTGTTTTTACATCCCACTACTATATAAAAAATCACCATATTGATTTGTAATCGGTTCTTCTAGCTTCCTTATACACATTTCCAATGATGAATTTTTCTCCTCGTTAAACAAAAGGGAGGTCATAGTGCCCAAACCCTAGTTTTGTTCCCATGTGTCAGCATATTAGTCAAAGTGATGGGTAGATTAATAGCATTGCTTATTTATTTTTCTTTTTTTCCCATCCTTTATCTACTAGTTTTTTTGTAAATTTATTCATACACAATTCTCAAATAGCTATTCGGATGTTGATGTGATTGTGATATATGTGCATATTAAGTTGAATGACAACTTTCAATGTTATCATTGTGCCCTTTTTGGCACTAATCTATTTGTGCTAGTGTTTCTGGACATGATGTGGCTGCACATTTGTTCTTAAGTTCTATTCACTTCTCACATTTGGTGAAGAAATTGTTCTTGTTGATTGAATCATGGGAGAAATTTTACTACCGCATTTTATTGATATTTGAATTTTACGTTGGAGGAAGGTTCATAGTGAAAGTCCCTCATTACACTTTTATAGCATGTAAGCATAATTATAACATGCAGAAGCGGTCTCATTATTACTTTAGTACTATCTTGTCCCATGGAACGATACATGTGTGGTAATATATCAAATCCCTACCCATAATTTTAGATATCAATGCAATATTTGCAACACTTTTGGAATTTGTTTTTATTTTCCTTTTATTTCCATTTACTTCCCCCTCTTTCCATTAATCTAATATTATATGTATCCATAATAGGTGTTCTTTGGTATTCTATGACATTTATATCATACATTCGACATACATCCCTTCCAAACTATATTATTCTTAGAAGTTTGACCTTCATAAAAAATGCTAGAATTTTTGGTAAATGCATTAGTCTGTACAAAGTTTTTATGGTAGGTTCATTCATCCCTAGAGTAAAATTCTAATAGCTATTGAAAGTGTTGAGATTTTTTTAAAGATTTTCCTTCCTTATAGCAAGGTTTTTCTCAACTTTCGACAAAAATTGTTTTGTTTTTGTATCCTCATTTTCCATTGCATTTTGTGTACAAGATAGATTAGTATTTACCTTTTGGAATTTCTAGGATTTATAAGGTACTTTTATTAAGTTTTCATTACTAATACATATGGAGGATTCAAAATAATTTGGGTATACTAGTTAAAGCAATGGATTTTCAAATGCACCCCACATTTTTACCAAAAACTCTTATGGAATTTATTTTAGACTTACTTCCATAACGGAACCATCTGAATGGGCAACTGGATAGTAGGAAATTGGATGATAAATCATACTTATATGGAGCAACCCTTGCAAAAGACCTGATTAATTTATCAATATGTACCCCAAATGTATTGCCATCTAATTTTTAAAGTGCACCATGTCTCCTTCACAAACATTTGTAATTGTTGCTTCTGTAACAAATTTGTTTTCTTTTGAACAAAAATGTATCAAATTCATAGCCAACCCTTGAACTTTAAATTAAATTTAGTGTTTGATGTGGTGGTTATTTCTTGAAGTTCATAATTTCCATTCACATGATGTGTAATTATTTTTTCTAGATATAATTTGTTTTTATTACCCAAGAAATGTTTTTGTTATGCGTCTAGTTATAATATTCTCCACAAAAACACCAAACTATATGGGTCACATTACTACTCCCAAAATCACATGTTCTTCTTATATGATGGATATAAACCCTTCAAATATGTCACCTTATTTCGGAGCACACTTATGATTTAGCACCGTGTAGGTTGTAGAAAATTCATCCCTATCTTTAGGATTTGTGAAAAATGGCTATCATTGTTAGAATTCAAACCATCATCCTCATCAAATGCATCCTTCGAGTCATTTCTCATGATTTTTGAATTCCATAACCTCCCACATGAGAAACTTATGAAATCACATGCTTGATCATTTTCTTCCTTTCCCATGGTATAAAGTATCCCTTGTTTTCAATTTATTCTAGGTTTTCACAATCGTCAATTGTGTGTGGAAGCCTCACTTTCACATTAAATATAATACTTATTCTGATAATGAATAAGCTAGACCTCATATCTCTCTTGAATTGTAGTTCGGATGAATAAACTAGTCCTTCCATAACTTTCACACCTTTTGATAGAAAATCCACATGTGCTCCTTCAAAAGAGATTTAACTTTCAACTGTATCCACAAATAAAAAGAGAAAATTAGTAGCAAGGAAACTTAAATCTTGAACATATGTAGAATTGAAAATAAACAATATCAATAAAAAATCCAAGGTTAAAACAAATGATTGAAATCATAATGAAAAAATAAAAATATACATCTTATATGAACATATTTGAAACCTCCTTTAATCTAAATCTTAAACATATGGATAATTTGGATTCTATTGGACCATATTAGTGCTCCTATTAGTGCTCTTATTTGACCACATGACACATCATAATAGAATCTTAGATCTCACTACTATGTGTATCTTTTTATCCATAAAATATAAAGTTTGTGGCTTTCAAAAGTTGTCTAGCCTAGCGGTTCTTATGACATAAAGTTTTCTCATACATGCAAAAATTCAAATATTGACTAGAATGGCAAGTCAAATGTTAGTGATCGCACTTCAAAGTTTGAGTGATCGTAACTCCAAGTGTAAATTCTCATACTTCGTAGTTTTAGTCGAGGACTGGAACTTATATATACGATCACTTGCACATCAAAGTGTGAGCATTTTCTCTTGGAATTGCGATCACTCACACTTTAAAGGGCAATCACTAACATTTTGACTTTCCAATCTAGTCAAAAGTTGTCTAGCCAAGTGGTCGCTTATGACTTCAATTTTTCTCATACATGCAATAATATTAAAGAGAAATATTTCTAAAATTCTTATTCGTACTAAGGAAAAGTTAAATGTCCTCCAATTTGAAGACAACTATTTATAAAATTATTACTCTCACTAAGGAAATGTTTAATGTCCTCTAATTTAAGTTTAATAAATATTTAGGGCCATAAATATTGTGTCAAAATAATTGTTACTGTATTTTACTCTCTGATTATATAGGTATGTTTATTTGATGGTATAGAGTCCAATTTTAGTTTTCATTTGATTAACTATGGTGTTATATACTTTGATTTAATTATTAGTGTTAATTATTTCTTAACTTTTTAAATCTTACATATCCTTTTAACAATAATAAATTTATTATGCATAATTTCCTATAATATTGAGTAGATGTAACCCATGCTAAGTAGTTTCTTATTAATAATTTTCAATATTAAAGATGAAATTGAAAAGAGTTTGCGAGAATCGAATCAGAAACGAGGCACCATGAAGTAGTTTCACTCCAACGGAATCATGATAGCTCCAACGATTGCAAGAAAGAATTGATCAATAATGGAAGAACTTGCTCAACAAAAAAATCTTGCACATAGAGGAAAGATAGTGGAGTGTCTTGGCATGCTCATAAATGAATAGTAAATGAGTATATATAGGGTGCTAAGTAACCCTAATACATGACACACATGAAACCCTAAACCTAAACCTAAACCCAACCCATGTGAGATGACCCTCCAATATGAGAGGAGGACACATATGATAACTCGCACTAACACCCCCCTTCATCGAAGTAAGGGTAAATGCGACTAGATGAGTCGATGGAAAGGGAAGGCACTCCTAAACAACTAAGAAAGATGTTGCGATGGGACTGCAACTAAAGGCCCGATAAGGTGCCCATATACAAACACAATCTTCCTAGAAGAAGAAGAAGAAAAGGACTACATAGCCCAAAGAAGATGGGCGATTGCAGAAGATCTCACCCTAAGAAGATATTGTAAGTGAAGAAACTTCATCTTAGTGAAGGGCTTGGTGAATAAATCTACAATCTGATCAGCTGTCTGAATGTACTGAATGTCGATGATACCATCATGAATAAGCTCCCATATTAAGTGCATATGGATCTCAATGTGCTTCGTCAACTGATGTTGAACTGGATTTCTACAAATAGATATTGTGCTCGTGTTATCATAGTAGATAATTGTAGGCCACTGAAAGTGGATGCCAAACTCTGTCAGAATACCCTATAGCCAAATAGCTTTTGTGGCGCGTTAATCGCTCCTCTATGTTCTACCTCTATAGATGATATTGTAATTAAATTCTCCTTCTTACTAGACCAAATAATTGGACCCAAACCAAGAGAGAAACTATAGCCATAAGTAGATTTCCAATGATCTAAGTCACCGGCCTAATAAAAATCTGTGAACCCAATCAAGTCAATATCTACCCCTCCATGATAGTGAATGCCATCAGCATAGGTGCCACAAACATAATGAATGGTCCATTTAGCTGCTTTCTAATGTAGCTCGTGTGGCTCTGCATGAATCTCGACACGATCCCAATAGTATATGATAAATCTGGTCGAGTGTGATTCAAGTAAATCAAGCTCCCCACCAACTTTTATAAAGAGTACCATCAACCAAGGGAGTAGTGCAATATGAAACCAACTTGACCCTGAAATAAATGGAGTAGGAAGACTTGTAATCAGTCATCTGAAAATGATCTACCAAATCAAGAGCATACTTAGGTTGTGAAATCAAGATTCCCGAGTCGATTATGAAATCTGGATCCCAAGGAAGTAATGAAGTAGACCTAAGTCACCATGGAAAACTTGTTAGCCAAGGAAATCTTCATAGAATCAATAATAGAGGAAGAGCTACCTGTGATCAAAAGTCATCAACACAGAGAACAAGAATGAGTATGGAGTCATCTTGCCATATAATATAAAAATTTAGATTAGAGTGACACCTAGTAAACCCTGATGTAAGTAAAAAGGAGTCCATCTTGGCATACCAATCCCGAGGGGCTTGTTTAAGGCCATAAAGAGACTTCTTTAACTTACAAACAAGGGAGGAATCTTGGACATAACCCGGAGGTTGTTCCATATAGATCTCTTCCTCTAGGTCACCATGAAGGAAGGCACTCTTAACATCCATTTGATGGACTTTCCATCTATTCATTGCGGAAATGGCTAAGGTAAGTCGAATAGAAGTCATCTTCACAACCAGAGAAAAGGTTTCAGTATAATCAACCCTAGCTATCTAGGAGAAACCCTTAGCTACTAATCATGCTTTAAAATTTTTGATGTCTCCATCTACTCCATACTTTGTTTGGAACACCCACTTACATTGAACGATTTTTATTCCTTTCGGAAGAGGGGTGAGATCCCAAGTATCGTTCTTCATTGCAGAGGAATACTCCTCATCCATGGCGAGAATCCCACTCAGGGAATACTAGAATTATTCAAGGTAGTGATAATTTAGATGTCCAAAATTCTCATGCCATAGCTTACTAACCTCATTTACATGAGTGAGCAAGGCAGTGGGCATAGAATCAGAAGTAAAGTGGGAGAAGGTGTACAACCGTGAATGGTGATCTACCTTTCCCTCAGCCACTGTAGTGTCATCGTTAAGCTCACAAATAATCACCGAGTTAGGACTAAATTCCACTCGCATTCCTTCACCAAGGTGATTAATTTGGTAAACTGATAGGATATTGGTAGAGAGATCAAGAACACTCAACACTTGGTTAAATGTTCCCCCATCCATCTCTACCGATCCACTACTAGAAACCGACACTGTCATGTCATTACCCATCATGATTTGGGACATTCCACAAGGTTTGATGTTGGAAAACTCAACATGTGAAGAACCCATGTGGTCCGAGGCACCGAATCTATAATCTATGTCAATGAAGGAGCAACTCTGCTACAATGGGCTTTCCTTTCTTCTTATCATTTTTAGCACCTTTTGCAGGTAGAAGACTTGGCCTTGGAGAACTTAATTTTATGGATTCAGAACACTTATTCTATTCTTCTCAAGTAAATGAGATAAGTGATCAACTGCTTCAAAAATAGTGTTTCTCGTCAATGTGACAAAACTTTTTGCAATAAGCAACACAAATACTTGCTTTTATATGCCTTAGCCTTAGAAGTTGAAGTGTTTGTGTCATTTTAGGTTTGTTCTTGGTTTCTTTCTTAGGTTGATCCTTTGTTTCAGTATTCTTTCCCTTGCTAGTACTTGCTACAAGGGCATGTGACTTGGACTTGAGAGACCCCATTTGAATGAGTTTGTCCTGTTCTCAAATGAGTTGGGATGAAAAATAGTCAAAGGAGGGCATAGTCCAAGTATCACCCAAAGCAACTTTTGTAGCATAGAAAGTTGACATGAAGACAGAATATTCGGGACCTAGCTTAGAGAGAATCGACAAGATCAGTTGAGAATATTTCTTCTCTACTTGACATCCTTTTAACAATAATCTAATGTGGACAAATTTTGAGAAGAAGGCTTGTAGGTTTTCAAAGTCACTAGGATTTAACCCTAGTAGTTCGTTTTCCAACTCATGCGCTCTCATGTCATCTAGTTGTCCAAACATCGCATCCAACGTTTTCCATGTAGATTTAGGTGTTTCGATGCCTCAATGTGAAAGAGCAAGTCAGGAGAAACAAACATGCAAAGAATACCTAAAGCTTCATCACTACGGTTTAACCACTTAGATTTTTCAGGTTCATTGTCTGGTTTAGTCTTAGTTCCCATGGTGATGCGAAATAACCCTTTACCCTTAGTTTCATTGTTATTTTTGATCTCCATTCGTAAAAGTTGAACGATGTAAGAAAAGAAATTGAAATTGCATCCATAGTGAGAGAGAGAGAGAGAGAAATGCAAAAATAAACACAACCACCCGGATAATAACAACCCCATGCTTTCGGTGCTTTATAGTTTAGTGCGTTGATTACGATCAGTGTCCGTGCATGCAGTTTGAAATGCTTGGTAACTTGTCTTGTAATTAGTGTAATAACGCACAAGAGAGGAGACCACAACAGTGTTTCATGGAGTGCAACAAATAGGACACCATAAACAAGCACAAGCAAAAATAGGAAAGGAGGCCAAATCCAACCCTGGTGGTGAGAAAAAACGTCTCACATCGTAAAAGGAAATTTCCTTATTGTAGACTATGGTGGACGCGCTCACTAGTCGCAAGCAATAATAAGGGTGAAATACAAGGTTTTAAATGAACTCAAGGAGTTCAGAGAATCTTCAGAATGCCAGAAAAGAGCTCGGAAGGAAAAAAGGTGCTCAGAGTGATGTTGCACACTTGAGCGCACGATTAGAGAAAAAAATGCCAATAACACCTAAATTTTACCATTTGGAAATGCCCAATTTTGCTATTTTGAGAGCTATTGGAGTTTTAAAAAAATGATAAAAAGGTTATTGAAAGACGATTTTTAATTTACTATAAATCGTAAATGAGATAGGTTATTTTGTAATTAATAAAAAATAGATTTAATCAAATTAAATCTAATTAATTACAAAAACTAATTAAGATCTAAATCCTAATTAAATTAAATAGAAAAGGTACTTTCCTTCTTTTGGTTTAAAAAAACAATTTTTAAATTAAAAGAAAGAAATCTAAAAAATGCAAACTATTCTAATTTAAAAATTTTGTGTTTAAATTAGAAAGAAATAAATTTAAAAAGCATGAGATTTTAAAAAGGTTAGAAAGTAAAAAACTTACTAAAGAACCAATTTTTAAAACTTACCAAAAACAATTAGCACGACCGTATTTCAAAAGGCTTTTTGTGGATTTGAAAATATTTAAAAGTTTCTTACTTTAAAAGATTTAAAAAGCTAAAAACTTTAGAAAAAGAATTTGCTTAAGAAAGAATGTATGTTAAAAGAAAATTTACCAAAAACACATTTTAAAAAACACTTACCAAAAAACTTTACCACGAGATAAAAAAATTCATAGGTTGTTTTGTTTGTGTTGCTGTTGGAGCACATGTTTTTGTTTTTATTTGTTGTAGGGGCCGTAGGGAGGCATGACCATGGGCCGTGGGCCGTGGTATGAGCAGCCGTGGTTGGAGAACAGTGGGAGGACGTGGGAGGGGCAGCCATGGGAGGGAGGATGTGGCCGGTTCAACATAACGGGAGCAAAAAAAAAGACCTCGTGTCCTTCCACGCAAAACACGGCTCCTTCCATGCAAAAAAATGAGCTCCTTGCACAAAGAAAACATAAAAAAAACAACCTCGGGCTCCTTCAAAAAAGGCACAGTGGGATTTCAAATGAACTCAGAGCCACAGAAAAAACCTATATTCTACAAAATACTAGGAAAACAAAGTGAGCCAAAACCACAGAGATCTAAAAAAATTCACTTCTATTTTAAAATTTTATTAAAAAAATTAAATAATCTCTATTTTGTTGAAAAGCTAGATTTAGCTGTAGATAGCTAAATGTGGCTGTAAATACCCTAAAACCTCCAGGAATACCTGCACAAGAAAGTACAGAAAATAGGCACAAAAACTGACACAACTTTCCGAGAAAGCTTGTTAGAGAGATTAGCAAAATAATTCCTAGAAAATAGTGATCGAAAAACTTGCATGCAAAGTAAAAGAACAAAACCAAGAAAGAGTAATCGCAACTAAAAAATAATGAGTGCACGTTTACCCAATCTCAGCTCTGATACCATGAAAAGAGTTTGTGAGAATCGAATCGGAAACGAGGCACCATGAAGTAGTTGCACTCCAACGGAATCGTGATAGCTCCAAATTGCAAGAAAGAATTGATCAGTAATGGAAGAACTTGCTCAATAGAAACAAAGCTCAGTACATGAGGAAATTCAGCGGAGTGTCTTGGCATGCTCATAAATGAATAGTAAAGGGGTACATATAGGGTGTTGAGTAACCCTAGTGTATGACACACATGAAACCCTAAACCTAACCCTAACCTAACCCATGTGAGATGACCCTTGATATGAGAGGAGGACACATAGGGATAACTCACACTAATAGAAATTTCTATTAAATTTATGTATTTCATGCATTTAAGTTTCAAACAATGTCAAAATTTATTTTTCATACATTAAAAATTAAATTATAAAATTCTTACCTTAATTTGTTACAATACAAATTACACTTTTGTAAGGTGAAATGCTAATTAATTAAACCTAATAATGTAAAATATGCCATTTGAAAGTAATTTTTATGTTTTTGTATTATATTTAATGCTAAGCTGCTCCAATATTATATTTTAATTCATGTAAGCTCTGTTAATGTCTTGATTTTAATGTGATAATGGAAAAGTCTATACTCATTTAGAAGGTGAAAACACCGAAAAACGGAGCACATGTACAAATGGGTGAAGAACTAGAACTTCATGTACGATCACTCACACATCGAAGTGTGAGCATTTGCACTTGGAATTGCGATCACTCCCACTTTAAAGGGCAATCACTATCATTTTGAATTTCCAATCTAGTCAAAATTTGTCTAGCCTAGTGGCTGCTTAGGACTAAAAATTTTCTCGTACATGCAATAATATTAAAGACAAATATTTAAAAAATTATTAGTCGTACTTAACAAAAGTTTAATGTCCTCCATTTGAAGACAACTATTTATAAAATTATTACTTGCACTAAGGAAAAGTTCAATGTCCTCTAATTTAAGTTTAGTATATATTTAGGGCCATTAATATTGTGTCAAAGTAATTTGTTACTGTATTTTACTCTCTAATTATATAGGTATGTTTATTTGATGGTATAGAGTTCAAGTTTAGTATTTATTTGATTAACGGTGTTATATACTTTGATTCAATTATTAGTGTTAATTATTTCTTAGCTTTTAAATCTTACATAGTCTTTTAACAATAATAAATTTATCATTCATAATTTCCTACAATCTTGAGTAAAAGTAACCCATGCTAATTAGTTTATTATTAATAATTGTCAATATTAAAGACAAAATTTCTATTAAATTTATGTATTTCGTATTTAAGTTTCAAACAATGTCAAAATTTATTTTTCATACATTAAAAATTAAATTATGAAATTCTTACCTTAATTCGCTACAATACAAATTACACTTTTTGTAAGGTCAAATGCTAATTAATATTGTGGTTCCCTCAACATTAATTGGCCATTAAACCAAATAATGTAAAATATTCCATTTGAAAATAATTTTTTATGTTTTTGTATTATAGTTAATGTTAAGTGATCCAATATTAAATTTTAATCCATGCAAACTCAAATGTCTTGATTCTAATGCAATAATTAAAAATTCTATACTAATTTAGAAGGCGCAACACCAAAATAGGGAGCACATGTACAAATCATTTGAAGAAAAAAATTTACAATAGTGAAAATTTTAAGGAACCCACCTAAAAAAACTTATAGAAATCATGGTGAATATGGTTAGAACCACATTCATGATACCTACTATATTGCTATTGACATTCGTCTATAGGTATAGTACTTTGGTGTACAAACTGACCAGTGCAATTCACATTTCTCGCAACCCAGGTTAGTACCAGCGGACCAAGCATATCAAGATACACATCCACTTCATTCGAAAACACCTTCAAGATGGAGTTCTTTGCTTGGAGTACATTCCAACTCAATGATGGCAGAGTTGCGAGACATCTTTAAAACCTTTGCATCACCTCGCTACCTTGAGTTGCATGGAATGCTTGGGGTTTCGAAAGTTGTCCATGGGGGTGTTCGTGAGAACATCTTCCTTCTTCTTCTTTCTCTTTCCTTATAGTAGGATTCTTTCCTTCTTTTGGTTCAAGATTTCTTCATAGATATATTGTACATGAGTACCTCATCGAGTCTATTTTTCGGGACTCATACTCGAACATGCCACTTCTATTTTGCGTGCGAGGAGGTCTTTTTCGAAAAGACGTTTCTTTCCTTTTTTTCGGTCCACGAGATGATGTGCATGACTATTAATATTTCGGTAAAATCCATAGAATACTATTTTGGCGGTAAATGTCACTTTCAACACAATCCGAAATAGCGAGTTTTCACGGAAGAAGCAGTTGGATGTGAATTTCTCGAAAACCAGTGACACACCCCAGAATAGTAAGTTGTAAACACCCATTGAAATCCTTAGCCCCTGGTCACATGGTAGGGTCATATGAGGGCTTAAATCTTGTGATTCCTACTAGTAGGTGCTTAGCTCTAGCCCCCTTTCATTTTATTTGTGTGGTGAAGGCAAGAGCATTTTATTCTTTTTAGTGGCAACTAAAATAAATAGTAGAGCATAATATTGAAAAACTTGTATCTTTTGATCGGTAACTCAGTTTTGAGTGTCGTTTTTTGCAAAAGTGTGTATTTTTTTATGCTCTTTCCATTGGAAATATTTATTTTGAGAATCTCACTATAATTATAAAGTGCCAAAATATGGGGGCTCTTGTTGCATTGTTTGGGGGTCTTGTTGCATTGCTTGGTTCTTGCATTTCTTTTGGTGATTTTTGAGGATGGAATCTTTATCTACTTCTACATTAGATCATGTTGATCCATTAACAACACATAATTACTAAACATGGAACCCCGAGAATCGAAACAATAATTAAGCGGAAAGGATTATGGGCTTTAACTTCTTCAGAACAACTAGTGTTCACTAGAGAATATGAGAAATTTCAGTACCAGTGCAAATTTGATGAGTGTATGGGTTTGATAGGAACTTATGTGACAGTATTTTATTTCATTTGCAAAAGTTTGACTCTCCTTTCAAAATATGGGAGAAATTGGAGGATTTATTTAGTAAGGTGGATCATATGAGAGCCATGTAACTTGAAATTGAGATCACCTCTCTTAATCCTGAAGATTTTCCAACAATTATAGACTATCTTACCAAGTTTAAGAATTTTTGACACAATTGAAGGGGAGTGGAAGAGATAAGAAAGATGAAGATTGTGTTTACTTGATTCTATCCAAGTTGAGAAGACCATTCCAAATTTTTGCTTCTAGCTTTTTCTCTAGCATGGATGCATTAGGTGACACCTTCAAAATGCCTAACTTAGAAAAATTTTGTGAAAGACTTACTAGGAAAGAATCCAAATTATCTCACCTTGAGTCTTCCACCTCTCAAAAGGAATTAGTTGCATCTAATCCTAAGGGCAAGGGAAAACCAAACAATAAAACCAAATCCACACCTTCTCCATCTCAAAATGCTCCTAAACCCAAAGAAAACAACTCAAAACCCAAGGAGTCTTCTAAATCCAAGAATAAGTCTAATGTTCATGCTCTTTTTGTGGGGGTAGTAATCATGAAGAAAATAGGTGTTATAAGCGAATGCAAGCCTTAGAGGATGCAGTCAAGAAACACAAAATTTATATCTCCACTCCACATCCTTCTAATCAGCATGGAAAAGCACTTAATGTTGTTGGAATATCTTAGTCACCACTTACAGAAAATTGGGTTATAGATTTTGGTGCTTCTCATCACATGACTTCTTCCAAGGAGTCTTTTGTTTCTCTAGGTTTGAGTTCTACTTCCAAAATTGAGGTTGGAGATTCTTCCTTTCTTTCTGTTGAGGGAAAAGGTGATATACAACTTGATGGTGGAAATATCCAAGATGCACTATATGTTCCTAACATCACTACAAATTTACTTTCTATATATCAAATTTGTCATTCTGGTCAAGGGAAAACAATGACTTTTACACCACATGGGGCAGAAGTAAGAACTTTGTTGGAGCCTTATTCACTTATTGCTCAGGGTATTGTTGATCATAGTTCAAGACTATATCACTTTGAGGGTTTTGATGACACATCTTCTATAGGGACAGGATTGGTTTCTCATTCAAATTCAGAGAGTAAGCTTTGGCATGAAAGATTTGGGCATCTCAATTATCGATATTTGGAGTTGAGCACTCATGGTATGGTAGATGGTCTTCCTAGAGTTTCTGTCTTGAGGAGTTTTTCATGGATGTGCATTAGGAAACAACACCAAGATCATTTTCGTAAGAATTTGTTTAAGAGAGCTTCTTCACCACTTGAGCTTGTGCATAGTGACTTGATGGTTTTTCCTACCCCATCTTTCGGTGGAGCTAAGTATGCACTTAAATTTATTAATAATTTATTGAGGCATACTTGGGTTTATTTTATCAAGTACAAAAGTGATGTTTTTTCACACTTCAAAGTCTTCAAGGCTTTGGTCAAGAAACAATCTTCTAGTAGCATAAAGAACCTTCACACTGATAATGGGGGGAGTACTTCAGCAATGAGTTTTCTGAATTTTTGGCAACTCAAGGCATTATTCACTAGAATTTTGTTCCTCATACTCCACAACAAAATGGATTAGTAGAAAGGAAGAATAGAACTTTGAAGGAAATGGCTAACTGTATGATGCATTCTAGAGATATACCTCCTATCTATTGGGCAGAAGTAGTTAATTGTGCTAACTATATTTAGAATCGCACACCACATAGAGCACTTGAGCATTTGACTCCAGAGGAAGCTTGGTCCAACACTAAGTCTAGATGTCTCATTTTTTCGAGTCTTTGGGAGCCATGCTTGGGCCTTTGTGCCAAAGAAGAAAATGAAAGCTTTGGATAAGAAGAGTAAAACCTTGATCTTTGTAGGTTATTGTGAGGACATGAGAGCTTATCATATTTTAGATCCTGATACACATGATGTTATTTTTCGAACACATGTTTAGTTTGATGAGCATTTCACTCCTCATGATTCTTCATCTTCTTCCATTCCTTCTTCTTCTTCATCTCATCTTGAGGATCCTTTCTTTGAGGAGATTGATGAGGAGGTTATAGATGTCATTGAGGATCATATTCCCACTGATGTTGTCACTATGCCTAAGTGGGATCATACTACAGTTTTTGAGGCAACACCTTTCATGAGGATCTTCCACCCACTAGGCATCATCATGCACATTCTACAGGTTCTGGACTTTTGTGTCAAGCAGTTTCTAAGGATCCACAATCTTTTTCAAATGCTCATGGGATACCAGAGTGGGATGATGTGATGGTAGCTGAGTATTCTTCTTTGATGAATAATCATACTTGGGATTTGGTATCTCTTCCTAAAGGAAGAAATATGGTTAGGTGTAAGTGGGTATACCGAACCAAATACACAACTGATGGGTCCATTGACAAGTATAAGGCTCGTCTTATTGCAAATGGTTTTTCACAAGTCAAGGTACTGTTTACTCGAGACTTTTCACCCGTTGCCAAGATGGATTTTGTACGCCTTGTACTTGTTATTTCTACATCACAGGGGTGGCCCGTATACTAGATGGATGTGAAGAGTGCCTTCTTACATGGAGATCTACAAGAGGAAATATATATGGAGAAGCTGGCTTGATTTTTTCAGGATTCTTCTCTTGTTTGTTGCATCCAAAGGTCTCTCTACGGTCTCAAACAAGCCCCTTGGGCTTGGTATGAGAAGATGGATTCTTTTCTTCTATCTACTGGTTTTTTCATTGCCACTCCGATCATACAATGTATCTCTAGCATGTTGGTGAGGATATTGTGATACTTTTATTGTATTTTGATGATCTATTACTTCTTTGGAAGCTCTTCTTCCCACATTCAGAGTATTCAGAGGGCTCTTTCTACACAGTTTGACATGACATATCTTGGGCTATTGCATTATTTCCTTGGTTTTCAGATTTCTCAGATAGATTCAGGGATTCATTTAAGTCAACAAAAGTACACCCATGATCTTCTTAGGTGCTTTGATATGGCTGATTGCAAGCCAAGTCCATCTCCTTTTCGATGCTGGGTTACTCTTACATCCACATGTACCACACCACTTTGTGATCCTATGTTGTATAAGCATTTGATTGGAAGTCTCATGTACTTGACCCATACTTGCCCCGATATTTCATTTGAAGTAGTGCTTATATCTAAGTTTGGACATTCTCCTCATAGTAGTCATTGGCAGGATACTAAAAGGATTTTATGTTATTTACAGGGAACTTCCCACTTTGGCCTACACTACATTAGGGGTTCTACTCAGTTGGTTGGGTATACAGATTCAGATTGGGTAGGTTCTATTGATGACAGGTTTTCTAATTCTGGCTATCTTTTCTATCTTGGTTCTTCTCCAGTTGCTTGGGTGTGTAAAAATCAACAAGCTATTGCACTTTCATCTTCAGAGGCAGAGTACAAAGCAACAATTACAAAGTGAGTCGCCAGATTCTTTGGCTTTGCGCCATTATTGATAGAGTTTGGATTCCCATAGGATTCACTAATTGTACTTTGGTGTGACAACCAAAGTGCAATTCACATTTCTCGCAACCCAGTTGAGCACCAGTGGACCAAGCATATTGAGATACACATCCACTTCATTCGGCAGCACATTCAGGATGGAGTTATTTTCTTGGAGTACCTTCCGACTTAGTAGCAGGTTGCAAACATCTTTACGAAGCCTTTTGCATCATCTCTACAAATGCTTGGGGTTTTGGAATTTGTTCTTGGGGGGTGTTCGTGAGAACATCTTCCTTCTTCTTCTTCTTTCTCTTTCCTTATAGCAGGATTCTTTCCTTCTTTTGGTTCAAGATTTCTTCATGGATATATTGTACATGAGTACCTCATCAAGCCTAGTTATCGGGACTCATACTGTGGACATGCCACTTCTATTTTTTCCCCTAGCTTCACTTGAGGGGGTTTTAGAGTAGGTATTTACCTTAGCTCATGTTCACCTAGGTACATTATTTACCTTTATTGTATTTATCATCACCCACTTATGTGTGTGGATATTTATTTTTATTTATTTAGATATTAGGAGATATTATCTAGTTGTTAGGTATAGTTCTTTCCTTGATCTATGGTATTGACTAGTTCTTTCCTAGATCTATGGTATTGACTAGATCCTTGATGTCTAGTTCTCTCATAAATATATGGACTTAACTAGTTTTTGATGACTAGTTCTTTTGATGATTTATGGCTTGATCTACGACCTTGATTGGTTCTTAGATTGTTATTCCTTGCTATATAAGCAAGGCCCATTCTCATTATATTTCATTGAGTTCCATAATAATATATGATATTGATGCTCATTTTTTGTAAATTTTATGTAAAGTTATTCGCAAATTTCTTTCATCTTATTGATCGGGATGTTTGATTAGCATCTATGTTATTGGCTTGGCACAATCAAGTTATCGCTCCTTTTAAGAACCACATTCACTAGGTTGGAAAATTATCTAAAATCAAATTTTGTGACATTGGCAAAATCTAATATATTTTTGAACAAAATTGTAGATGGAGTGGTGAATGACGGATAATTCATTTTAATGAAGGATATTTCTTTCAAAAACACATTTTAAGTATAAATGGATGTCTTCAACATATTCCCTACACTTTGTAACTCTCCTTCACCTAGTCGTGAACTTGGAACTTTATTGAATTGGTTCATTCCTTGAACTTGGAGTCCACGGAAAGCCTTTTCCTTGAGGATGCCCAAAATCCTAGTAAATGTCCACCCGATATCCAATTCCAAACATTGGTTCTACTTTTTCTTACCTTTATGCTTAGGTTCTTTGAATGGGTAACACTTGGCCACTCCTCAAGCACCGAGACTTATCAAAGTTTTAGCAACTTCCTAGGAAGTTAGTGGAATCTATTAAAATTTTAGGTTCTTAAAAAGGTTTAACAAATTTCAATCTAGATCTATATGTGTGTGTGTGTGTGTGTGTATATATATATGGAAAATTTAATCAAATTTCAAAAAAAACTTGAACATGTCGAAGAATGAGACCAAATGAATAGGAAGGTTCCATAGATTTCTTGGCGATCTAAGAATGTTTTAAAACCATGACCCATCTATCACGCGATGATTCAATAAAAAATATATGTTGAGATTGGAGATCCACTGGCTATTCACATGGGAAAAATTATTTTTGTTGAATTTTTTATGAAATAAGGTCATTTTCATGGTCGTAAAAATAGCTAAATTCATATTCCAAAATTCCTATTTTACCCAAATTATGAATATCACCACTAAAATTTTCCCCGATTTGACGTAAAATTAAAATAGGTAAAGCATTGTTATTCTATTTTGAATAATTTTATTTTGTACACCCATTTCACAATGAATGGAAATATTACATTTTTTATTACATATCCTATAAACTGATTTTCAATATTTCTCCGCATTTTTGATTTTGTGAAATAATAGAGCACAACACGTGTTGTATATATATTAATGAAAAATGAAAAATGAAATGAATTTTAACTAAAAATATGTAATAACCAAATTGTTTCATTTCTGAATGTTTATAGTAAGAATAATAATTTTTCATGACATGGAAAAATCACAATTTTTCTTGTTTTCATGTATCCAATCCCAAGGTCTCAAATCCACTCAAATAAAATTGTAAGACAATATGTTTTTTCAACATAGCTAAGAAACTACCATGAAAACGATGTCTACTTGCGAACTTTGATGGAAATAGTGCCTCAAATTTTCAAGAAAATACAAGGGATGCATAGAAATTAGTTCATTACATTCATCATTAACAAAAAGATATAAATACTCCATGTATTATTGATGGTTTTGATGATTCAAAACTGAAGAAACAATTTCAATAACCCATTCATATGACAGTGCTTATAGAAAAATGATGAGATAAAGATAGAATAAAAATAATATCTTTGGCCAAAACCTACTGTGAAAACATTTATTTAAAAATTTGAAGAGGTGTATCAAGATTTAAACCGTGGAAATCTTGGCAAGAAATGTTGGGATAAGGTAGTAGATGATTTGAATAATGTTTATGGAAAATTATTCACTTTGGGATTCAATGCAAATATAAGTTGAACAAGTTAAAGAAAACCTTGAAAAATATATAATTAGAAAACAAAATAGGGGCAACACCTTCAACATAGAGTTTCTATAAGGATATGGATCGCATTATAGGGAAAAAACCCAAGGTTATTATTCTTATAGAAGGTTTTAATGGAAAATAATGTGTTAATATAAGAACTTATACTTCAAAAAAGACATGAAAGGAAATAATAAATCCCTTCTATCCACATTGAAAAATGTTGATGGAGTAATACAAGAAACCCCTTTGAATAGAAGTGGAATTGAATGCAAATGTGTAAAGAGAAAAAGAAACTATTATGGAGATTTGAAAGATATAATGGAGAATATCATTAATTTATTCACTCGAATATGAAATAAATTGAGCGGGAGAATTTCAACTTAAGTGTGAAAAATGGAACAAGAGAGTAAGCAAATCAAGAAAATATTAGATGTCAACTTCAAATTAAGCATTTATATCTAGGTATATTATAATGTTTTTAACCATAGTAACATAGTATTGCATCATATAGTCCATTATAAAATATTCTATATATTTCATAAAAATATATTATTCATTTGAGTTATCCTTTTATTAAAGTGCTTTAATAAGTAGGGAGAAAATAGATATGTAGAATCCACTATAATTTAGGGATAGTTGATTCTTTCTTCACTTTGTAATGTTGGTGATGTTAATACTTCTCTATTTTTCATTCTTATTTTTATTTTAGAAAAATCTAACGATTAGCATCATGGGCACCACTAGGAGCATTGACACACACATCCCAAAATAAATTTTTTTACAACAAAACACTTTAAAAATGATGTCGGTAAACATGTATATTTTGTTCGGGACAATATGATAATTTAATGTGTGACATAAATTGAACACATATCATTGGAAGTAGAGTCAAAGTATGGAATACTTATATACTCACTATGTAATTTATAGATGATAATATTGATAATGAGCATGGTGTTATTTTTTATGATAATATTGATAATATTGACAATGATTCTCCTACGCAATATGATTTCGCTATTATATTAGGAAAAACTATGCAAAACAAGACAAACTAAGTTTATAAATTGTACTAGTACCCTTAAAAATTGAACTCTATTTGCATATGACATATATGGATAATATTGTGGTTCCCTCAACATTAATTTGCCATTAAACCAAACAATGTAAAATGTGCCATTTGAAAGTTCATGCACTATTCAAAATATGTGCACAATTTTAAGTATTTACTTTGATACTATTAATTAGACATTAAATATAAAGCAATATAACTTTATACATATTTCTTTTGTTATTAAGTGCACCAAAGAAAGTGGCGGTTATTCTGTTCTTTTTCCATGTCACTATAGATTGTCATTTTTAGTATGTTTTTAGGAAACTAAATTTTTTGAAGCTTTTGGTGAAGACATTGGTGTAAATGTGTAACTCCATTCATTTGGAAAATTTTATCATGGTTTGATTTCAAAAAAAAATTGAGTGTGGTTTTATTTTTTCAAGGTGTTAAAAATCGGTATGCATTCTCACCTTTATCCCTTCCAAAATTTTAAAATCTGTAAATGTAGAATTTTCCATAGCCTTTTCAACAAAACCCTATTTTGTGTACTTCCAATAGTCAATTATTTCCATGATACCATATTATTTCAAGTTTTAAAAAATAATTTTCAGGTTTGGCATCATTTTTCCTTTCAATCTATTGACCCCAAAATGATTTGTGAAATATGTGTATACCATGCTTCAATAAATGCATAAACATATCATGGGAATTTTTTTCAAGAGTAATTATAACTATTTCCTCAATAAATTGACATAGACAACAATGATTATTGGAAGTGACCAAAATGGGTTTTGTTGAAAAGGTCGAGAAAATAGATTTTTTTACTTAGGGTTTTTATTCATTTAGTTTTGGCCATTGTTTCTTTATGTTTTCATTAATGTCAATTTTATTGAAGGAAAATAGTATCATGGTGTTGTATGTGTCTCCATTTGGTGTTATTTAATGGTTAAACATGAAGAATGATTGATAGTGTCCAAGTATGGTGATGTCTTATGAGGTCCCCGTGCATGGTCTAGTCGGCTAAGTCATTGTTTGAGTCCTATCAATTGATTCTAAGGTTTTCATGAGGTCATCCATGGTTCTATAGGAGTTTTAGAGGTCTTAATGAGCTGTAACCTATAAGATGTCAGCATGGTCAATTCATGAGGTTTTATGGTTGAGTTAGGTCATACAAGGCATATTCCTAGTCATGGAGCATGAAAAATGAGATTGAGGTATGATATTTGGATATGAACATTCTTTTTGAAGAATTTTTAAATTATGGTGATATATTACCATAGGTGTATGATGCGTTTTAGGTCATTTCTCATAGGTTTGGTGGTGTTTCAGGGTCCTTGGGAAGCAAACATGTGATTAACATGTAAGTTGGCATAGGTAAGTCTTAATTGATATAGCGTTTACAGATAATTGGGCTAGATGGTGAGTATTAAAAAGTTAAATTATGTTTTAATTATACTTCATGACAAATTTCATGTCATTTTGAAGAAGGAATTGTAATATATGTAATATTTGGTGAAATCAAGCTTTCTACAAGTGTGTTTTCAAGCAAAACTTGACCTTCTAATGCTCATTGTAAGCTATGTGATTTGCATGTAGACCTTATATATTTATCATATATTATTATTTCAGTTATGAAGGTTTCAAAAATTAATGAGTGCTTTGATTGTCACATTTTTATGAATGATAATTAAGAAAATAAGTTTCTTTAAAACCTTAGTTAAACACTAGCTAAAAGCGACTTGGAAAAAATGAATTCTATTGAGCATATATTGATTTCTTTATCCAAAGTTATAGTTTTATGTTGTAAATGACTCCTCCATATTTCTAGAAAGGTTAATTAGAGTGTGTGATTATATGTGGGCCTCACCTAAAAATGCTTGTTTCTAAAGATATTCAGTTTGTTAATACGTTTCCCAAAGAAGGTAAGAAATAAATTGACATTGTTTTTAGCCCTAGATTTGTTATATATTTCCATGATTGTGTCATATCATATTTGGGCTTATAAATGGAAAAGTGTTCCCTATTTATGAAGACTAGTTTTTGGGGCAGTTTGGAGCATCTTGTGGTAAAATTGGAATTGCAAGAGCTATATGAGGAGTTAGGAATCCATTAAATTTTTTGAGATCCTAGTTTAGAGATATTTACAATTGTATATGAAACTTTTCTTTTAATAAGGGATGAATAAGTTATGACCTATTCTTTGAGGGTCAAAGTTGGAGGATGTTTGGTTTAGTAGGGTCTTAAGTAGCTTCACGTGGTAAGGTGATATTTAAAAGTTTTTCATGATTTTTGAATGTTTTGGAGTGATTATAAACCATGTCTGAATTTTTCCCATGCTTTGGTTAAGCTTGGAAGTTATTTTTAGATGATGGAGCAATTTGAGCTTAGGCCTAGTTCTTTCGTCTTAGAAGGATAAAGGGGTATTTGAAGAGATGGACTTAGTTGAAGGCCTTCCACTTGGATTTGGATGGAAATGTGAAATGTTATAGAAATGGGATTCATATATATTTCTAATGGTATATTTTTATCTCAATATGATTATATTTGATGGGTTATTCAACTTTAATTACGAGAAGAAGATTTATTTTTTCTCAAGATAGAAATCCTTTTACTAAAGAATGAAGGTAGAAGACGATGAGATTAATGATTTGATGCTTGATATTAGTTTGAGAGTGAATATAGATGAATTTGGATCTTATTGAAGGAATTTTTAGGTCTTTAAAATGACCGGAAGGATGAAAACTAGTTGATTTTGTAAAACTACTTTCTAGGAAGCTCAATTTGGTGAAGAGGAAAGTGAGTGTGGTTTGCACATATGGATGTTTTATGATATCTAACATGCATGAATGTGATATATAGGTCCTAATTATTCTAATGAGTTATTACATGTAATATTTTATTTTTTCTTGGGTGGTCTTGAGGCCCAAATTGAATACACTGCAGTGTTGGAAACACCTATTTTGAAAAGGATATGAGCCTTCTTGAGTTAGTTATGATAAATTTGATTGGTGAAATATAATTAAAGACCATGGATGGTGTTTTTATGTTATATTTGACATGTTTGGTGAATTTTGGAGCTTTAATAATCATGGTTATGGTGTTTGTGGTTTTAGCTCATCCAGGTGATGGGGTTTTGAGCTTGTTTTGAGTTTGTTTGGTGCATTTGGGCATGACCAACCTATATGGGTCCATTTGATGAATTTTTATAAGTTTATTTTTTTATTTCTAGTAAAAATAATTAACTAGTATGTACCTATATTATGTTTAAAAGAAGAGAATCATAGAAAAGTGATTTTTTGAGTTCATTTTTAACTAATGTTCTTGGAGGGAAAAGTGTAACTCAACTAGAAGTGTTTTATAGGTATGATTGAATAATTTTAGATATAATGAAGTTTCTTCCATGTTTAGAATTTATAGATAGCATGTGAGAAATTGTTTGGAGTGAATACAAGACATAAAATAAGAAGAAAGAATGAGTTGAAGGAATGAGGGTTTGAAGGTGTATGTGTGAGCTGAAATTGTGATCTCCATCAGTTGTGGTAGAAAAAATAATTCACAAATATTCAACTTTAGAATGTTTATTTGGTGCTTGATCATCTTAAGGGGTTGTATCCTCCTTTTAGAGTGGGTGCTTCCATAAATTAGGGGTTGGTGATCCTTGTAGGGTTGGTGTTCTAGTAAACTAGGGGTTATTACTCCTTGTGAAGTTAGTGCTTCACTAAATATTTTTTTCATATAAGAATATTTTTAGTGGATTTTCTTCCACATTATGGTTTCCCACTTATGTATTTAGTTCATTTTTCTTCTTCTTTTCTTCATGTAATTATGAATGGTTAATACACACCTAATGTTCTTATATGGTTATGAATGCAATCATGAATGTAAGTGATGGTAAATGAAATGAAATTTTAGTAGGACTAATTCACCCCCGTGAGTTAATTTTGCTTCCAAAAATTCGTATAAGGAAATTCCTTATGAAGAAAGTATAACAACTTGAAGGATATCCTAGAAACACGAGATGGCTAAATAAATCAAGAAAGAGAATCAACAGTTGAGATCCATATCAAAGAAGGATGAAGAAAATATTAAAATTCTCAACAATCGCTTAGAGAAGGATACTTAAGATTTTATGTCAAAGGTATAGGAATGTGAAAGATTGAAAAATAATCCATGTGATGTTTATTTGCACATTCAAGATGGTAGTAAAGAGGTGGTAATGAATCTATAAGCATATTTGGATTTCCATAGGAAGGAGAACATAAAATTGAAGTTTGAAATGAAAGGTTTGTCGATATATCCTAAGGAAAAACAAGAAGCGTATGTCAAACTCAAGGAATATATTCAAACACTAAAGGTCAAAGGATATTAAAAACCTAGTCTAGTAGATTAAGAATATGGTCCTAGTTTAAAAAGAAGTGATGATGAAGGTGTTCATGGATAGAATGTTTATTCAAGTCTTAATCTTATTCAATAGCCAAACTAATGAGCTATATAGAATTTCATGGTTATTTTTATGCTTACAATTATGTTGGTCATAAAGTAAGAGATTTTAGGAAGTTTTTCAGTTGTGTATACCCTTGGAGCAATGGAAAACACCACAAGAGTTGATCTGGAGGATCCTTGCTTTAGAGACACACCAATCTAATATCTTCTCAAAATCAATCACATGAAGTTGTATTATATAGAGAAAATGAGATCTTTCTTAATGTATATTGTTTACGCAAAATTGAGTACATATTGCAAATGATATAGGTCTATAAATTTTTGGCAAACTAGCAAAAATATAGACTTCGTATGATAGTGACATGGATAGGTGCACATCCGTCAAGTTGACCAATGAAATTACCAAAACAGCAAAAAGTTGTATGAAGAAAAAAAATTGTGGCGAGGATGGGTGGGCCTCACCACTTACTAGTTATGGGGTCCTTAGCCAAGGTTGACACACTCTTTTCATGGAGGATTTCCTTTACCTCCGATCTTCATATTACCAATGGTGAGATTTTGTATCTAAATGCTCATTTTTTATTAAAATTATGAATGTGGGATAATGGATATGTAATTAGAAACATTGTGCATTTTCTACCTTGATGGACATCTTGACATGATGAGTCAAGATGATGCAGCTCGATCAATTGATTCGACCTACCCAACTTATCGCTTAACCACCTTAGCTCCCATCTTCTATGCCACGTAGCTTCCAAATCACCTTATCTCCTTTAACTTCTTCGCCAACTCCCTTATATCATCACCAACTCCTCACTCCCACCTTACCACATCTGCCTAACCATCCTCAAATATGGCACTAGCCTCCTCACCACCAAACTTAGTAGAATAGCTAACACCTTATACACTTTACGTAGTAAAAGTAGTCTATTAACTAATTAAACCTTAATCACCACCCAATTTAAACTACTTTTATAATCCTTCTACCACACATGAGGTATTATCTTTCCAATATTAATCAAAATGATAGAAAAGTGCTTAGAAAGGCTCTAACTCAAGTTGTTGTATTATAATTATAATGGCTTAATCGTCGGACCCGTAGTGTGAAAGATTATATAATGGCGTTAATTTGTATTTGAAGGTTATTGGTGAGTAGACTGTATATGTTCAAAGGCTTATTATGGGAGCTAGTGGAAAAATTAGGATAAAATTAGGAAAGGTACTAGGCTTAAATTTTCAAGAGAAATATTTTGCCAATTGGATAATATTTGGTTGTCTTTTTGAAGCATTGTAAATGTATTAGGACATTATTTTAATAGATCGGTCACATTTATATGGACACATAGATGTAGGCTCAAACATTGAACTCAATTATCAATTGTAGTGACTTTATTTCTCTGTTTAGTCTAGTTTTTATTTCTTTTTTACACAGTACTTGCATATTTTTCTAAATAATTAAAAATATGGAAAAGTTGTAATGTCGAAATAAATCAATGAAATTAATTTTTAAAGAAAATTTGATGAATTTGTTTTAATTTGCTTATGATTTTGGATCATTTGGTATTATAACTTGTCTATGATCCTTTTAACAATGTTTTGATTACAATTTATGTTTAATGAATGTTAATAAGGTCCTATTCTAGAAAGGGTGAAGGAGAACTAGAAGAATTTGATCCATAAATTGGCTTAAGGAGAACTAGAAGAATTTGATCCAGGAATTTGTTTAAAGAGACCTTAAATTCCAATGATGGAGGAATGAGAAGAAAAAAATTTCAATCATTACTTTAGATGAAATATATGGTGGAGTAATTGTACTCGAGATAAGGAAAGATAGATGGAAAAGGAAGAGAAAAAGGTAAAAAGAAATATGGGTCTTCATCTAATTCAAATTCTCCTAAAAGGGAAAAACAAAAATATAATTTTCCTAAAGGTTAAGTACAAAAATATGGTTTTCTTCCTTCATTAGAACTATATATCGAGTTTTAATTCCTAATGTATAATGGGGAGCTTAATGCGAGAAGTTGGATAACTGGATCAAAGGCTTATTGTGGGAACTAGGGACAAAATTATGATAAAATTCTAAAAGGGACTAGTCTTAAATTTTCAAGAGGAACACTGTGGCGATTGGAGAAGATCTAGTTATGTATTTTGAATCAATGAAAGTGTATTAAGACATTATTTTAATAGATTGGTTGCATTTATATGGACCCGAGAAATAGGATCAAACACCAAACTCCGTTATCAATTACGGTGACTCTATTTATTTGTTTAGTCTATTTTTTATCTAATTTTACACAATACTTACAAAATTTTAAAAATATGGAAAATTTGTAATCTCCCAATCAATTTTTACACAAAATTTGATGATTTTTTTCAAAAATTTCCTATGATTTGGGATCATTTAGTATCATATCTGGTCTATGATGAGTTTAATAATCTTTGGATTGTGATTTGTGTTGAATGTTGACAAGGTCTCGTTTCTATAAAGGGTGAAGGAGAACTAAGAGAAGTTGATCTGGAAATTGGTTTAAGGAGATCTTAAAGTCCAGTGATGGAGGAATGAGAATAAGATTTTCCTCAATCATTTTTTAAGATGAAAGAGATGGTAGAGGAATTATACCAAGATAGAATAAAATAGATGGAAAAGGAATCCAAAAATGTAAAAAGAAAGATGGGTTTTCATCTGATTTTAATTCTCCTAAAGGTGAAGAAAAAATATGATTTTATTCCTTCATTAAAACTAGATATCAAGTTTTAATTTCCAATGTATACTTGGGCAACTTAATGTAGAGAAGTTGGATAAATAGATCAAATAGATTGAGGTCTATTACAAGGTTCACAAAATTCTTGATGATGAAGGAAAAATCCATTTGGAAACTCTTCGAATGGGTGGAAAAACACTCATGTTGTGGGAGAGTAAGCTTTAGGAATTAGATGAGAAAATTGATAAATAAATATCTTCCTGGTCTAATTTTTTTCCTCGATCTAATACATTAATTTTTTCGTCTAGGATATATGCAACAAGCTATGATGGATTGGAACAATTTGAGAAAAACTAAGGCATATGGTGTTCAATATCATACACAAGATTTTAGGAAAAGGTCTCTAATTCTTGGTATTTCTCTCCACACACAATAAGCATTACTTAAATATATTGGTGGACTACATATGTATCTAAGACATATGATTCTTGTTATTAATCATATTAATATTGATGTGGTGTGTGTGAAAGCTACACATTTTGAAGAAAGAGGTAAAAATACAAAAGAGTCTTCCTCCTCAAAACACAAGAAAAATAAATTTAAAGGAAAAGAACAAGGAAAAAGAAATGGTAAGCTAAATATTAACTCTCTTCATTAAGAAAGAAGATAAAATACCGTTTTGTAATCATTGTAAAAATAATTATTTTAAATCAAAGCATTGGAAATTACATCCTAAAAAGAATCCTAAATTGTTTAATAATAAGAAGGGAAAAGATAATAAAAGGAATATTATGGCACGGGATTTTGGGTCCGATTTGGGAGATTAAAGCAAGATCACGGCCATGAGTTTTCAAGGTTGTAATTATTCCTCTTCTTCTAGCACTAGTTCATCAAATTTTTCATCTTCTTCTAAACAAAAATCTATACATGATGAAAAAAAAATGATATTTCCCACCTTAGATTTATTTCTAAACATACGAAATAGACACTCTATTTGTGCTATGTACCTTGGGATATGGTAATATAATATATATGGGTTGATGGAGATGCTGACATGTGGAACACATCCCCTTAGTTATATGTATGGGTTCACATGGGATATAATATTATAATGTATATGGGTTGATGGAGATGTCGACATGTGGCACACATCCCCTTAGTTAGTTATATGGGCTCACATAGGAATTAATTATATTGGGTAATGGGTCGGCCTACATTGGGATTAGGTGTTACCCATCCTATTTAAAGGATGTGAGTATCATTATGAGGGAGGTATGTATGAGTTGAGTCTTCTACTTGGTAGAGGTATATTGGAGGTGTCCCCTTGAAGTGGATTCCCATCTTGGGAGATTGTGGAGTTACTCCTTCCTTAAGGAGCATTGTATGGTGTCGCCCTACCTTAAGGGTATTATTCTGAATATATTGATATTAGGGCATCTCAGCCCCCCATATATCTGGTGTTGTGTTATCTTCTGTAATTTATTGATTTATTATATGCAAGGTTCTTATTAAGTGGTATCAAAGTAGTGATCCGGGCAATTTGTGGGATGAAACCCTAATGTTGGTGATTCATCTATATCTAGAGATCAGCATGGAATTTTTAATATTGTTTTTTTGGGGAGTGGATACATAGTTCAAGTGATCTTCCCTCCAAATTTTAGATTTTTTGGAGCTATTTTGTAAAAGTTGTGTCCGTTTTAGGGTTGAAACCCTAATTCTAAGGTTTCATCTATATATTATGAATAATGATGAATTAGGAAATAATTTTTTTGGGTTGTTGGTAATATATTAAATGGTGATACCACTGAAATTTTAGAATTTGTGGATCTATTTTGACAGAGTTATTTTAGTTTTATTGTTTTCACTATTTTTCTCCACAGGCCGCAATTTGAGGAATTTTCCTGAATTTCTTACATTTTCGGAAATCTCTCAAAATTTTAGTAGGGGTTACTTCTTTGTGGTTTCATATTTGAGGCTGACTGATTGATGAAATCATCAGGTAAAATATTGGCCAAAGGAGTAAGTTTTGAAACCCTAATTTGTATGCATCATGGATATACCAATTTTCTATGGTAATGGGGAAATTGATGCAAAAAAATGGTGGATACAATTTTTAAAAATGTATTTTGAATAATTTTTAGTATGGGTTAGTTTTTATCTTCATCTTGGTGGGAAAGCATGACATTGGTATTCTTATTTGGATATAGATCTATTAGATTGGGATTGTGAGGAAATGGAGGATATTTTCTTAGCTAGATGGGAAACAAAAAAGAAACATATTTTTTTCAAGAAGAAGAAAAAGAAGAAGAAGAAGTAGAAGAATAAGAAGATGAAGAAGAAGAAGAAGAAGAAGAAGAAGAAGAAGAAGTTGAAGTTGTTACACATGATAGTGCATCTCCAAAGAAGGAAGCTTCAATATTTCAGTTTGAAGGGTGTATTCAAAGAAAAAAGGTAATTGTTTCCATAAACCCTAGCAAAAAATATAACTTCATCAATATGGTTGTAGCTCAAAATCTACAGGTGCAAGAAAATCATATCAAGGAATCTCAAATGGATGGTAAGCAGATTCAAGTTTTTGAAGATTTAAAGCTTTCTATGGATAAATATGTTTTACATTCATATTTTTATGCTTTAGATATGGATGGTATGGATATTGTTCTTGGATATCCTTGGTTAGAGAGCTTGGGAACAATTAATCTTAATGTACAAAAGAAATTCATGAAATTATGGTACAAGAGAAAGAAAATTACATTGCAAGATATCACACTTAGCAAAGAAAAAAGTAATGTAAAATTGGATCATGAAGATGAATTTGAAGATGGTGAAGAAGGGAATAAGGATGAATCAGAAGGAGAGGATGAAGAACATAAAGTCACAAATAATTTCTCTACTCAAGAGAAAAAAGAAGTAACAAACAAGGTGGAAGAGGACAAGAAAGTTGAGGAAAAGGTTGATAAGGTTGAGTATACGAAGGTGGCACCATATCGACACCCACACCATCATGAGAGGAAAAAATCATGGAGACATGTTAGGACACATGAGGATAGAAATCCATATGGATATACAAGGAATCACAGGAATACTTTTGGCTACACATGGAATCAATGGAACAATAATTATATGACATGGAATCACAGGAATAATAATTATGGATATGCATGGATGCTGAGAAGGAACACATATGGACCAGTATGGAACCAGATGAGCACAATGGAATATGGAATCATTTTTGGAGCAACATCACCCACTAGGATTTCATATGGGTGGTTGGATGATCGAGCATGGCGACAAGTGTGCAATAATTTAAAGCACACTCATTATATGGCTTCTTCTTATGTTTCGGGGATGAAACATGTCAAAGAGGGAGGCAATGCTATGTACCTTGGGATATGGTAATATAATATATATGGGTTGATGGAGATGCCGACATGTGGCACACATCCCCTTAGTTATATGTATGGGTTCACATGGGATATAATATTATAATGTATATGGGTTGATGGAGATGCCGACATGTGGCACACATCCCCTTAGTTAGTTATATGGGCTCACATAGGAATTAATTATATTGGGTAATGGGTCACCTACATTGGGATTAGGTGTTACCCATCCTATTTAAAGGATGTGAGTATCATTATGAGGGAGGTATGTATGATTTTATTATTCTACTTGGTAGAGGTATATTGGAGGTGTCCCCTCGAAATGGATTCCCATCTTGGGAGATTATGGATTTACTCCTTCCTTAAGGAGCATTGTATGGTGTCACCCTACCTTAAGGGTATTATTCTAAATATATTGATATTAGGGCATCTTGGCCCCCCATATATCTGATGTTGTGTTATCTTCTGCAATTTATTGATTTATTATATGCAAGGTTCTTATCAAGTGGTATCACAACGACCACCCGTATTCGAGTCCCAGACGGGTAAACTTCTACGTCGGCATTGTAGTTTTCACCCGGGGCTCGTATAGGGTAGGGTGTGGTCCCGCTTATATGGGTGAAAATCTCACCCGAGGTCCAAAGCTACGAAGCATGGTGGGATGTTATGATCCTCATGTGTGGATTTCACTAACACCTCGAGATTTTGGTGTAATGGTTCATTAAAATTTGATAGTGAATATCAAGCTAATCTTATTTTAAAGGAGGTTGTAAAGAAATTAGGACTTAAACCCAAGCCACATCCTAAGCCTTATCCTTTAGGATTTATTTGTGATGATGTAAAATTGTTGGTAAGTAGATTCAGATTTCCCAATATAGACAATTTTATTCATAAGGTCGATCTGGATGTTATTCCTTAAGATATTTTTCATTTCAATTTTGGAAGTCCTTATCTATATGATCATAAAGTAATCTTCTATAGGGAACATAAACAAAAATTATTGTTAAGGATGGTTTTGAATGTATTGTTAGACATCATCATGTGAAAAACATCCTTTCCTTGGTTATTACAGGCGAGATAAAAGGCTTGTAAATTCAAGAAAGAATTTTTTACTCATGGTGATCAAATCCAAAGAGAAAGATCATGAGAATGATTTTGAGGATTGTGATCCTAAACATTCTAATGAATTGATTAAAATTATTTCTAACTATGATGGTGTTTTTCCTTTTCCACAGGTCTACCTCCTAAAAGAGGGGTTCACATTAGATATAGTTGTTGCAAAATGTAGCTCTTCCCAACATTGGTATATATAGATTTTCCATGGTTAAAAATGAGGAAGTCAAGAAACAGTGATGGAATTATTGGAAAAAGGAAATATCCATCCAATTTCATCTTATTGTGTTTCTCCAATCATTTTGGTTCTAAAGAGAGATGGAACATGGCGTATGTGTGTTTATTTTCACGCCTTCAAAAAAATCATGGTGAAAAATAGTTACCTTATTCCTTGTATTGATGATTTATTAGATCAGGATTAAAAAAATGATATTTATTTCATGAAGCTATAATTAAGAAGCGGTTATCACCAAGTTATAATTAGTGAAGGTGATGTGAGAAAAACTACTTTTAAAACAAAACAAGGTCTATTTGAATGGATTGTTGTGCATTCAGGTTTTGTAATACACTCGGTTATATTCATGCGTGTGATGAATGATTTTTAGGTAATTCATTGATCATTTTTTCATAGTCTACTTAGATTATATTTTGATTTTGAATAAATCATGGGATGATCATATCATTCATATTTAGAAATTCTTAAATGCTTTAAGAAGAAGAAATTGTTTCTAAATATGTCTAAATGAGAATTTGGGAAAACATATTTGGTTTATTTGGGCTATGTTGTGGGACATGGTGAATTGAAAATTGATCCTAAAAATTTGAGGTCATTATTAACTAGGATAGACCCAATAATATAATGAAATTTAGAAGCTTTCTTGGTGTAGTGCAATCTTGGAGAAAATTTCGTGCTAACTTCTCATTTATTGCATCTCCTTTGCATTCTTTGACTATTATTATATAGGTCTTTCGGTGGGAAAGAAAACATAAGAGAAACTTTGATAAACTGAAATATAAAATAAGTATCGATCTTATCGTAGCACTTCCATATTTACAGCAATCATTTGAGATTAAGACGGATGTCATTGAATACACAATGCGGTAGTTCTCATACATAATAAAAAACCTATTTTTACTCATTTTGAGAGCTTCACGAATGTGGTAATATATTATCCACCTATGATAAATAGTTGTATTCTTTGGTGCAAAGTATAAATAAATGGAGACATTACTTAATGGGAAAAGAAACAACAATTCATATAGATCATCATCCCCTCCATTACCTAAAAACATAGACCAATCTAAAACAATCTAGACACTTTTGTTAGATGGGATTCTTAAAAAAGTTTCACCTTGTGATTAGGTATAGGAAAGGTATATAAAACAAGGTAGTTCATATGTTATCTAGACCTCCGATGTTTATTGCATCTATTATTTTACAACATAGTTATTTAGCTCATCATAGTTATAAATAATATTATGTTTATGATGTTAATTTTAAATAAGTGTATGCATATTTATGAGTGGTGGTTTCATATAAATGTGTAATAAGGAAATTTTCAATTTCCAAGCATGAAAACTATACCCTACATCAAAATTACAAGTTTTACCCTTCCAAGACACCCGTGTCTACCAAGTCGAGTCTAGTGACCTCTCAATTGATGTTAAATCATTCCACTAGGGGATTTAGGAGAGTCATTTCAAAAGCCCTTTGTGATTTTAGGAGTTCACTAAAAAAAAGAAAACTTCATGTAGCTATGGAAGGGCTATCACTAGCCTTCTTAGGACTAGAGTGACCTCATAGATCGAACACAAAATAAAAAAGAAACAAAAGTGAATAATAGGCCTTGGAACATCATGGAAGTTATTTAATAAGATCCATGAAGGATGTGAAGAACTTGGGACAGTTTCACCAAAATTAGGGTTCACGGGGGCCTATGGCGGTGCATAGGCCAAAATACTTGTTCATCTTCGGAGGTGATTTTGAGAGCTCCGAACAGAGTTAGGAGAAAAAAATAACATATTCAAACATTAATTTACAATCCATACAATATGGTTTAATATGATGTTTCACAACACCTAGGTGGAATAGTTTTATAACTTGTTTTTTCCATTCACAACTAGCAAGCCAAATCAAATATCATATTTTCGTGGATCAAATGGAGTAATAAAGACATAAAACCCCACCATTATATTTTCAAGGTCATTTTAATTCAATATAAAAAAATACCATCGGGAGCTCAAGTTATAATTGTTTCAAGTTTCCCTTTTTGAGAGAGTTCTAGAGTTAGTCAAATTTTGAATAGGACACGTGTCTTCTCAAGAGTCTGCACAATTTCATGTCCCTTAGGTCCCTTAAGAATGAATTATTTTACCCTCTAGATATTTATGTTTTGGATGAAATCTTTTATCCATGAGACATAGATTTGTACCCTCTCGATCCATTCTTTTATCCATTTGATATAAGCGTGTACTTTCTAGATGCACTCTTTTACCCTCTCAGTATATTTCTATTTTGGATGTAACATTTTATCCACTAGACGTTATTTGCACCATCTCGATGAATTATTTTATTCATTGGATAGAAGTTTTTATCTTTCGGATGCATTCTTTTACCCTCTGGATATTTATGTTTTAGATGCATTTTTTATCCACTACACTTGCAGATGTGTACCCTCTTGGTGTATTATTTTATCCATTGGATATAAACATGTACCTTCCTAATGCATTATTTTAGCCTCACGGATATTTCTATTTTTGGTGCGAGTCTTTTATCCACTAGACGCAGATGTGTACGCTGCTGGGTGCATTCTTTTATCCATTAGATATAGACGTGTACCCTCTAGATGCAATGATTTACCCTATGGACATTTCGGTTTAGGCACAAGATTTTATCCTTTGGTCACAAGCCTGTATCATGTGGATGCACTTTTTTATCCTTTGGAAATTTGGGTGTCACGTGTACTTTTAAAAAAACATCAACATTAAAATATTATTTTAATAGATAAACCTTCTAGAGTTCATAACTTTTGATTCGTAGCTCATATTAAGGTGATATTTTTTATAAATTTTGTACTTTTCTGAGATCTACGCATTAGTAAAAATTTTAAACACATATTTAAAATTTTGAAGGTACATATACTCATTGTAATATTTACATGCCTTTGAATTATAAAGTTTCTAATTTTGGAGGGTGTTGTAATCACTTGTTGATGCAATTTAGGTTGAGCCCACATCCTAATCTTTTGGGTGTTGCATTCTTATAACTATAGGTATATAAATTTATATCTCTCTTGTTTGTTGAGATACTTTGGATCTATATTTTCATAAAAAAATTTGGCATGCTTTGACAATCTCTCTTGTGGGGGAGCTATTCTGGTGAAGCCCAATGTTAGTTTGTCAATGTTTGAGTAGTTGATTTTGGCAACTCATACAGATCTTTGGTGTCACTCTACCCATTCAGCAGTATGGGAGGGTGTGGTGTTGATACTGATTCTTTGGGTTTTGTTTCATTGCCTTGTTACGTGTTGATACTACTTCTTAGGGTTTCATGTCCTTGCCTTGTTATCTTGGATTTTCTTGGATCCCGGAACTCGATTTATTTGGATCTCGTGTCATTGCCTTGTTTCCTTGGTTATTGTTCTTGGATCGTGACACACCTATTTGTAGCAGTTGATCTTGATTCTTCAGATTTTGTGTCCTTGCCTTGTTACCTTGGATTTTCTTGGATCGTGGCACTCATATTTATTTGGATCTCGTGTCCTTGCCTTGTTTTCTTGGTTGTTCTTGCATCGTGACACACCTATTTGTAGTATTTTATAAAATTATGTTTGTTGTTTTTTTAATTTTGACACTCCATTGATAGCATCCTTGCATGGAGTTGTTCTAGTGAAGCCCATTGTTAGTTTTTTTTATTTCTATGATCGTGAAGTGGATTTAGACCATACTTCACACCAAAATTCTTTATCATTATACGAGTTTTGTAGCCGAGCTTCTTAGCATATCTTGCGGTGGAATTTTTCTTTCTACTTTGTTCTTACTAGTTTTGGGTACCTTTTGGTGTCCAATTTTCCCGATTATTGTATGTGGGTACCTCATCACACCTTGTTACCCGTGACTTGCCTTATTTTTTACCCACTTAAGCTATGCTTATAGAAGGGTGTTCATGTAGCTATTATTTATCCTTTTATTTATTAATTATTGTAATTATTACACTTGTGTTAGCCCTAAACTTGTTGGGTTAGCTTTCTTAGGTGTACTAGTTGTGTGGATTTAGCTTACTAGTTGTGTTTATTTAGCTTCTCGATATGTGGTGTTAGCTTACTAGTCTTCCTGGAGTTAACGTAACTACCACTATCGATTATTGGTAGTTTTTCACCACTAATTTAGGTAGTAGTTTCACTTACCTCCTCTTATATGTACATCTTTCTTATTCAATAATTCAAGTCATTGCAGACCGTAATGTATTGAGCATTATGGATTATAATGGATTTCTATATATGGTATTTTAGGTCTTCTTTTTTGAAAATATAATGTGGTGTGCTATTATCATCTGAGATCGTTACTTGGAAAACTCTTCTTATCGTTCCTTTCATTTCCCAAGTTACTTGATGTTTTGATTTTTTTTTAGTTTTCTTTTTTTGACTTTATTTTACCAATGGATAAGGCATTGATCTGCTCCCCAAATGTTCACGCTTTCTCCATTTTTCCTTTTTCCAATTCAAAATATATTACTAAGTAATATGCAATTGTTGTCATGCTAACTTTATATCATACAAAATTTAAAATTTTGGTCATGGCTCCTAAACCCACACATGAAATTCCCTTTTCGGGACAATGTAAACCTTTGCTCCGGCCAAAATTCAATTGTTTCACACTCATTATGGTTTAGAGGAACATAATAACATGATTTTACAGGGTGTTTAATGTTCACATAAGTGTACCTAGCTGCTTTCTTTAAATTCTTGACATCTATGAAAGAATAGTTCTCTTGGAGGCTTTAAAAGGGTTATTTTTGGTATTTTCTCATAAGAGGAAATCCCTTAGAAGCTAAATACAAAGAAACAAGTTTATTTGGAGGTTGTATGAAATATTATTTATATTATAATCATATTGTGACTACATTGGTAATAAATAAGAGCAAGTGGAACCCTCCTTGGAAATGTAAATGGTCATCCCATTTGGGATAAAAGTAAAACCTAAAATTATATAATATGAAATGAATTGTTAGATTGTTCTTGTTATTGATTAAAACCTAATGCAATTTTCTAATTAATTTTATGTCGATACCCATAGGAAGGGATCAAAAAGGTAAAAATTATAATATATCAACTTTATCTTGATAGGATTCCATTAGAAGAAATAAGGATGAGTAATTTTATGTTTCTAGTAGGGATTTAGTCTCTTTACTTAGTATCTTGTGGTCATAACTTTCATGTGTGTGTGTGTGTGTGTGTGTGTGTGTGTGTCTTAACAATAGTATTTTTTTCACCCACCGATCAAACTAAACCATAATCATATGTTAATACATAAGATATTTTTCCCTTAATGTGTCATTGGATGACTTAACAAAGAAGAAGTGAAATAAAACTTAATTCAAACTAAAGTTAAGTTAAAAATCTTTCTATTACGTATTTAAAATAAAAATAAATAATGTTTGAACCTACTTAATGTTTCTACAAAGAACCTTTGTAGGAGGCGCACAAGATTTCATGAAAATTGTTTGAATTATACTCTTCCCATTATATAAAATGGGACTACATGTGATGTAGAATCCATATAAGGATTGTCTTGAGGAAACCTTTAATGGGATAAACAACTTAATTGTGAACATATAAATTCATTACCGAGGGCTAGTGTATGTTTCACATCACATCGGAGTTACACACTGGACCTACCCTTTTTCCTATGAATAAAAATTAAATATTTTTTTGGAGGAAGTAATGAAAATAAAAATATGTAAACTAACATATGATCAAACTTATGAATAAAATGGTTCTTTTCTACAACATGGTATTGTGTGTCATAATGAAATTAACCTTTATTATGTAAATGAAGTACGATTACGTAATAAGGTGCAATGCATATAAAAGTAGAATTTTAAACCATGTGTTCATTAGATTAAAGAAATTATGAGTGCTTTTTATGTGAACCATTATTCTGTCAAGCAATAATAAAAATAAAAACAATTTCGAGTTTTAATGTTACATTTTGAGTTGTTAATTTTTAGAGTAACAAAATAATTTTGAATATTAGAGAATGGGATGGTACTTTCATTACTTAACATAAACATTTTCTTAACAACATCCCAAAAATGAGACCATTTCAGATTGATTAAAAAATTTAATTAAAGTTATGAATTAAATTTTGAAAATGTGTAGGATATTGAGTTTGGTTATCAAGTCTAGAAGAATTTTTTTCATTTGAAAAATGGGACATCTTTATATTGAATTAGAATATATGGAAATACCACTTAGGATTCATTTTCAACCTACATAATTTGGGGTTTGAGCATTCCCAAGATATCAAAATATTTTTTTAACAAAATTTCCTTGAATTCTGATAGCCATTAGTGTTAGGAGGAGAGATTTAAGGTATAATCCTATCCAATCTAGTTTCACAAGAAAAGTTATATAAAAATATGATCTCCGAGAAGAATTTCCTAAGATTTAAACCCTTCTACATTTACGATAGTATATTTATAATTAATTTATTGTCCTCGAGATATTGACATCAATAAAACTCTAGCACCCCAACTTATTTAGGTCTATAAATAATATTCTAACCAAATTTTTTTAATATTTTTTTCCTTTCGAGATGGATCAAATAAAATCTATTAATAATTTATCAAGTTCACCATAGGTATCTTTCAATGGTGACCAATAAGATAAATAATATTTGTTATTAGAAGTAAACTTTACAACAAATGTAGAATATACTTTTGAGAGAGGAGGGATTGGAAATCCAAAATGAGGAAAATATGCAATAGGTATGAACCACATATGACCAAATCTTAGGTATAGAAACCTGAAAAGTTAAGGGGATTTCAATAAAATTTAATTGCACTAAGTAACATCCATTTCAATTTGAAATTATCTATCTAAATTAGATGGGGATAATGGATTTCATATAGAAATGGTTTTTTTTATTGAATATAATAGATAGAGGATAAAAAAATATGCACAGTATCCCATAACATTACTAATAGATATGTCTTCTTCAAGAAATGTAAGAGAAGAATCATTAGAAAAATTTCCATTAATGATTTTTTGGTCACTATGACTAAAGGAAATACCTTAATTAATCTATTAGCATGATAATAATATAGAATATATCTAAAGCGTTTAGGAAAAAGAACATGTACGAGGAAGGAAAAATGGGAAACCTTGGAAAATTGATCTTATATAATTAAATTTAAGAGATTGATCTCCATTTATAGTGATGAAGGGACTAACATGCCAAAATTGAATACTTGGTAGTGTACTTGAATATCAAGTTAAAACCCTAAGGATTACAACATGTCTATGGTAAATATCCATTTAATCCTCCGGTAGGATTTTTCAAGATAAATTTTGAATAATATATTTTTTATTAAAGATTTGGGACCATTCTATACATTACCAAACTATAATGGCATTGTCAGGATATATTTTTGCTAAACAAAACTAGACTAATCACTTTTAATATTTAAAAATGTATTTCACAAATTTTGGATATTATATAATGGGTTTAATTTGTATTTGAAGTCTATTGATGAGTATATTGTATATGTTCAAAGGCTTGTTATGGGAGCTAGGAACAAAATTAGGAGAAAATTCCAAAAGGGACTAGGCTTAAATTTTCAAGAGGAATATTGTGGCAATTGGAGAAGATCTGGATATGTATTTTGAAGCATTGTAAGTGTATTAAGACATTATTTTAATAGATCGGTCACATTTATATGGAACCAGAGGCATAGGCTCTAACATCAAACTCCGTTATCAATTGCAGTGACTCTATTTCTCTATTTAGTCTAGTTTTTATTTGGTTTTACATAGTACTTGTAGATATTTTAAAATAATTAACAATATATAAAATTCGTAATGTCGAAATAAATCAACAAAATAAATTTTTAAAGAAAATAATATGAATTATTTTTTCAATTTCCTTAGGATTTTGGATCATTTGTTATTGGAAATGGTCTTTGATCCTTTAACAATTTTTGGATTTAAAGTTATGTATAATGAATTTTAACAGGTCCCATTCTAGAAAGGGTGAAGGAGAACTAGAATAATTTGATCTAAAAATTTGTTTAAGGAGATCTTAAAGTCCAATGATGGAGGAATAAGAAGAAGCGAGTTTGTCAATCATTACTTTAGATTAAAGATATGGTGGAGGAATTATCTGAGATAGGGGAATATAGATGGAAAAGGAAGACAAAAAAAAGGTAAAAATAAATATGGTTCTTCATCTTATTCCAATTCTCCTAAAAGGAGAAACATAAATATAATTTTCCTAAAGGTGAAGCACAAAAATATGGTTTTCTTCCTTCATTAGAACAAGATATCAAGTTTTAATTTCCAATGTATAATGGGGAGATTAATGCGAGATAAGCTAGATAAGCTGGATCAAAGGCTTATTGTGGGAGCTATGGACAAAATTAGGATAAAATTCCAAAAGGTACTAGTCTTAAAATTTCAAGAGGAACATTGTGGAAATTGGAGAAGATTTGGTTATGTATTCTTGAATCATTGTAAATGTATTAATAAAATATTTTATTAGATCGAGTTGCATTTATATGGACTCGAGAGACGTAGGCTCAAATGAAAAACTTCGTTATCAATTGTGGTGACTCTATTTCTTTGTTTAGTCTATGTTTTCTCAATTTTTACATAGTACTTGCAAAATATTAAAAATAATTAAACATACAAAAAAATTATAATCTTGAAATAAATTTTTACACAAAATTTGATGATTTTTTAAAAATGCTTATGATTTGGGATCATTTGGTATCATATCTAGTCTATGATGAGTTTACTAATATTTGGATTATAAGTTGTGTTGAATATTAACAAGGTATCATTCTAGAAAAGTTGCGGGATAACTAAGAGAAGTTGATTTGGAAATTGGTTTAAGGAGATCTTGAATTCCAGCTGATGGAGGAATGAGAACATGATTTTCCTCAATCATTCCTTCGAGATAAAAGAGATGGTAGAGGAATTGTCTTGAGATAGGATAGGACAAATGGAAAAGGAAGCCAAAAAGGTAAAAATAAGGATGGATCTTCATCTAATTTTGATTCTCCAAAATGTGAGAAACAAAAATATGATTTTCCTAAAGGTGAAGCAAAAAAATATTATTTTCTTCCTTAATTAAAACTAGATATCAAGTTTGAATTTCCAATGTATAATTAGGAACTTAACGTAGAGAACTTGTATAACTATATCAAGTAGATTGAGGTATATTACTGAGTTCACAAAATTGTTGATGATGAAGAAAAATATATATTTGGAAACTCTTCAAGTGGGTGGAAAAACACTCATGTTTTAGGAGAGTAAGCTTTAGGAAGTAGATAAGAAAAATAATAAAGAAATCTCTTCTGATCTGATTTTGTTTCGATCTAATACAATAATTTTATCCTCTAAGATATATCAACAAGTTATGATGGATTGGAAAAATTTGAGACAAACTGAGGGATATGATGTTCAATATTATGCACAAGGTTTTAGGAAAAGGTAGTTAATGCTTGGTATTTCTCTGCACACAAAATAAGCCTTTGCTTAAATATATTGGTGGATTACATATTTATCTAACACATATGATTCTCATTATTAATCATACTAATCTTGATGTGGTGTGTGTGTGAAGGCTACACATTTTGAAGAAAGACGTAAAATGAATATAGATTCTTCCTCCTCAAAACACAAGAAAAATAAATTTGAAGGAAAATAACAAGGAAAAAGAAATGGTAAGAAAAATACTAAATCTACTCTTAAGAAAGAATATGAAAACCCATTTTTCAATCAATGTAAAAATAATCATGACAAATCAAAGTGTTGGAAATTACATCCTAAAATGAAGCCTAAATGGTTTAATAATAAGAAGGAAAATATAATAAAAGGAATCTTTGTAGGTACATGATCTTGGGTCTGATTCGGGAGATGAAACCAAGATCACGGCCATGATTTTTCAAGGTTGTAATTCTTCCTCTTCTTCTAGCACTAGTTCATCAAATGTTCCATCTTATTCCAAAAAAAAATCTATGCATGATGAAAAGAAAATAAATGAGATTTTCCACCTTAGATTTATTTCTAAACATACAAAAATAGACACCTCATCATGTTAAAAATTACTTTCCTTGGTTATTATAGGGTTGGCTATTACGGGTAGATAAAAAGGCTTGTAAATACAAAAAAGAATTTTGTACTCGTGGTGATCACATCCAAAGAAAGTTCATGAAAATTATTTTGAGGATTGTGATCCTAAACATCCTAATGAATTGGTTAAAATTATTTCTAACTATGATGATTTTGTTTTGTATCCACAGGGTCCACCTCTTAAAAGAGGGTTCAACATGAGATATAGTTGTTTCTGATGCACCTATTCCCGGCATTGCTATTGATGTGAATCCATCTGCAAGAGGTTGAAATACCTCCAAAAACACACATAAACAGCTTTGCAAATAAAACCATGAGTTTCAAAATAGTTTACTTCTCATTAAGGATTCACACTGATCTATTCCATCACTACAATCCTCCTTTTATTTCAAGACTACTCTAAAACCCTAAAATGCCAACAAACACTAAAATGCCACAAAACCCTAAAATGTAAAATAACTCAGATTGACCCCAAAACTTGCATGCCAAATATGTATTCATAAATTATGGTTCACGCAAAATTTGGACTTATTCACAAGCACAACAAAAGTTATTAAATTTCTAAGACCTAGTCAAAAGATAAAAAACATTCGGAGCCAATTTTAGGCCACTAGATGAAGGAATCCGAGCCCAAAATGTGCCAAAATTTGCACAACCTTGCTGGAAAAGTTGACCCTAGCATATTACTAATGTATATCTACCACCTGTAAAATTTTAGGATGATCTAGCGGTCGAATCAAAATTTATGGTCTCTACAAGTTATGCTCCGCATCATTCTCCCTTGGTTGAAAAGAATTCAGCTCCTATGAATTCTCATTGTGAGAACTCATCTAATTTTTCTTTATCGTCAATTTTCCTCAACTCCCACTCGGGAATCCAAGTATTTTCTTCTTGCTAGAAACCTTCCCAATTTGTACCAAATATCATTTGTAGCTCCCATGTCTAGTAGTGATTGTCTTTTGGTCCAAGATGCGCATTACCCTCTCCTTTTTCTTCTTTAATCTGTTGCTTCCAGGTTTATTTCTTCCTCCTCTACAACATTTTCATCAAGACCTGGAAACTTATATAAGTCAGAAACATTAAAAACGGTGAGATAGAAAATTTTTTCAGGTAGCTCCACCTTGTAGGCATTATCACTCATTTTCTTCAGAATCCTACATGGCCCAATCTTCTTATACTTGAGTTTATTATATGTCCCCTTTGGAAACCTCTCTTTCTAAGATGAACCATCACCATATCTCCTTCTTGAAATACACTTACTCTCCTACTGGCATCTGCAGCTATTTTATATTGTGCATTACTCACTTTCAACTTTTCCTCACTTCATCTTGCAGTTGTAGAATGTGTTCTACAAATGCTTCCATCATCACTGGTTTCATCTTCACCTGGTAGAAAAATTAGATCTAGGACCCCCTTGGGATTCCTACCATATACAATCTGGAAAGGAGACCTCCTGTTGACCTATTTACCGAGCTATTATATGCAAACTCAGCTTGAGGTAAAGCTAAGTCCCATTGTTTTGGCTTTTCTCCAACTATACAACGTAGGAGATTTCCCAAGCTTTTGTTCACTACTTCCATCTGCCCATTAGTCTGGGGGTGATATGCACTACTAAACTGTAGTTGTGTCCCCAATTTATTCCACAGAGTCCTCCAAAAGTGACTCAAAAACTTCATGTCCCGATCTGAAGTGATCATTCTTGGAATTCCATGCAATCTAACCACTTCTGAAAAAAACAAATCTACAATTCTAGAAGCATCATTAGTTTTTTTACAAGAAATGAAATGTGCCATCTTAGAGAATCTATCAACCACAACAAAGATAGAATCATTCCCTACTGTGTGTTAGGAAGCCCTACTACAAAATCCATACTCGAGATCAACCCATGGCTCTGCAGAGAATAGGAAATGGCATATACAACCCGGTATTCCATGCATGGCCCTTAGCCATTTGACACAATATACATCTTGCTTTGCAACCCTACTTATGTCCGTCTTTACCTTTGGCCAATAATAATTTTCTATAACAAGAGAATTTGTCTTACTTATACCAAAGTTTCCAGCTTACCCCCACTATGCAATTCTCTTATAATATTTTCTCTCATTGAACCGGTAGGGATGCACAACTATTTTCCCCTAAACAAATAATCAAAAGAATCACTACCTACTGTAGGATCTTGAGTTTTGACAACATCACCAAAATCTGGATTACCTTCATACAATTCCTTAACTGCCTCAAACCCTAGTACTTTATTTTCCATTGTTGTCAAAAGGTCTACATTTCTACTCAAGGCATCAGTAACTTGATTCCACTTACTGAAATTATGCTTTAAAACAAAAGTATATTCTTGCAAAAATGAAACCAATTTTGCATGCCTACTATTTAGTTTCTTGTATGTGTTTACATACCTCAACGCTTCATGGTCGGTGAAGAGTACAAATTCCTTTGCTACCAAGTAATGTCTCCAGGTTCCTTAATGCACGAACAATATCGTAAAATTCCACATCATAAGTAGAATATTTCCTCCTGACTTCATTTATCTTTTCATTGAAGAATGCCACAGGTCATCCTTCTTGACTCAACACAGCTCCAATCCCAACATGTGAGGCATCATAGTCAACCTCGAAGACCTTGCTAAAATCTGGAAATACCAAAACAGTGCTTCTGACACTTTCTTCTTCAACAATTCAAAACTATCTATTGTTGTCTTGGTCCATACAAACTCCCTCCCTTTTGTACACTTTGTTATGGGTGCAACAATGCTACTAAAATTCTTGATGAACTTTCTATAAAAATTTGCCAATCCATGAAAACTATGAACCTCTGTCACATTCCTTGGAATAGGCCATTCCAGAATTGCCTTTACTTTTTCCTCATCCATCCTCACTCCATCCTCTAATATGAAAAATCCCAAAAAAACAAGACTCTTCTGAAGGAATCTACACTTCTTTAAGTTTGCATATAGACTCTCTTTACGTAACAATTCTAGCACCAATTTCAGATGTAACAAGTGTTCTTCCACTTGTCTTATTGAATATCAAAATATCATCAAAATAGACAACAAAAAACTTACCATTGTATTCTCGAGTACTCTATTCATCAACCTCATGAATGTATTGGGTGCATTAGATAGCCCAAATGGCATCACCATCCACTCGTATAATCCATATTTTGTTTTGAAAGTAGTTTTCCATTCATCCCCTTCATAGATTTGGATCTTGTAGTACCCACTCCATAGGTCAATCTTGCTAAAATATCGGCTCCCACTAGCACATCCATCATATCATCCAATCACGGAATTGGGAACCGATACTTAATTGTGATCTTGTTTATGGCTCTATTGTCTACACACATTCTCTAGTCTCCATTTTTTTGGGAATCAATAACACTGGAGTTGCACATGGACTCATGCTTTCTCTCACTAACCCTTTCTATATTAGATCTGATCACTTGTCTGTTCAAGTCTTCACTCTGTGTCAGACTCATCCGATAAATTGCCTGGTTTGGAAGGGTCGATCACCGGGATCAAATCAATATGGTGTTGAATATATTTCTTTGGAGGTAACCCATCTCGGTAGCTCATCCGTATGACATCTTTGTATTCTTTTAGTATCTTTTACACACAATAGGTATATTAAAGTCTTCTTTCTCCAGCTTCTTTGACATTAGTGCATAACAACATCCAAATTCTTCCATTTTTGTAACAAACTTTTTTGTAGCCAATAAGCCCTCACTCTTCTCTTCTTCCTTGAAGGGCAACAAGACCACCTTTACACCATCCTTCCAGAAGGTATATGTATTTTCCCTCCATCATGTGTAACCTTTCTATCGTATTGCAAGGCCTCCCCAGTAATATATGACATGCATCCATTGGGATAACATCACACCACACCTCATCCTTGTAGGTATTCCCAATTGAAAACTTTATAAGGCATCTTTTATCTATGGTTACCTCATTTCCTTTCTTGAACCATGATATACAATAGGGATATGGGTGCTTCTCACATTTCAAATTCATTTTATCAACCATCATAGTTGAAACCATATTTTCACAACTACCACCATAAATAATAATTTTACATACCTTTCCTCCAGAGGTGCATCTTATTCGAAATATATTTTTTTGAAGCCACAAATCAGCTCCGAAACATCGTGTTATTTTTCCTTCCTTGGTATAATCATCATCCTCTTAATCATGAGGGTTTCACCCAAGTCTCTGTATGCAACCTCCATTTCTTCTTCGTCTTGACCTCAACTAGATTCACTCGTGGTTTTTATCCTTACCATCTATCTTGTGTAGGATAGTACGGACACTCAAAAGCTCTGTGCCCCTCTTCACCACATCTGTAACATGTATATTGCCTTTGGGGACTATTCTAGCCTTGTCCTCCATTATAACCTCTTCCCCTCTAAAACCCCCTACCTCTTTGGTAGTTACCATGGCTTTGACCAGAATCTTCATGCCCTTCTGTATTAGAGGATTCACCTTTTGTAGATTCAAATCTACCCCTACCCCTCATTGGAGATGATGATGGACCTCTCTTTACACCTCTTCTAAAACTATTCCTCTTGTTCTTTTCCTCTGCCTTTAATGCAAGTTGATAAGCATCATCTAGGCTATGGATCCGGAGCATACTCAGCTCATCTTGTATGGTGTAACTCAACCCATTTATGTACTGTGTAGCCTTTTGTTCTTTAGACTCTCCCTGTTCCACCCTGATTGATAACTTATAAAATTCATTAGTATACTCCTCAATGCTGAGATCCTTCTATCTTAGGTTTTGGAACCTTCGAAAGAGTGTCTGAGCATAATCTACAGGAAGAAACTTTTCTTTCAACTTCTTTACCATTTTATTCCAGTTTCGGATCTTTCCCTTTCCATTCCTTTGTCTTTCATTTTGTAGGTGATCCCACTAGATCAATGCATGTCCAGCCAACTTAGTGCATGCAAACTTAACCTTATTCTCCTCTGAAAGGGTTTTCCACTCAAATAATTTTTCCATGCGATTTAACCAGTCAATCAACTCCTCTAGTCGTAACCCTCCACCATAATCAAGAACATTAATCTTGATGTCATCATTCTTTCCCTCTAAAGCCTTGATCAATCTCTCCTAAAATGGTCTCTCATTCAAGGTTTCTTCATCTCTCTCATTTTCTTCTTCATCTCCTCCTTCATTCATTAATGGAGTCTCTTCTTCAATATCACTATCTGGGTTTGCATCCCCATTTGCATGTCTCCTTCTAAGGCGGGTAACTTCTCTTGTGAGCTCAACAACTTGTCTCTGTAGCTCCTGCATATGCCTATTCATTTGGGAATAACCTCCCTCCCACGTCTAGCCATGGTTATATAAAATAGAGGTAAAAACTACACAAAAAAATGTAATATGTTACCTTAACTATTTCCACAAGATCAAAATCCAGCTCTGATACCAATTAATGTGAATCCAGCTACAAGAGGTTGAAATACCTCCAAAAACACACATAAACATCTTTTCAAATAAAACCAAGAGTTTCAAAATAGTTTACTTCTCATTTTGGATTTCACACTAATCTATTCATCATTACAATCCTCCTTTTATTTCAAGACTACTCTAAAACCCTAAAATGCCAACAAACACTAAAATGCCAAAAACCCTAAAATGAAAAACAACTCAGATTGACCCCAAAATTTGCATGCCAAATATGCATTCATAAATTAGGGCTCACGTGAAATTTGGACTTATTCTAACAAGCACAACAAAAGTTATTAAAGTTCTAAGACCTAGTCAAAAGCGGAAAAAAACATTCGAGCCAATTTTAGGCCACTAGATGAAGGAATCCGAGCCTGAAAATGTGCCAAAATGGGCACAACCTTGCCAAAAGAGTTAACCTTAGCATAGTACTAATGTATATCTACCACCCTGTAAAATTTCAGGACGATCCAACGGTCGGATCAAAAGTTATGGTCTCTACAAGTTATGCTCCCGCATCAACTATGTATAGATTGTCCATGGTTGAAAATGAAGAAGTCAAGAAACATATGATGGAATTATTAGAAAAAGGAATTATCCATCCAAGTTCATCTCCTTGTGTTTCGCCAATCATTTTGGTTCCAAAGAAAGATGGAACATAGCGGATGTGTGTTGATTTTTGTGCCTTAAAAAAATCATGGTAAAATATAGTTACCTTATTACTTGTATTAATGATTTACTAGATCATTAAACAATGTTATTTATTTCACTAAGTTATACTTAAGTAGTGGTTATCACCAAGTTAGAATTAATGAAGGTGATGTCAAAAAAACTACTTTAAAAAAAAAAACAAGGTTTATTTGAATGGATTGTTGTGCATTTTGGGTTGTGTAATACAACGGTAATATTCATGTGTATGATGAATGATTTTAGGCAATTCATTGATAATTTTTCATAGTCTAATTAGATGATATTCTTATTTTGAATAAATCATGGGATGATCATATCATTCGTATTTATATATTCTTAAATTCTTTAAGAAAGGAGATATTTTTTCTCAAGATGTCTAAATGTGAATTTGAGAAAACATCTTTCGTTTATTTGGCCTATGTTGTGGGACATCGAAACTAAAAATTGATCCTGAAAATTTTGAGATCATTATTAACTAGGATAGACCCAATAATGTAACAAAAGTTAGAATCTTTCTTGGTGCAGTACAATACTACAGAAAATTTATTGTTAACTTCTCATTTATTGAATCTCCTTTGAATTCTTTGACAATTAATAGATAGGTCTTTTAGTGGGGAAGAAAACGTCATAGAAACTTTGATACGCTTTGAAAGATAAAATAAGTACCGCTCTTGTCATAGCACTTCCATATTTACAACAATCATTTGAGATTAAGATGGATGTCATTGAATACGTAGCAGGGAAGTCTTGATAGAGAATAAACACATGTTATTTCCATTATGAGAGCTTCATGATCATTGTGGTAAGAAATTACCCAAACCCATGATAAATAGGTGTGTTCTTTGGTGCAGATTATAAAGAAATGGAAACAAATTTAATGGGAAAAGAAATAAGAATTCTTACAGATCATCAAAGCACCTCTAGTACATAAAAACATAGACCATCTACAATAATCTAGACACTTAGTTAGATGGAATTCTTGCAACAGTTTCACCTCTTGATTAGTTATAGGAAAGGTTTATAAAACAAGGTTGTTCATATTCTAGCTAGACCTAAAGTTGTTATTGCATCTATTCTTTTACAACATAGTTATGTAGCTCATCATAGTTATAAATAATAGTATGCTTATGGTTCTTTTAAATAATTTTATGCATATTTTATGAGTGGTTTTGTCATGCGCAAATGTGCAATAAGTAAATTGTCAATTTTCAAGCATGACAACTATACCCCTATGTCAAAAATTTAAATTTTACCCTTCCAAGATACCCCGAGTCTACCCGGTCGGTCATGTGACCTCTCAATTGATGTTTAATCATTCCACTAGGTGATTTAGGAGAGTCATTTCAAAACCCCTAGGTGATTTTATTAGTTCATTTGAAAAAATAAAACTTCATCCAGAGTTGTGGGAAGGGCTATCACCGGCCTTCTTAGACTCGGAGCAACCCCATGGATTGGAACACGAGAAGAAAAACAAGACACTAAATTTAATCAAAGGCCTTGGAATATCATGGAAGTGATTTAAGAATATCCATGAAGGATTCAAAGAATTTGGGACAATTTCACCAAAATTAGGGTTCACAGGCCTATGGCGATACACAGGCCAAAACAGGTTGTTGAGCTTTGGAGGTGATTCCAAGAGGTCCAAATAGAGTAAGGAGAAAAACAATATATCTTAAGAAATTAAATTACAATCCCTAGAATATGGTGATATCATATGTTTCACAACACCTAGTCGTAATATTTTTATAACTAGTTTTCTTGGTACACAACTAGCAAGCCAAATCAAAAATCAGATTTTTCAGGGGATCACATGGAGGAATCAAGACCTGAAACCCCCACCATTCGATTATAAAGGTAATTTTAATTTAATATAATAGATAGTTTCATCAAAAAATTCCATTAGGAGATCAAGTTATCGCTGTTTCAAATTTCCCTCAAGGAGAGAGTTATGGAGTTAGTCAAATTTTGAGTAGGACACGTGTTAGCTTTAGGAGTGTGGCATAATTTCATGTCCCTTAAGAAAAGGGAAATCAACGTAAAAAAATTACTAGCCCCTATAAGCCCTCTATATCCTCATACGACCTCTTGGCTCACCATTTTAGCTTCCGAGAGCTAGTAAAGCCTACATCCCCTACCATCGAATCAAGTGCCACAAGTCATCACCGGGCGTGCTATGAAATTGGTATTCCCTCTCATCCATTTTTTCAAGGACATCAAGGTTTAAAATACGTTCACAACCCATAAGGAGCTTCCTATTCACCCATGTGACCCCTTCAAGAGCAGTTTTCTAGCCCCAAGGTGTTTGACATGGCTTCAATCTCAACCATCGAGATCAAGTGCCACGTGTCCTCACACGGCGCGTACTGTAATTTGATGTCCATATCATCCCTTTTTCTGAGGGACATCAAGGTCTGAAAATTTTTCCTATCCCCTACAATAAGCTTCATGATTCCTCATGTGACCAGCTTCCCACCCCCTTAGTGCTTTAAAGTTGTTTTTTTCTTGAATCCCCAATAATTGGATCTCCGCCATGTGTCGTAACCAAGTTCCACGTGAAAATTGATGTCTCTCTCATGATTTAATTCTTAAGGGACATGAGGGCTATGAAATTTCACCTCACTCCTAGCTTGGAAACTTTTCAATTTTTTAAAACACCTCCTGTTTCCCGCTTCTAACATCTAACCTTTCTATGCACAAACCCTTTGCTCTATAACTTCCTCTGCAATTTCCTATCACCACCCATCATTACTAAAGCTCAAACCATATCCCTAAAAGAAATAAAATATCATATTCCATGATAATACATAGTTCTTAGAAGAAAAATTTACCAAAGAAAGGAGGAAAATGAAGAACAAAGAAGAAGAAATAGAGAAATCCTCCATGGCCATGAAATAGAAATTTGAAGAGATCTTGCAAATAGATGCACGGATTGACAAACCAATTTTTTATGTTCGTTCCTCTATAAAAAACCATCAGAAAAACACATTTAAACCCTCCTTCCATGGAACATAATGTTCACAGCAAATAAATCCATTTCTTTGCACAACAAGAGAAAATCTCGGTTTCTCATCAAACATGCAACCGAGATCGAGGAGAAATTTCACTAGTGAGATAAGAAGAGAAAACCCATATCAAAATGTAATTTTCATTATGAATGGAGGATAAAACAAGACCAATACCTGTAATTTTTGAGGTCCATCAATGGGTGTCATGTCTAGAAGCACTTTCAAGTTAAAAATTTAAAAGTTTAAATTCTACTAAACTACGATCGAGTAAGCACAAAATTTTGAAGGGAAATATTGGCAAAAAAACCCATATCATAAAACTCCTTTCCATGTCAATTCGACCTCCAAAAGCCCACTTTCTAAAAATGGTAGTTCTTACGCATGAGGACTATTAATTTTGGAAAGTCATTAACAAAAGAACTGCGAAGGAGACGTTGAACGCAAAAGGTGATAATGTAGTTGAAAATTCATCGAAATGGGCATCTTGGTCCAAATTTGGCACTTAATAAAAATAGTAGGTGGTCCCACGAGTACCTGCTAAAAATATAATATTGATCCCGAAGGTGAGAGAAACATAGGGAGAACGGAAATCGAGTTGCAACATCCAGTTGGCATTTGAGGTAACTAATTTTTCATACTAAATAACAATAATAAGTTACTTTTCTTAAGAAATCATGAAGCATAAATGGACATGGTAGAATCCAGGCGTAGCCTTTTTCTTCTAAGTAAGAGATAGATAAGAGTGCAGTCTCTATCATCATATTATACAGAGTAGGTGACATGTGAAGATGTCAATAGTGTCTTTCGACACTCATTTTATGATTCAATTGGTATGCAGGAGATGGAATTCACAGCAGTCAAAACTATAAGATCATTCATAAGATGCTTCATCAGGATCATTTCCAAATCAGCTAAGTAGTGTGACAACGTTTTAGGGAGTTAGGGAAATATTCGTTCCAAATATCTAGTCCCTTTAGAGGGGATCTTCATGAGTGATACTCATGGCCACCGAATGAGTCATTTGATAATGTTTTTAAACAATTATTTCATGGTGTTCAAATGTCATCCAAAGGAAGTTTCTCAGTGTGCACAAGAGTTCGAGATTCATATTTCATCACATTTAAGTGTTTCCTTGAATCATCTAGAAGAATTAGTGGGCTTTATCAAAGGTAGAATTTGTCATCATCAACATCTTATTTCCTTCTTCATATTTTTACTCTCTCTCTCTCCTCTCACCCCAAATTTCTCTCTCCTCAATATTCTAACTTTGTGTTGGGGTTGCGCTTTTTATTCACATGCCTTAGTGTTTTCAAATGGAATAAGGCGTCCTTTAGTTACAAAAGGGCACTTAATTTTTCCTAAGAATGTGAAAAGTTTCAAGGCATACGAAGCATCATCGGGGTTATTTGAAGAGTCTTTTCTCTTCCTATAAATTTTAAAGCCTTTCCCATTTCAAAGGGTTGGTGATTGATTTTTAAACTAAAGATTGCATTGAGATAGAAAATGAGATATCCAAATTCTTTCATTCCCTCATTCTTAAATTTCCTCCATTTCTTGACTATGTACAACTTTTTGTTTCATAAATCAATACAAGAAGAAGGAGGTTCTAGTTTTATTTTAAAAGGGATTTCTTGAGACTTTTTATCATTAAATTTTATTTGGTCTTATTGTTTTTTTTTTATTATTGGCAAATAGTTTTTTGAAAGGGACTATACCCTTGAATACAAAAGAAGGCCTGAGAGCCGGAATAAGAGTGAGAAACAGAGAGAATGGATCAAAATCCAAGTGTTACAGTGAAGCTCCAAGTAGCTCAGAAATAGCTACTCAACCGAGACAAAACAACACAACAACAGCAAAAAAATAGCAAACCAACTGCAAAGAAACAGCAAAAAAATAGCAAAAATGCAGCAGAGCTCCCGAGCTACTTCTTGGTGGCTTTATCTATACTGATCTTGATTTTCTTCCGGGCATGAAACATAACCAAAGCGATCATATGGCAGCATCAGTCGTGTCAAGCTCCTCAATGGTTCTTTTGCTTTCTTTTCGTTGCCCCAAAGTGCGGCTAGGGACACCGGTGAGGTTCGAAACACTTTTGGCATGGCCACTGATGAACTCCTCAATCGCCCTAAAGGCAACGATGCTGTAATCATGTCTAGTCTTGGCCTTTCCTAAGCGGAGGTCTAAGGAGGTCAGCTTCTTGTATATGTCCTCAATCTGACTGCTATCAATGTTCCCCTCTTCCTCCCTGCTTTTCTTGCCTTTCTGCTTGGCAAGGTTCTTGACCTCATCCTTCAGCAAATTCATCTCAGCTTCTAAGGCCTCCAACCTCTTAGAAGAGCTATCCATCTGCACCTCCCGAGGACTCGGCACTCACCGATGTTCAAAGCGTCATGAGCAATCTCAAGGTCAAAAGGCTCCCTCTCCATCTCAAGGTTGAGCCTCCTGGAAGCCACAGTGATTGGTCTCTTAGAGGTAGAGGCGAGGCGCGGGTGGTGACGGAGCAGGCTGCGGGGGGGAATGGAAGGAGAAGTTAGTGGAGCCGGCATGGGGGTGGCGGCAAGCTGTGGAGGGGGCATCGGCGGGGCAGCGGGAGAAGCGGGGCTAGCAGCGGCGAGGCCCAACAAAGGGGGAGCCGGGCTAGGAGAGGAAGGAAGACCGGGTACTTCGAGAAGGCGGCATTTATGGATCAACAAAATAAGACCACGATGCAAGGAATCACCGGGTGTGCTACGAAACTCCAAAATGGAGCGTTCAGGAGTTCAACAGAGATAATGGGGAAGCAAACCAATCGATTCCTATGGAAGTGGTTTAAAAGATTAGATGTTTAGCGAGGGACAGGCAACAAACCTACCTTCCAAGGAGATGAATCGAATCATCATACGAGTGACCTCATCATAGGGTGATGGAATTGAGTTGACAAGCAGGCCCACTGTGCTAAAAGTGAGCTTCTCAGCTCCCTCCACAAATCTTCTTTCTTGACCTCTTTGTCAACCCTTTTGATGAAGAAGCGGTACCCCTCAAGCTAAGGCCGATCGCTTTAGAATAGAGATCCTCATTGATTAAAATCTTGCTGACCCCATAGTCGGCAGTCCTCTCTTTCCACTCCTTGGCAAAGCGAAGCAGATATCCTTTGGTCATGGCCCCGCATCTTATCAGTGAAGTTGGTGAAGCCTCCTTTCTTGAGAGTGTTCCAAAGCTCGATATTTTCCTTCCCGGTCGGGAGTCAACGCATGGCTCAATTTGGCGGGAGGCCCTCCCATCTTCTCGGTGATATAATGGTTACAGCAATTTCTCAAATTTACGTGTGCGTAGTGAACTTGTCTACTTTTTGTTGTTGAAGGCTACACAAAGCGAGAACTATAGACGTTGTTCTTCTCACGACGGCTACGTAACGGCTGAGGCCGAGCTGCGGGAAGTCACGCGTGAGAGTAACCCTTTCCCATGTCAACAATCACATTACATATTTCATCGGTTTTGAGGAGCTATGAATCCAGGATAACGGCAGCTATAGTACACCCCGCATGCGTGATTTTCAAATTTAGATAACTCCACTTGAAGTTCCCAAATAATTCCTCTTAATTTGGTCTTATTGTTACTTTGAGTTATTTCCTCTTAATTTTAGTGCATGTGATGAAACTTCTAACTAGTGTGTGTAGGAATCTAATTTTATACCTAACATTAGTTCTCCTACCTCTTTTCTCACTCTTGAAAAATTCTTCACTAGAAAGAGATTGTTATATTTTTCGTAAGGTCGGTATAGTGCCCCTGTTGGATCCTAAGCCATAAGGCCACCCAAAGAAAACTCACTTTCACTCGCTCATGCATATCACGAAAGCTGCATTGGTTAAGTAGAGGGACTTAGATTCCCAAATCCTTAGCAGAAGTCTATCAATTTTTCCCCAACATATTTTCTTGCCAATAGTTTTGGCACCCACCGTGGGAATAATTAGGAAAATTTGCACCCAAAATATGACTGCAAGGTCTAAAAATAAAAAAATCCAATATTGAAAAAACAAATTCATAAAAAAATCCATTACTTGAAAGATACATTTGTAATTTCCTGCACGTGACCTTTCATATTCATGAGTGTCCTTTACGTATTCCCCTACTGATAATTTATAGTATCTGGTTTAAAGGAGATACATCAGGTTTAATAGATCAATAAGAATTCTCAACCCCGCTTTTGAGGGTTTTTACAAGAAACAAGGAGTTAGAGACAATCTCTACTACTTTTCTCAAGCCTCATCCCCATCCAGGTCATCAAGTATTTCACCTAGAAATCCCATCCAAACTCTTTTTGATACTCCCCCTTCAAATTCTCCCATTTTTCAACCATCATTGAGCATTGAGTTCCCCAACGAAGAAGAATTCATGCAAGTGAGAGAAGAAATAGAAACAACAAAAACATACAAAGCGAAGTAACTCAACACATTCTACCATGGGGAAGAAATACAGGCCCACTCGCTCTTAAACCACCTCTTCATGATCTACCAATAGATTCCCATAAGAACTTTCCAAATTTCAAAGGTGATGGCACACAAAATCCTAAAGAACACATTTCCACTTTCACCACATCATGCAGGATTCTTGGAGTTAAACATGAATATGTTGTCATTATATTGTTGGTGGAATCTCTCTAATAAAAAGCAATAGAATGGTTCTACCTCATGTCTTCCCAATCCATCATTGGTTATAATGACATGAAGATTGTCTTCGAGGAAATATTTAAATCAATCGAAGACTCAAAAGACCTCTCTGTGTAGTTTTCTCAAATGAATAAAGGAGAAGGTGAAACTATGAGATCCTTTGTGGCTCATTTTGAATGGTTTCTTCATAGGATACCGAAGAGGATTCATCATCTAAAAACAATGTCAAGAGATTCTTTGTCTATGCTTAATCACCGAAGTAGGATTATTCCAACGAATATTTCAACCAAGGAACATTACTGAAGCACAAAGGATGGCCATCAAACTTAATGATGATCTCATCCTCTCTGGAAAGACTAAAAATACCCCAAGGGGTAAGACTCAAAGATCCTATAGATGAGAGAACATATCCATTGCTGAAAAACATGGCGAATGAGATAGCATCATTTAAAATGGAAGTTTTGAACAAGTACCTTCTAAAAGAAGCCACACAAAAAAATTGAAGGATCACTCCAAAGGCTTTCCTTATAGGCCCCACCCATGAATGTAAATTGCAAGATTCACGAAAGTGAAGCGAGCTTGAATAAGAAAGTGAAGGTGATGATCTCCAAGAAGTTAATGAGCTTTATAATTATACACAAATCAGATTTTGTGAGTATTTTGGAGGTGTTGAAGAATACGAAGATGATGCACCCATTTTCTTATGTGCATTATTCACTCATTCTCGGTGTATACATGAGAATATTAGCTATGTTAATAAAAAAGAAACTAAGTAGATCCATGATCTAACTAAACATATCATCAAAATCAAGATGAGTGCTAAACAACAAAACTTCTACAATAATGCATTAAAATAAAGCACTATCATTTTATCTCTAACTACTCTATGATTACTTAAAACATAACTTGAACCTAATTAAACCTATTAGCAATCAAATTATTTTTTTGTTTGCTTCAAAGGAGGTGAATAGGTCTCTCTAAAATGGCTACAAGGCCAAGTTAGATACCCTCCTACTAACCTACTATGAATTTATGGATGCAATATGGAGGAGCTTCAACAATGGAGGATAGCCAAGATCAAATGCCTATTAGCTTAGCTAATGCAAATGAGGTCTAATGCCAATATCTCCAAATGTGAGAGAGAAGGACTTGTGAGTGAAGTTGTAAGTTTGAATAGGTAGGCTTAGCCTTGTAGTTATAGTTTCTCGTTTGGAAGAATTTGGAATTTTGGTGCATGGGGACTAAATATTTTAGATTAGATTAAGATAAACATGCTTTAGGCTTAGATAAGCTTGGTTTAGGCTAGTTAACTAGGGTTTAGGATAGTTAAACTTAATTAGCAAGTGATTAGAGACTCATTACGGGCTGGAAGGGGTCTATATAACCAATTGTGGATGATAGATAGCCTACATAGCCAATAGAAGTGGACTAGAGAGAACCAGGGGAGGTTCTTGATGGTTGAAAGGAGGAATGTTTAGCTAATAAGAGAGATATTAGCTAAATAATCTGATTATAGGAGGAATGCGATAAAGAAGGTGTCATGCATGGGCATTTAAGAATGGAGCAAATAATAGTGAATTAATGAAGTGTCCTTAATTGAATGGATTGGATGAAATGCTAAGTGTAAGCATATTTTAGGTGTCTACATTTTCCCCTCTTTGAGGTGGCATAAGCTACTTCACTTCAAAGAAAGTAGAAAAGTACAAACGGGTAGAAAATTTTGAAGGGATAGAATAAAAATGAGTAGAATGGAGGATGCCCACTTGATTGTTGATAGGGTGATAGAAGAACTCAATTAATGATTGAAAATATTAAAGAAAGAGAACGAGAAGAAAGAAAAGTGTGAAGTAGAAGAAAAGAAAGGGGATATAGAAGAAAAATGAGTATGAGGAAGAGGGAATGAGCTAACATCCATCCAATGCATTTTTAACAACTTTATTTGTCATTGTATTGCTAATGATCTTCATCATCAGTCCTTATTAAAAGTAAATAAAAAAGTGTAGTATGACATTCAAATCCATATACGAACAAATTTCCATTTCTAAAAACACCAACTCCATGCAAAAAACAAAATGCAATGCAATACGAGAAAGTAAAAGATTCCTAACTCCATGTAACATACATAATGCAATACAATAGGAGAAAGTAAACAAGCTAAACTAATAGAGAAACAAGATGCATATGTTTGTGTTGTCAAGCTTCAATTCTAACCTATTACAAATTAATGACAAGGGTTATGATGGTGCCCCAAGAAAGGATACATGCAAGGAAAATAATGGAGGACACTTTGGTCCAATGAAAAACAAATGTGCATTATGAAACAGTACCAGGAAACTCATTGTGCCCCAGAGTATAGATGAAGTAAGCAACCCAACTTTTGTTGATGGAGGTAGATCAAGATGATTCACGAGTCGCACACATAAACATGTGAGAAACAAAGAGTGACATTTTGTAGGTGATTTATATTATTTCTGATGTTTTTTGAAACATATTTGAATGTTTTGATTTTTCTAACATATTTGAATGTTTTGATTTTTGTAACATATTTGAATGTTTTGATTTTTCTAACATATTTAATTTTTTTATTTTTCTAACATATTTGAATGTTTTTTATTTTGAAATTTTTCTAAAACTATGTACAAGAAGATGAGGAAGCGTGGATTCCCCTAGCGATAGATGGGTTGTACAAGGGAAGAATGCCACATGCGTACAAGAAAGGTGAAGATGCAAAAATTCCCAGGTGATTAGGTGGACTATTGAAAGGCAAACTCTTCACGTGTAGAAGCGGGACCCAGGCCATTATGGATAGGTTCAACATGATGATGAATGTAAACCAATGAAGTTTTGGGAAGAAGCAAGGATGTCCCGAGTGTAAGTTGTCCTAAAATAACATGATAGAAAGGGAGGAGGTGATTGTTTTCATGAAAGGGGACGAAGGTGTCCGAAAAATGGAAAAAAGTAATCTTATACACATGGATGTTCTCGAGCGAAGTAGAAGAATGATGTGAATGATATGAATGTAGCTTAGGAGCTGTCAACACCAATCTAGCATTAAGACAATTCTCCACCAGGAACTCCTCATGCTATTATTATTTACTAATGCACAACTTTTAGTTTGGGTGTAGTAATCTGAAACACAACGGATACATAACACAAGAATACCATAGACTATGACATAAAAGAACAATGAAAATATGAAATACAACTGTAAAATGTATTATTAACATGAAATTGTTACAATCTCACCCATGAATTACTCCAAGTGTTACCAACTCCACTTGTTTTCCAACAATAGTTATGGGAGAAACTTCACAATTACTCCTCTTGATGACTTCCTTAACACACCTTCACAATGAATCCTTTATTCATAAAATAATTATTACAACTTTGTTCTATGATAAATGAGAGGGGGTGGCCTCTCTATTTATAGAAATTCAGGCTTATCCACCCTATCTCTAAGATAGGATAGGAAATCTCTTCCAGCTAATCATATTCCATGCCTAAACTCTTACCTTTACATGTAGGCTTATCTTCTAAGATAAGATAAACCTTATCATCTCACATGGGTTCCACCTTTTTAGACTTTTCCACAAATAAAATACATAAAATATTTATGACATCACTCTTTGTCCTTATTACAAATACAATATTTCTGATTCCTAATCATGTAGACCCTACTTCTCTACTTACCCCAAATTTGACATTTTAACATTATCGGGCCACTTACGAGAAATATTTACTTTTTACCACAACATTCCTATTGTACTTTGACTATCACCGTACTCTGCTTTATTGACACCCGTCTTCGAAAATGTTGTTATCTTCTATTGGATGCCACTACTAATTATACATAACAACATCCTATTCCTAATATATACATTAATGAAATAGAAATTATGGAGGAAAATTTTAATGTCGACATTTTCCCCTAACTAAGCTTCTACTCCATCCTTGGAGTAGACTCTTATGGACATTCTAAAGCTGGTGCCGGAAAATCTTTAACTTGTCATGGTTGACCCATTTTTTAATGGGAGTGCCATCAAATTCCTCCAATCAATATGTACCATTTTCATGCACACTACTATTTTGTAGGGCCCCATCTATTTTCGAAGAAATTTTTTCTACCTTTTTTTTGTATCTAGAATCATATACTAGAACCAAGCCATTCACATGAAATGAAGATTAACGGATCTTTTGATCAAAGTACTCCTTCTACTTCATTTTCTTCTTATAGCTTGTATCCTTCGCTATTTCTCTCATTTCCTCTAGAAAATGAAGATGTACCAACCTTTATTTTACTAAATCACTTTCGTCCATCCTTTCATTTTTCGAACTCTCACATTAGGAATATCAAACTCAATAGGAAGAACTGGATCAATTCCATAAGCCAATTGAAATGGGGAGTATCATGTTACTGATTTTGATGTTGCCCTATATGCCCACAATGTTGCATGAATCTTTTATCCCACTTATGTACCTACAAAGCTGCATATTTTGCTATAATTTGACACAACACATAATTTTTTCATTCCACCTATCCATTTGTACTTGGCTTGTAAGTTGTTGCCTTCCAGTGCTTAATAGAAACTTGTTGACTAGGGCTTCTACCACCTTATTAATGAAGTGGCTTCCTTGATTTTTTACAATTTCTAATGGACAACCAAATTTGGTGAAAATGCGTTCATATATGAACCTTGCCACTTCATCCATGGAAGTTGCTTTCAATTTCATATCTTCAACCCACTTGGTTAAATAATCATGGCAACTACAATATACTTATTTTGGCATGGGGTAGTTAGAAGTGGACCTATAATATCTATTCCCCACTTTTCAAAGGGACCAAGTGGAAGAATATGTTATAACATTTGGAGCTGATGAAGTCTTACGGTTCCCATGTGTTTAACAAATATCACATGTCTTATAATAATTATAACAATCTCTAAAAAGAGTGGGCGGTGATAACTTTGCATCCAAGATCCTTCTTGATGTAATTTGTCCAGAAAAGTGTCCTCCACATGTACCATTTTGGAATTATTCTATTATCTCCTTCCCTTGATCATGTCCAACTTCCCTCTTGTCTTGTCCATCGTGTCCTATTAGAAATAATACTCCATGCGGGATAGAATATGGATGACCCGGATTGAGAAATCTTCCTCTTAGTCTTTCCATTGGCATCATCAAAAACTTGAATTCATTCGGATAATTCCAAATATCTATGTATTCACTAGGGATTGTGTCAAGAGATAACAATGTTGTATCTGAAAATCATCATCATCACAAGATGAACCTAAACCATAATAGGCTCGAGAGAGTGCATCTACATTGACATGCTTCTTTCTGGCCTATTTATAATATCAAATTCAAATTCTTGTAGAAAAATTATCCATCTTGATAACCTCCCGATGGTTTAGACTTATTTACAATATATTTTAGAGCCTGATGATCTGTTACAACTATAAATTTATGCCCTAGCAAGTAATTTCTAAACTTCTTTACAGCAAAAATGATAGCTAGAGCCTCTTTTTCTATTACAGTATAATTTACCTTAGCACTACTCATTTGTCTGCTCCCAAAGTAAACTAGATGATCATTCCCATTTTCATCATTTTGGCTCAAAGTACTTCCTAGTGCTGCATCTGAGGCATCAGTATACACAATGAATGGCTTGCTCTAATATGGATTCTTTAAAATAGGTGAAGACACCAAAGCTTCCTTCAGTTGTTCAAAAGCTTCATGCGCCTTCTTTCCTGGTTCATAAGTAACATCCTTCTTCAAGAAATGGGTTAGTGGTTGTGTAATCTTTGAGAAATTCTTGATGAACCTTCTATAGTAACCCATATGGCCTAAAAATGATCTCAACTTACTTCTATTCATAGGAAATGGTAACTCTTTGATTTTTGAAACTTTATCAGGATCGGTACCAATACCATCTATGGATACAACATGCCCTAACAAAACGCTTTTAGAACTTCCAAAGACACACTTTGTAGGGTTTAGTAAGGCTTGTTCTTCATATAACCTTTGAAATTTTATCTCCATCTAGTGCGGTGGTCCATTTTACTCCCATAGATGCAAAAATCATCCAAGAATACTCTGATGAAGCTTCCAATGTAGGGTTCAAACACCCTATTCATCAAGTGTTGGAATGTTGCCAGAGTATTACACAACCCAAAAGGCATAACTCTATAAGAAAACATTCCCCAAGGAGTGGTAAACATGGTCTTGACTGATCTTTCTCTGCTATACAAACTTGGATGTATCCGTTATATCCATTAGCATAATTATAGCACTCATAGCTAGCTACTTCATCTAAGATCTGATATGATAATGGAAGATGGTAATGATATTTCTTTGTTGCCTTTTGAGCTTTCTGTAATCAACACAAATGTGTAGCTTTCCATTCTTTTTTATTGAGATCACAATGGGAGAAACCCATTCTCAATTCTCCACGACAAATAGGAATCCCGCATCAAGCAACTTACCTATTTCTTCTTTTACGAGTCTTGGAGAAATTAGGATTCATTATATATGGCATTTTCTTTATGGGCTCAACACCATCTACCAACTCAATAGAATGTTCTACCCAACTTACTTGACGGAGTTCCTTGTAATCAAAAGTGAATAGGTGTATGTACCTTCAAAAGAGCTGGAGGTAGGATTCCTTCTCACTCTCCATCACATCATCACCATTCTTTATTTGTTGGAGACGATCATCAATTTCTTCCTCAAATAATTTTATGGATTCATGAATCGGTGTGAGTAGAAGGATATCCATGATTGAAAATCAACCTCACTATATTCATCTTCTATGTCCACTTCAATGGTACTAGAGTAATCGGAGGATATCCAATCATCGGTTTCATCACTTGAATCCACAATTTTTTTTCCTTATGATGCCGAGGATCACATTTATCTTCACCCTTTCTCTCATCACATCCAAGTTTCATGAAGCCTTCATTCCAATAGTTTCTTGCATGAACTCTCCTTATCCATAGCCTTCCCAACAACATTGGGTATGCAACGATACCATTTTCATCACCCGAAAGTCTACCACACATACAACACCCATGACATATATTGCCACATTTGAAACAACACCTTTTGGTTTATTTTTCCCTTATTTAATGACCTTAACATAAGTTTTGATGGGTGATCAATTTTTAAACCCAACATACTCATTACTGAGACTCGGTCATTACATTAATCACAAAGAGCATCTCCATCTACTAAGACATCATGAATTGAAATACCATTTCATAATACCTCATCTTGTGGAGCGTAGGGATCTACTTGCATACTTCAAAAATAGTAACCTCAACCTCCTTCCTTCATTGAGAATTGATTCCACTTCACAGCTCTCACCTCTTCTCGGAAGAGAGCTAGAAGTTGACCATACATGTAATATTTCCGGGACTTTTGGATAGATCTTCTAAGATGGAGTATGGTCCTTGCCCCTATGAAATCAGAAAATCCCGCACAACCAACTTTCTTCTCCTATGTTTCTTACTAGTTTCTCCTTTCATCTTCTTAGGATCATTTCCATCTTGGTTATCTTTTTCTTTATTTATTTTTTTATAAAACACATTTGCTTCATTATTTATGCTTCTATCTACTACATCAAAAGAATTCACGGTGTTTTTCCTTTATCATTATCTCTTGTACCGGATGTAGAAGCTCTAGATGGACAATTATACTTATAATGACCCAATTTATGACAACCATAACATACAACTTTAGAAATATTTATTTTTGGACCTCTATCTCCTCCTGAGAGAATTAAATTATTTTCCTTGAAGAAGATTAATAGTTAACTGGCCCATCTTCCTGAGTAGATCTTCATACTCAGTAGATGTACTAGGAGAAATATTTGTGCTCACCAAGAGTGGTTTTGGATTCTAGACCAAAGGTGTTGGTATAGGCTCTACCTTAGCAACAATTTCTTTGGGCTCTTCTTCCATGCTTTCTTCTTGCCTTCTTGCAATCTCCTTTACTTGTTTGAGTGTCATTGGGTGGTCATACTTCACTCATTGTCTGATCTTTGGATTCATCCCAAGAATGAAGTGCTTACAAAGGAGATTACCCATGTCATTCATCAACCCATCCACTAATCCTTCCTTCTGGAACTAGGCATCAAGCTTCCTCCTTAGCTCTAGAACACGAGCATGATAATCCCTTATCTTCTCCTTCTCTCCTTGGGATAGCTTTGTGACCTCGATCATGAGATCTGCATATTTTTGTTGTTCACCAAATTCTTCAAGAAAACTTTCAGTTAATAAATCCCATGAGTTTTTCACATTATCATCTAGTGTTTCAAACCACCTAAGGGTTGAACCATCCAAAAAGGTAGGAAAAAATTCAGTCTATTGTTCCCTTCTTATGAGGCCATTACAAATGCAAGATCGTTTAAATTCTTGAATGAAAGAGGAAGCATCTTCATTAGATTGGGCTGAAAAATAGGAATCTTCCCCACTTTCAAAAGTAACCGCAGTGAAATACCAACCCACAAGTACAATCAACAAGACTTATGTGCACAAATAATTAGAATCACTATAATAGAAAGTGAATTTACACCTTTCTACAGTAAAATAGAAATGACCACGGTAAACTATGGTAAAACTTGAATTTACTATGGTAAACACTATTCACAAGTAGAAAGTGAAGTTACTGCGGTAAATACTATTCACGAATAAAAAGTGACTTGTGGCAAATACTATTCACGGTAAAAAGTGACTTTACCATGGTGACTATTATGCATAGTAAAAATAAGGTTACCCTCAAAATGATTTTTGACTAAGTGGGAATATCTCTCCGTAAAATCCACCAAAGAGGAATGGTCCTAAGAACATAACCAAAATGTCAACACCAATCGCACTAAGATAATTCTCCACCAAGAACTCCTCGTGTTATTATTATTTACTAATGCACAACTTTTAGTTTGGTGGAAGTAATCTGGAAACACAACAATAGACATAACACAAGAATACCACAGACTATGACATAAAAGAATGATGACAAATCTGAAATACAACTGTAAAATGTATTATTAACATGAAATTGTTACAATCTCACCCATGAATTACTCCAAGTGTTACCAAATCCACTTGTTTTCCAACAATAATTATGGGAGAAACTTCACAATTACTCCTCTTGATGACTTCCTTAACACACCTTCACAATGAATCCTTTATTCATAAAATAATTATTATAACTTTTTTATATGATAAATGAGAGGGGGTGGCCTCTCTATTTATAGAAATTCAGGGTTATTCACCCTATCTCTAAGATAGGATAGGAAATATCTTCCGACCAATCATATTCCATGCCTAAACTCTTACCTTTACATGTAGGATTATCTTCTAAGATAAGATAAACCTTATCATCTCACATGGGTTCCACCTTTTTAAACTTTTCTACAAATAAAATACACAAAATATTTATGACATCACTCCTTATCCTTATTACAAATATAATATTTATAATTCCTAATCATGTAGACCCTACTTCTATACTTACCCCAACTTTGACATTTTAACATTACCGGACCACTTACGAGAAATATTTACTTTTTACCACAACATTCCTATTGTACTTTGACTATAACCGTACTCTACTTTATTGGTGGCACCATACTAACAGCATCAATATCTTCTATCAAACACCACTACATCCTATTCCTATCATACTGACAGCACCGTACTAATTATACTTAACAACATCCTATTCATAATACATACATTAATGAAATAGAAATTATGGAGGAAAATTTTAATGTCGATAGACCCTCGTGATGAAGAAGTGATCAGCCAAAGCCACAAATCATGAGACAAGATATGGACTAAAATAAGAGTCTAATAAGGTCCAAAAATACACTTGGTAACATACTAATCCTGTTTACTCATAGTGATCCAGTTTGTGCATGTGGAATTTAATTACCTCTTGAAGGGAAGATTTAATAGACAATAAGTGAAGACACCCTAGCCAATGTGTAGGAATGATTTATTTTGATAGATGATAGGTGATTTGTGAATGAAGGGTGGAAGGATAGTCATACATTTCTCTGCTGTTACCTAGGCATCCATAGCCCAAATATAGATTATTGGAAATACCCCAAGAGAGATTTATTTATCAATTTGCTTTTTCTTTTAGCTTTTAGCTTTTGATTTTTGATTGATTTTGATTCTTTTTCTTTCTGAAAACTTATTTTAGCTCTCTTGTTTGACAAGGGGTTAAGAACCATAGATGGCTTGATGGAAGGAGGTGGAAGTGATTGTGATGAAAACATTGGCTAGTGTCAACAAATATGTCCAAAATTTATTTGTAAAAATTTTATTAGATGTTGATTTTGATAGGTTCTCTAAGAGCTAAGTTGTTCTTAAATTTACCAAGGTGATAAAAAACTAGGGTCAAATAGATACCATAGAGATAAATGTCACAAAATGCGTGTGAATAGGCTAACCAAATTATCACCAAAGGGAAGAAAATGGTAGGAAGACTTGCAGAGGAATGAAAAGAAAGGGAAGAAATAACATCCATGTGTACGCAATACCTGATTGCAATGTTTGATCTTTGTACCTTTGATTTTTTCTCATATTTTCTCAATGTTTTTGTATTTTTGAAAAAAATTAATTTTTAGCTTTTTGATAGTTTTTGGAAAGTTGGGACCAAAACTTCACTCCATGTGATAGGATCTAACAACGATGTTTGTGAATTACTTGATAAGGGATAATAGTTGTGATAGCTTATCAACCATAATGTTTTCCCCGATCTCAATGATCATGGTGAGCTCATACTCAACAAATGACTGTGATTTATCCTTAAACATGGATTTCGTATGTGGGAGCTTGAGTTTCCTATCCATAGGTTTATGTACTTTACACCATACTTGATGGTTACATTGATGTGCATTCTAGAATCACGTTTGATTTACAATTTTGATATTGTTTGAGTTATTGGGTGATTTGGAGCTTTGGGAAGTTTTGATCTCAGCTTGATAATGAACCTATTTGGGTTTCTTATAAGTTGATGTGTGACTGGTCTAATCCAAAGAAGGAGAAAAAATCAAACGTTGACATTTAGAAATGATGTGAGAAATTATTATGGGCAATCCATAACCATTGATAGAATAAAGAAGTGATGGATGAAAATGATATGGTACAAGAATTGAAGATGATGGGCTATAAAGATGTGAGCCATTAATAGAAGATGACAAAGGGCTGCTAGAATATGGCCCTAAGATGGAATAAATTGGGCTACAAGGACATGGCCCAAGAATAGAAGAATATGATTAAGGGATACTAGGGTGTGGCCCAAGTATAGATAAGGAGGGACTACCAGGAGGTGAACCATAGATAGAATATGATGAAGGGCTACTAGGATGTGGCCCAAGAGTACAAGGTAATAGGCTACCAAGAGGTGACCCACAAGTAGAAAATGAAGGGCTACTAGGATGTGGCCCCAAAATGTAAGAAGAAGATGATGGGCTACTCAGCAGTGACCCAAAGTGAGATTTTGATTTAGGAATGATGATAGATAAGGAATGCTTTGGTAATTAGAATATAGTCCATGGCTCAATGCTATACCCCGACATATGTTATACCCCGACATATCATCATGCTCAGAAGAAGGTGAAGATGGAATAGAAGAAGAATCAAGTTCCATGACCTTAGGCTCCTCATCTATATTATGACAAAAGGGATAAACTTATTTTCCCCAATACGCAAGTGTATCAAGTTCTAGAAATAATCCTTGTTTGCAATCCTCTAAAGGGATATCATCATGTAGTCTAATTGTTCCTTCATCCCGAAAGAAATCAATTAGTAGAGGTTGTTGTTCTTTACCCATAGAAGGTTAAATAGAAAAAATAGGTTTGATAAGTGGGGAAGATTGATTGTGAGAAAATGACTCAAGAGAGGAAGTGTGAAACACAAAGGCAATCAACAAGGAAATACACCCTAAAAATGTGTGTGTAAAATGATAGTTTGATACAAAGATGATCAACACAATGTCAATATTTATGTCAAGATCAAAATGAACAAGGCATAAATATTAAGAAAGGGTAGATGCAACTCCCAATCAAAGGATACAACGACATGTTCAACAACCAACAAGGAAAAATGTTAAAGGGTTAGGTTTACACATTTAAGCTACGTAACCACTCCAATTGGACACGTTAATCAAGCTTCACAAACAAGCAAGACATTAGTTTCAAAGTGGTATCGAAACGATGAAAACAAAGTAAGCGACACTCTTCTAGATTTTGGACAATGTTTGAAGCCAAACCAAGTCAAGATATACCGAGGATGTGTTAAAATGTGTGCAGCGTAACGCCACAATGCGGATACTTAGATCACGTTCACAAAAAACATAACATAAGTATATTAATTATGTTGAGATAATGCGAACAAGGTAACACGTCAAAGGGAGATCAAATGATGAATCAATCCTAACTATGATGATGATCTTGAAATCAAGATCAAGTGGCCATCAAAGATATAAGGATGCATCCATGCACTTTAGACGTTTAACAAATCATCCACAAACATGGATGAGCATAAACAAACAAAAAAGTGGTGAACACTATCTATGACAACACTCCCGAAAGATTCCTTATGTTGTCCCAAATGGGAAACAAGAATGCAAAGGTATAGATCAAAATATGAAAAATAAACTAAGCGCCACTTGGGTAGAGCTTCACCTCATCTGAAGGCAAGAAAGAAGCTAAGCTAAGTGAAACATCGTCTAATTTCCATGATGAAAGGCACTTAGATCCAACTTAAGTGGATTATTTTCCTTGTTCGAAAAACAAGGTTAAATCCAAAACGTTATCATTTCATGATGGCCAAGATACAATAAAGGACTAGTAAAAGTGGGCTCCAAGGTAGAATGGCCTCCTTAATAAGTTCTCTCAACTAGGTGTTACAAAGTTGTCTTAAGCAAGTGTAATTTACCCAGATAGTCCCTTTCCTATCTTATGAGTATCTCGGCTTTAATTTACCCCCTTCGAGCACAAAATGAAAATAGTGCATCCACATGTGCTCTCCACAGGGTCACCATATAGACAACCGGTAACTCTATCTCACAAGGCATACTAGTCAAGTGGGTAGCGGGCGCTTCTAATTTCAGCCACAAGGTTACTCAATTGTTGATTACTTTATGGTTCCTAGAACCACCCCCATTTTTGTAGCTTAATGCGTTATGCCAAAGGGTTATGTACTAGTTAAGAAGAGAGGGACGTGCCCTTTTCTCAAACCCGCAATACAATGTTTTGAATATGGTGTGTTTTTTATCTTATTAACTTAATGTGGTTTTAAATGGCACACCATTTGGTAACCTACAAGAAACATGTGTATTAGTGGGTTTGTGTTTGTTTGGTTTTGAGTTCTTTCTTTTACATGTGATTTTGGTCCTACATACCAAGATTAGTAATTTTCCAAAATGTCATATAAAGGAAATAAGATGTTGTATTTTATTTCCCATTTCATCCTAAGATGCAAGGAAAGAGCATACGCAACAATTTATCTCACTCAAATTTGTAATAAACTGAAAATTCCTAAGTACAATGTGAAAATAAGATACTTTTTAAGCAACTTTTGAAAGCTAAATAAACCGTTTTGCAAGTATGAAGAAAGTGTTGAAATGTTTCTATTTCCCAAGATCACCTAGAAGGCGCGAGGAAGAGCATACACATTTCAAAATTTCATAAATCAAGATGCAAATGTTTTTAAACAAGTTAGTATAAAATAACTCAATGGAGAGGAAACATGTAAACCACTATTAGAATCCTGCAAAATTTAGAAAACCAAAAAAATCAAAAATTCTAAAATCTATTTTTGGTAGTTTTTAGTAATTTGCATTTTGTGAGGTCTTCAAAGCACTTTTGGAGTTTTGTAATAGAATTATGTATACCAAAGGTATCGTGATTTTTAAATTTCCCTCAAAATTATGCTTCATTATCTTTTCGACACCTATTTACACTCAAAAATGGGTTAACAAGTCAAAAGGCATGATCAAAACAAGGAGCACTAAAAATAAAATGATTGAATCTGGACCTACACGAGACACACATGTGCGTACAAAATGATGCCTGCATGCCCTAGCCAACACAGACGTGCCTAACCAACACAAGGATGTGTGCAAGGTAAAAATTCAAAGAGGGGATAACACCTACGTGGGCTATCTCGATAGGTACGCTAGGGTTCCAACGCGAACATGCCCGAGCATAAAATAAAAAGTTTTTATTTTTACACAAGTTTACACATAAGCGGCAAGAGAGGCGGAGACGCAGACTAGCCACGGAGATGCATACGCATCCTTGCGAGATAAAATTTTCCAATGATGAACACAGCCAGACAGTGCGCACCTATTATGATGGGGACATTGGGGTTTCAACATGTATGTGCCCAAGCATAAAATAAACAATTTTCAAAATTTCACACAATCAAGCTATTTACACATATGTAGCCGAGAGGTGGATACACACCCATCGACGGAGACGCAGTGCATCCTTCTAGAGAGACAAAATTTACAAATGATGAGGACTTGAAGACAGTGTATCCGATTCCAGGACGCTAGGATTTCAACGTGTACGTGCCCCTTGTTAGCACCTATGCGTACCCATGAAAAACTTTCAAAATCACGGATTTTTAAATTTTCAAAAGAAAACATGTTAGTTTTTATTCAAATTGTCCTATTTCTATATCAAAACCATAAAATACATGCACATGAAGGTCATTTCTCTAGTGTTAGAAACAAAAATGAGGAAATAACAAGTGATTTGATCCAAACAAGTGAAAATGAACTTTGAAGAACTCAAAATACCTCCATTAATCGAGGATGGACATAAGTCTCCCATCGGGTGTGCCAAATGTATGCATGAGAAGATTAGCTATTTTAATAAACAATAAACTAACTAAGTAGCTCCATGATCTAATTAAACCCATCATAAACATCAAGATGAGTGCTAAATAAGAAAACTTCTACAATAATGAATTAAACTAAATCACTATCATTTTATCTCTAACTACTCTATGATTACTTACAACATAAATTAACCTAATTAAACCTATGAGAAATCAAATTAGATTTGTTGTTTTCTTCAATGGAGGTGAAGAGGTCTCTCTAAAATGGCTACAAGGCCAAGTTAGATACCCTCCTACTAACCTACTATGAAGTTATGGATGCGAAGATGCAGCAGCTTCAATAATAGAGGATAACAAAGATTAAATGCCTATTAGCTTGGCTAATGCTAATATCACCAAATGTGAGAGAGAGGGACTTGTGAGTGAAGTTATCGGTTTGAATAGGTAGGTATAGCCTTGTATATATAGTTTCGGTTTGAAAGAATTTGGAATTTGGGTTTATGTGGGACTAAATATTTTAGATTAGATTAAGATAAACATGCTTTAGGCTTAGATAAGCTTGGTTTAGGCTAGTTAAACTTTATTAGCAAGTGATTAGAGACTCATTGAGAGTTAGGAGGGGTATGGATAACCAATTGTGACTGATAGATAGCCTACAAAGCCAATAGAAGTGGTCTAGAGAGAATTAGGAAGGTTCTGGATGGTCGAAAGGAGGAATGTTTAGCTAATAAGAGAGATATTAGCAAACTAATCTGATTATAGGAGGAATGCGACCATGAAGATGTCATGCATGGGCATCCAAGAATGGAGAGAATAATAGAGAATTAATGAAGTGTCATTAATTGAATGGATTGGATGAAATTCTAGGTGTAAGCATATTTTAGATTTCTACACTCAGTCTTAGAAAGGAGAACCTCCCTCCACTGCTACAAAGAAAAAAATCTTGATGATCCTCCTGTGGTGACTCTAAACAACAAAAAATTAGTAAAGGATCTTAACTTCTACCTTGCATGGATTCGTAATTTGAGAAACCTGATCCTATAGTGAGTAAGAAGAATCCCATAATTCCATGTAAGTCTTCTAGTCCCTCTTCTAATTCTAATTCTAAATCTGCTCCTATAAAATCTAGTACTTTGAAAGTTCTTAGTGTGCCTTTCAAAATACCCTCCATTCCCAAAGCATCAAACCATACTTTTAAACCTACCCCGACTCAAAATCAATTCCCTTCATTCCCATTATCCACATCTACTACCTTTGACTTCTTAGAATATGTGAACAGAGCCAAGGTGAAGATTACTCGAAACTGGATATCTATGGATGCACCTCAAACAATTCGAGATATTTTTTTAATACATCGGGACCGGTAGTTTAACACCCAATGCTGTAACTTATATTTTTAAGGGAATACTACCAAAACCACCTACACCTCATTCACAGATCATGCTTTCATTGAGTGCATCTAAGACATATAATATTACACCTTTCTATATCTCTCTTCTTTTTTATATTATATATTAAACAATTGTATAGTAGATTTAGGTTCCTTAGATAATGTCATGTATGTGAAGGTTGAAAAATCTCTTAAACTCCCCATTTGGAGATGAATATGACCTCATACAAGCCATCCATGGGGGTACGAAACCATCTTGGGATGAGCCTACAAAAGTTTTAAAAGATCTATTTGTATAAGAACTACTTAGAGCCACGAAAGAAATCAAGACCTTAAGCTAACTCTTGAACTCCCGATCTGAAGCCATGAATCTACAAGACAAACACGAATCTGATTTAGAAGTCTCAAATAGTGTGAAGGTTGGTCATGTTGAAACAAAGAAAGATGAGAAATATGATGTCCCTCTTAAGCCAATGGTTGATGGATGTAACGATGAAATAGAGATATTTTCTTTCCCATTTGAAGAGGAAAATTATTTCCATGATGAAGAAATTGAAGCAAGGATTTTTAGGCCTTTGAAGGTGAAGCTCCTCTTGAAAAAGGACTAATAGAATGCAATGATTCCCAAGATGATGAATTAATCCCTCCAGGATAGTTTCCCTAAGCTACAAAAAATATTCCTCAAAGGTGTACAAAGATGAGTTGCATGTAGTAACTAAAGAGATCTTCCCGCAAGAACTATTGGATGAAGTAGAAGTTGTGGAAGACCTCAATATGATTCTTGATCTCTTAACTTGTGCCATGGCCATATAATAATATTATGACTTTTCCTCCGATCCTCCCATCAAGACTTACTTAAATTCCTCACGGTAGAGTAGAGATAAAGGATGAATCTAACATTTCTCATGGAGAAGATGTCAATGAGCATAGACCTGGGAAAGAAAGTAACTCAAAATATTCAACAAATTTGAATGAAGATCAGCTTCGAGGTAGTGATGAGATGCTCAATGAAGAATCAACTATGTGGATAAACACGGAAGGAAACTAGCACTATGAAACTGATTTCAACAAATGTGAAGGAAATGGAATTTCTCAGCAAGGGCATAAGCATCAAGAAGCTCATGTAGACTCACTCCTACCAAGTACACAGAAAATCATGGAATCACTTGGCTTTCATAAATAGTTAAGGAAAAGAGGCTACTTTGTGGAACTAGTCAATGGCTTCGCAGAACAACATCACTCACGGTTTCCTGCTCGGGGTAATTTTAGAGGAATGAAAAGTGCTTCATTGAAATTGGGTTGTCCCCACCTTGTACCATATCTTATTGTTATGTATGTTTCCCTTTTTTGTTATTTCACCTTCTTGTTATGTTTTTTGTTTTTTTTCATCATTTTCAGTGTGTGTGTGTGTGTGTGTGTGTGTGTGTGTGTGTTTTGTTTCTTCTTCTCTCTCTCTCTCTTTTAGTAAATTTTGCATGACTCTATACACCCAATGGATAAGGCATTGTTCAATGGATTATATGGTCTAATGTTGAGATTATGGATTCTCCATATCATTCATTTTCTTTTCTCAGTCCATGTCATGTCCCCAAGATAGAGCCAGTTATTTTCATATAAATGTGCAACAAGGAAATTATCAATTTCTAAGCATGAAAACTATACCCATGTGTTAAAATTTATAAACGATATTTTTTACCCTTCGAGATACCACAGGTCTACCCACTTAGTCCAGTGACATATATATTGATGTTAAATCATTCCCCTAGGTGATTTTAGGAGTTTATTGAAAAAGTAAACTTCAGGCACTTGTGGGAAGGGCTATCGTTGGCCTTCCTAAGAAAGGAGCAACCCCATGGAGTGGAAAAAAGAAGAAAAACAAGACACAAAATTGAATAAAATACCTTATAACATCATGGAAGTTATTTAATAAGATCCAGAAGGATTCGAGAGAAGTTGTTACAGTTTCACAAAAATTAGGGTTCACAGGCCTATAGCGGTGCACGGGAAAAAATAGTTGTTGAGCTTCGAGGATGTGATTTGGGAGCTCTTAATGGAGTTAGGAGAAAAAAATACATCTTTGAAAATGGAATTCCAAGCACTAAAATATGGTGAAATAATTATTTTCATAATACCTTTGTGTAATAGGTTTACTACTAGTTTTTTCCATTCACATCCAACAATCCAGATAAAATATCCATTTTTAGGGATCAAATGGAGGAATTAAGACCTAAAACCCCACATTATATTCATAAGGTAATTTTTAGTAAATATCATATACAATATCATCAAAAAAATCCATCGGGAGCTCAAGCTATCATCATTTCAAGTTTCCCTCTGAAGCGAGTTCAAGAGTTAGTCAAATTTTGAACAGGACACATGTCATCTCCAGGATCCTAGCACAATTTCATGTCACTTAAATCCCTCAAGAAAATGAACATCAAGGTCAAAAAAATTCCAATCCCCTATAATCCCTTTGGATCCTCATACGGCCTCTAAAATCGCTAGTTCACTCCTTAGAGCTAGTGGAGCCTTCATCCCCTATTAACGGATCAAGTACCATTTTTCATCACCAGGCACATTGTGTAATTTGATGACCCTCTCCTCCCTTTGTGATGAGGGAAATAAATATCTAAAAATGCACCAACCCCCTAGGAGATTATTGGTCACCCATGTGACTCCTTGAAGAGTAGTTTTCAAGCCACAGGTGTTTGTCAAACCTTCATCTTAAACCATTAAGTCAAGTGCCATGTGTCATCATCTCACGCGTTGTGAAATTTTATTTCCCTCTCCTCCCTTTATGATTAAGTACATCAAGGTATGAAAAATTCACCTAGCCCCTCTAATAATCCTCGTGGTTCCTCATGTGACCAGCTTTCATCCCTTATTGCTTTAAAAATATTTTTGCTCAAATCCCCTTTCGTTGGATATTTGTCATGTGTTACAACCAAGCATTGCATGAAAATTGATGTCCCTCTCATCCCCTAATGCTTAAAAAACATGAGGGACATGAAATTTTTCCTCACTCTCGGCTTATAAAATTTTCAATTTTTTAAAACCCCACCTGTTTCTCTGCTTCTAACATCTAACCTTTCCCTTCAACCTCGCTCTGTAACTTCCTCTTCAACTTCCTATCACCACACACCATTACTAAAGCTCAAACCAGATCCCTCAAAAACATTAAATATCCTATTCCATGATAATGCACAATTCTTAGAAGAAAAATTTACCAAAGAAAGGATAAAATGAAGAACGAAGACGAAGAAACATAGAAATCCTTCATGGTCGTGAAATAGAATTTTGAAGAGATATTAAAAATGGATGCTCGGTTTGAAAACCAAATTTTTTATATCCATTCCTCTATATAAAACCATCAGAAAAACACCTTCAAACCCTCTTTCCATGGTATAGAACATTCGTAACAAAAAGAAATCTATTTCTTTGCACAACAGAGAAAAAGCTCATCTTATCGTCAAACCATAAACCGGACCGATGAGAAATTTCACCGGTGAGATAATAAGATAAAACCCATATCAAAAACATAAATTTCATCATGAATGGAGGATAAAACTAGACCTTCAATTTTCTAGGTCCATTAATGGTTGTCGTGTCTAGAAGCACTGCCAAGTACAAACTTTAAAAGTTTAAAATATCCTAAATTATTGATCGGGTAAGCACAAAATTTTGAAGGGGCAATATTGGGCAAAACCCATATCAGAAAAATTCATTATGCATCAATCCAACCTCCAAAATCCCAATTTCTAAAAATAACAGGTCTTCTACATAGAGGACTACTATTTTGGAAAAGTGATCAACAAAATAACTTTTGTGAAGGAGACGTTGAACACGAGAGGAGGCACCACAAGTTAAAATTCATTAGTATGGACATCTTCATCCAAATTTAACACTTACTAAAAATAGTAAGTGGTCCCACAACCAATTGCTAAAAATAGAAAGTTGATCCTCAAGGTGAGAGAAACACAGGGAGAAAGGGAAATTTGAGTTGCAACATCCAGTTAAGGTTCAAGTAAATTGATTTTCATACTTAATAAAAATAGTTTATTTTTCTGAAGAAATCATGAAGCATAAATGGACAGGGTAGAATTTGGCACAACATTTTTCTTCCGAGTAAGAGATTGAAAAAAGTGAAGTGTCTATCATTATACTATATAGATTATGTGATAGTGGGGATGTTAACAATGTCTTTTGACACTCATTTCATGATTCAATTGGTATACGGGATATGGAATTCACATTCAACACCGTCAAATCATTCATAATATGCGTCAAAGATGATCATGTCCAAATCAGCCAAGAAGTATGGAAATGTTGTAGGAAGTCATGGAAAGATTCGTTCAAAATCTCTCGGTCCCTTCGAGAGGAGGATCTTCGTGAGTGATACTCACGGAAAAGAATGAGTTATTCGAAAGTGTTTTTAAAAACTTAGTTCATGGTGTTCACATGTCATCCAAAGGAATTTTATCAATGTGTGAAATATTTTGGATATTCATATTTCATCACATTGGAGCATTTCATCGAGTCATCGGAAGGATCGGCGAGCTTTATCGGAGGAAGAATTTGTCATCATCGACATTGTTCTTCCTTCTTTGTCTTTTTTTCTCTCTCTCTCTCTCTTCTCTCCCCCCAACTTTCCCTCTCCTCAATATTCTAATCTTGAATTGGGGTTGCACTTTTTATTCGCATGCCTTAGTTTTTTCAAATGTAGTAAGTCACCCTTAAGTTATAAAAGGGGACTTAATTTTTTCCTAGGAATGTGAAAAGTATTGAGGAATATGAAGCATCATTGGCAAATATTTTACGAGTAATTTCTCTTCTTATAAACTGTAAATCCATTCCCATTTCAAATGGTTGGTGATTGATTTTTTAAACTCAAGAGTGCATTGAGAGAACAAAGGAGATAGTTAAATTTTTCCATTCCCTCATTCTCAAATTTCCTCCATTTCTCCACTATATACAACTTTTTTTTTGAGAAATCAATACAAGAAGGAGTTTATATATTTCTTTGACTAAGAAATTTCTTGATACTTTGTGCTCATTAAATTCTATTTGGTCTTATTGCTCTTTGGAAGAGTTGTTTTCTCTTAATTTTAGTGCATGTGATGAAACTTCCAAATAGTGTGTGCAGGGAATTCAATTTTCTACATGTAGCATTAGCTCTCCAACTCTCTTTATCACTCCCCTTTCTATCTCTTCATACAAATTCTTCCCTAGCAAGAGATTGATAGCTTTTCCATAAGGTCAATGGAGTTCCCATATTGGATCCCCAGCCATAAGGCCACCCAAATAAAACTCACTTTCACTCGCGCATGCATATTCGGCGTAGTTACATTAGTTAAGAAGAGTGGTTTAGATTCTGGAATTTTGGCAAGAAGTCCATCAATTTGTCCCCGACAATTTTTCTCACCAATATTTTGGAAACAAAGTAGAAGAATTGGATTATCATGTACATGATGGAATCTTGTATCATTTTGGTAAAATTTTCATTCAACAAAATGAAAGAGTGCATATGATTAGGGAAGCTCATACTTATATTATATCTAGGAAATTTTGGGTTGGTAAACCATTTGTTCATATACAAATTTATTGTTATTGGCCTATAAAGTAGGAACATGTAACTAGGTATACAAAAGGATGTGTTATTTGTGTCATGAGAAATCCTAACAATAAGAAGTTAGGAATTTACAATCCTCTTATTATCCCTACACATCCATGGGAAATTATTTATATGTATTGTGTGCTAGGAAATTAATATTAATGTTCACATGAATATTGTGGGTGATTTACCATTTGGTAAATTAGTACTTACTAGTTTGTTAGTAAGATATTTGTTAGTAGAATATATTGTTATAATAACAATATATTATGTGGTTATACTTGTATCACTATTAATGGGTTTATTGTTTGTAATACATCCTATTTTATAGGATTTTTGTTACCTACCTTCTTGGCTATTTAATAGCCCAATGTAATGTATGAGATATACATAGAGATAATATATGGAGAAGAATTAATTGAATTTCTTGTATTGATTTATTCTTTGCTTTTAGATTTGGTATCGAGAGAAGTGTTTGATTCTATCTGATTTTGTTGGGAGAAATATTTTTTGATAAAATATAAAGTGGCAATATTATTGTCTCTTGATTGCCCGATTAATGATAGATTCAAAAACTTTAATTTGTTCATTATTTGTAGACTTCAAATCGAAATTGGAACTTAGTCAATTGTGATTCATGTGGCATCCTCTATCTATCGAGGTAAAATATATTTATATTTTTGTTGGTCTATTGTAAAATATTTTATTTATATGGAAGGAAAGAAAGAGTGTATGCTCGGTACAAAAAATAGATAAAGATAAAATTTTGATAAGAGGATGTGATCAAAACAGACTTTTGAAAGAGTGTTATTAGGTGGGAGATTGGATTTTGTAAAGCATTGATAGTTTTTAAATCTGAGTGTGTATTTGATTCAATCAAGAAAGATATTTTCTAATACATTTTATTCACAGCTCCTTCACATTTCTAGATCTAATATTCTTATTATTTCCTGAGTCTTGAACTACCACTATGCCACGTAGTTTGATTCAGGCCTTGCATGCTTTGATTTACATGTGCTTTTGACCTGAACGTGGTATTGATCATCCAATTTTGAAGGCATTTTTGCATACAGTTCAGAGAAGACATCAGTCATAATGCAATTTTTTTAACTGTCATCAAGTCTCCATTACACGTGGATTAGAAAGTATGAGGTGTAAAAATTGATGTTAATCAGTAGTTTGTTGAAATTCGAACAAATATTTTGCGATTTGTTGTTGGTGTTGGAGTCTTGGCTGGATATGACCATTGCATGCAATTCACTATGTTGGAATGAAGAATATCCAACATGGTTCTGGTAAATTTCATGTCAATCTTGACGATAATTTTGTGGGAGAAAAACGTATTTGACAAATTAGTTAAATCCATCTAAAAAATAGGTCATAATTCTATTTGTATGATTTGGGTCTTTGTAATATTTATTGTTTTTGAAGCTATATCCACTATAACAATGCTCTCAAATTTTCAAAACAACCTAGTTTACATTTATTGAAAAAATAGAAAACACAACAGGGTTCTAAATAATTTTGGAAAAGATATGCATTCCAACGGCGACAAAGCATTCGGTGTTTTCATGATCCATTGACTGTGTTCAAATTATGCAATCATCCATCTATGTCTTATTACAAATAGTGATTTTTGCATATCGTTTTGAGATCTCAATTTTTTTTTGATTTAGCTTTTGTATGCGGGAGCTTGATTTCCCTATCCGAGGTTTATGTACTTTGTGCCACACTTGATGGTTATGTTGATGTGCGTTCTTGAATCACGTTTGATTTACAATTTTATATTGTTTGAGTTGTTGGGAGATTTGGAGATTTTGGAAGTTTTGATCTTAGCTTGATAATGAACCTATTTGGGTTTCTCATAAGTTGATGTGTGACTTGTCCGATCCCAAGAAGGAGAAGAAATCGAATGTTGAAATTTAGAAATGGTGTGAGAAATGACTGTTGGCTTGCCATAACCATTGATAGAAGAAAGATGTGATGGATTAAAAGGATATGGTACAAGAATTGTAGAGGATGGGCTATGATGAGGTCAGCCATTAATAAAAGATGATGAAGGGCTGCTAGAATATGGCCCTAAGATGGAAGAAATTGGGCTATGAGGACATGGCCCAAGAAAAGAAGAATGTGACGAATGGATACTAGGGTGTGGCCCAAGTATAGATGAGGAGGAACTACCAGAGGTGACCCATATATAGAATAGGATGAAGGGCTACTCGATGTGGCCCAAGAGTAGAAGGTAATAGGCTACCAAGAGGTGACCCACAAGTAGAAAATGGAGGGCTACTAGGATGTGGCCCCGATTGAGATAGAAGACGATGGGTTACTCAAAGCAGGTGACCCAAGGTAAGATTTTGATTGAGGAATGATGATAGATAAGGAATGATTTGGTAATGAGAAGATAGTCCATGGCTCAATGCTATACCTTGACATATGTTATACCCCGACATATCATCATCCTTAGAAGAAGGTGAAGATGGAATAGAAGAAGAATCAAGTTCCATGACCTTAGGCTCCTCATCTATATTATGAAAAAAGGGATAAACTTATTTTCCCCAATACGCAAGTGTATCATGTTCTAGAAATAATCCTTGTTTTCAATCCTCTTAACGGATATCATCGTGTAGTCTAAGTGTTCCTTCATTCTAAGAGAAATCAATTAGTGGAGGTTATTGTTCTTTGGCAATAGAAGGTTGAATATAATAAAGGGATCAAATAAACGGGAAGATTGATTGATAGAAGAAAATGAATCAAGAGAGGAAGTATGATTGGAGGTAGACATCTCATGAATGGATGATTTGGATTTGGACCTATGTCATTTTTCTAGAAGACGATGCAATGTAGGAGAGAAAATAGGATCACATAGCCATCCATTAAGTTTTGACATAGGATTCAAGTTAGATGATTGACTAGATGGGATATGAGTCATGGAAATATTTGACGGAGGAAGAGTTCGTTGAGATGAGTGATGAAGGATGTCCTACCAAAAAGGGAGGACTGTGACTCAAGATTTAATCTAGGGGTATCTAAAAATAGTTGGGATCTGAATCTTCAAATGAAGAGTGGGAGTCGAATGGTAGTTTGGATTTGAATCAAAAGAAGAAGAGTGTGGGAACTGAATAATAATTTGGATCGAAGCATCCAAGCCATACCACTTGACTATGAGCTAAAGGTGGGGAATAGGGTACCCGAATGGGCCCTCTAGCAGACGAAGAACCAAATAAGGTTTAGTTGTAATGGGAATCTTTTGATTTGAATTTTTTAACCTAGGTTTCATATTATAGTAAGTGTGAGAAACCGTGTGATATTCGATCATTGTTGTTTTCGTTTATGTGTGAATTCCTAGATCTAGATATCATTATGGAACTCCTTGAAAGGGAAGGAAGTGAAATGTCGATTAGGGTAGCATAAGGGCAACCAACTAGACATTTGGTAAGGATGGAGATGCGTGCGTGATTTTCCGAAGAAGGTCTAAGAACAATATACATTGTGATGATGCAATCTCAATGAGATTGAAAATGATTGTCCTAAAAACAATTTTTTCGGATGAATAATCACAAGGAACAATCATGCAAGTGTGAACCAAAAAGGAAATCAACAAGGAAATAAACCCTAAAAACATGTGTGTAAAATGATAGTTCGATACAAAGATTATCAACACAATGTCAATATTTACGTCAAGCTCGAAATGAACAAGTCATCAACATTTTAGAGAAAGGGTAGACGTGACTCCCAATCAAAGGATACAACGACGTGTTCAACAACCAACAAGGAAAAAAATTTAAAGGGTGAGGTTTATACACTGTAAGCTATATAACCACACCAATTAGACACATTAATCAAGCTTCACAAAGGACAAAGATATTAGTTTTAAAGTGCTTTCGAAATGATGCAAACAAAGTAAGTGACACTCTTCAAGATTTTGGACAATTTTTAGGTAAAACCAAGGCAAGGTATACTGAGGATGTGTTAAAATGTGTGCAATGTAACACCACAATGTGGATACTTAGATCACGTTTACGAAAAACATAACATAAGTATATTAATTTTGTCGAGACAATGCGAAAAAGTAACACGTCAAAGGGATATCAAATGATGAATCAATCCTAACTATGATGATGATCTTGAAATCAAGATCAAGTGGCCATCAAAGATATAAGGATGCATCCACGCACTTTAGATGTTCAACAAATCAGCCAAAAATATGAATGAGTGTAAACAGACAAAAATGTGGTGAACACTATCTATGAAAACACTCCCAAAAGATGCATTTTGTTGTCCCTAATGGGAAATAAGAATGCAAAGGTATAGATCAAAAGATTAAAAATAAACTAAGCACCACTTGGATAGAGCTTTGCCTTGTCTCAAGGAGTTAAAGAAGATAAGCTAAGTGAAACGCGTCGTCTAATTTCCATGATGAAAGGAACTTAGATCCAACTTAAGTGGATTCTTTTCCTTGTTCGAAAAATAAGGTTCGAATCAAAACAATTTATCGCTTCTGATGTCCAAGATATGACAAAGGACTAGTAAAAGTGGGCTCCAAGATAGAATGGCCTCCTTAATAAGTTCTCTCAAGTAGGTGTTACAAAGTTGTCTTAAGTGAGTTTGATTTTCCCAAATAGTCCATTGCCTATCTTGGGAGTATCTTGGCTTTACTTCACTCCCTTTGAGCACAAAAGGAAACTAGTGCATCCACGTGTGCTCTCCCTGGGGTCACCATACTACTAACTTGTAACTCTATCTCACAAGGTGTACTAGTCAAGTGGGTAAGTGGAGTGCTTCTTGTTTCATCCACGAGGTTATTCAATGGTGGATTACTTTAGGTTCCTAGAACCACCCCCATTATTGTTTCTTAAGGCGTTATGCCAAAGGGGTTATGTACTAGTTAAGCGGAGAGGACATGCCCTTTTAAACCTATAATATAATGTTTTGAATATGGTGTGTTTTTATCTTCTTAACTTAATGTGGTTTTTAAGTGGCATACCATTTGGCAACATGCAAGAAACATGTGTATTATTAGGTTTGTGTTTTTTTGGTTTTGACATCTTTCTTTGACATACGATTTTGGTCCTCCATACCAAGATTAGTAATTTTCCAAAACGTCGTATAAAGGAGATAAGATGTTTTTTTTATTTCCCATATCATCCTAAGATGCAAGGAAAGAGCATACGCAATAAGGTATCTCACTCAAATTTGTAATAAATTGAAAATTCATAATTACAATGTGAAAATAAGCTCATTTTTAACCAACTTTTGAAAGCTAAATATATTTTTTTGCAAGTATGAAGAAAGTTGTTAAACGTTTCAGTTCCCAAGATCACCTAGAAAGGCGCGAGGGAAGAGCATACACATTTCAAACTTTCATAAAAGAAGATGCAAACATTGTAAACAAGTTATTATAAAATAACTTAATGAAGAGGAAACTTGTAAACCACTTATTAGAATCCTACGAAATGTAGATAACCAAAAAAATTGAAAAATTCTAGAAATCTATTTTTGGCGCTTTTAATAGTTTTTAGTAATTTGCATTTTTGAGGTCTCCAGAGCACTTTGGGAGTTTTGTGATAGAATTAGGTATACCGAAGGTATCTTACTTTTGGAAGTTCCCTCACAAATTATGCTTTATTATCCCTCCAGACTCCTATTCAAACTCTTAAAATGGGTTAACAAGTCAAAAGATGTGATCAAAACAAGGAGCACTATAAATGACGCCTATGCACCGTAGCAAATGCAAACACACCCTAACCAACACAGATGATGTGTGCAAGGTAAAAATATATAGAGGGGATAACACCTACACATGCTATCTATTAGGTAAGCTAGGGTTACGACGTGGACATGCCCGAGCATAAAACAATTTTTTAATTTTTACACTTTGGCGTTATTTACACAGACGCGGCTAGAGAGGCGGAGACGTGGACCAGCCAATGGAGATGCGTACACATCCTTGTAGAGATTAAATTTTCCAATGATGAACATAGCCAGACAGGTGCACACCTATTCTTATGGGGATGCTAGGGTTTCAACATGTATGTGCCCAAGAATAAAAAGACAATTTTAAAGATTTCACACAAAGCTATTTATGCATATGTGGCCAAAGAGGTGGATACGTGTCCCATCTGATGGAGATGCATGTGTGTACCTGTAGAGACAAAAATTTCAAATGATGAGGACTTCCAGACGGATACACCCTTGTTCCGACAGGGGCCGCTGGGTTTCAACGTGTACGCACACCCCCTTGAAAAACCTACAAAACTCAAGGATTTTCAAATTTTCAAAAGAAAACATGTTAGTTGTTATTCAAAGTGTCCTATTTCTATATCAAACCCACAAAATACATGCACATGAAGGTAATTTCTATAGTTTTACAAATAGAAATGAGGAAATAACAAGTGATTTGATCCAAAAACTTGAAAATAAACTTTAAAGAACTCAAAAGACCTCCATTAATGGAGGATGATCATAATTGTCCCATTGGGTGTGCAAAATGTACGCATGAGAATATTATCTATGTTAATAAAAATAAACCAACTAAGTAGCTCCATGGTCTAACTAAACATATCATAAACATCAAGATGAGTGCTAAACAAGATAACTTCTTGATGCGCCCGAATTAGCAGAAACTTGACAAGGTCATAACTTGAGCTCCGGGTGTCCGTTTGAGTCCGTTTTTTTTTTTAAACCACGTATTTTGATGAGACGAATGCAGCGGAAACCTGACCTACCAGTTGGGGCAAGTTTTGACACGTTTTCGGGCCCTAAATCCACCATCTTGAGGCCAAAAATTAGGATTTAAGTTATAGTTTGGTTTTTTCCTATTTTTGAGCATTAGTTAATTTTAGTCTATTAATTGCATTTTGAGTTAGAAAGTTGGAAATTCCTCTAATTTAGGGATGTAGAAGATGCATGGCAATTTCTGTGCCCGTAGGAATAAGCATGCAAACTTACTAAGAATAGCAGGTTCTAGTAAACTGCTAAAAATAGTAATTTCCGCCACCTAGAGTAGATTTAGTCAGAATTAGCTAGAGTTTACTTGGAAACTCGAGTTGGGAGTTATTTTCCTATTTAGGAAACATTGTAATTCATTATTTGGAATGAAGAAGGAGATTTATTTTCTTTTGGAGTTCATTTTATTGCGAGTTTATCCGGTTGTTCTTAATTTGGCTACATTACTTCTACAATAATGAATTAAACTAAAACACTATCATTTTATCTATAACTACTCTATGATTACTTAAAACATAAATTAACCTGATTAAACCTATGAGAAATTAAATTATATTTGTTTTTTTCTTCAATGGAGGTGAAGAGGTCTCTCTAAAATGGCTACAAGGCCAAGTTAGATACCCTCCTACTAACCTACTATGAAGTTATGGATGCAAGATGGAGGAGATTCAATAATGGAGAATAGCCAAGATCAAATGCCTATTAACTTGGCTAATGAAAATGAGGTCTAATTCCAATATCACCAAATGTGAGAGAGAAGGACTTGTGAGTGAAGTTGTCGGTTTGAATAGGTAGGCTTAGCCTTGTATTTATAGTTTCGGTTTAGAAGAATTTAGAATTTGGGTGCATGTGGGACTAAATATTTTAGATTAGATTAAGATATAAACATGCTTTAGGCTTAGATAAACTTGGTTTAGGTCAGTTAACTAGTTTTTAGGCTAGTTAAAATTTGTTAGCAAGTGATTAGAGACTCATTGAGAGTTGGGATGGGTCCTGGATAACCAATTATGACCGTGATAGATAGCCTATAAACCCAATAAAATTGATATAGAGAGAACTAGGGAGGTTTTGGATGGTCAAAGGAGGAATGTTTAGCTAATAAGAGATATATTAGCCAAATAATCTAATTATAGGAGGATTGTGACCTAGAAGAATTCATGCATGGGCATCCAAGAATTGAGCAAATAATAGGGAATTAAGGAAGTGTCGTTAATTGAATGGATTGGTTGAAATGCTAAGTGTAAGCATATTTTAGGTGTCTACACTCGGTCTTAGAAATGAGAGCCTCCCTCCACTACTACAAATAAAAAAGGGTTGACGATCCTTCTATGGTGACTCTAAAAAACAAAATAATAAGTAAAGGATCTTCACTTCCACCTTGCATGGATTCGGCATTTGAGAAACCTGATCCTGTAGCGAGTAAGAAGTCTCCCGTAATTCCATGTAAGTATTCCATTCCCTCTTCTAATTCTAATTCTATATCTACTCCTATAAAATCTAGTAATTTGAAAGTTCTTAGTGTAGCTTTCAAAATACCCTCCATTCCCCAAGCATCAAACCATGCTTTCAAACCTATCCTGACTCAAAATCAAGTCCCTTCATTCCCATTATCCAAATCTACTACCTTTGAATTCTTAGAATATATGAATAGAGCCAAGGTGAAGATTACTGAAACTGGAAATCTATGGATGCACCCTAAACAATTCGAGATATTTTTCAATACATCGGGACCGGTAGTTTAGCACCCAATGTTGTAGCTTATATTTTAAGGGAAAACTACCAAAACCACCTACACCTCAATCACGAGATCATGCTTTCATTGGGTGCATCCAAGACATATAATATTAAACCTTTCTATATCTCTCTTCTTGTTGTAGATTATGTATTAAACAATTGTATAGTGGATTCAAGTTCCTTAGATAATGTCATGTATGTGAAGGTTGAAAAATCTCTTAAACTCCCTATGACTCTTCCTGGTGGCTCTTATTACTCAATGGAATCAAAGGAAGTCCCACTTTTGGGGAAGATTAAATATGCACATGTGGCTCTTTCCAAATTATCAAATAAAAGGATATCAATGACTATTTGGGTAGTAGACATCCCGAAAAACTTTGGAATGTTGTTATGTTGAAGCTTTAATCGAGACTTGAGAGGGAAAATTTAGATGAATTGGTTTTCTACAACCATACAATTGAAGGGATGCATGGAGAAATTATTTCTAGAGAAGAAGATGAGATACATAGTGCAAAAGTACATAATTTGAAGACCCAACATCTTATATCAAGATAGCGAGTAGATGAATTACTTTGTGAAAACTTATGAGGAAGATGATATTCCCATCTTGATAGGGACATAACTTCCTTCCCAAAGGAGTATGGATCTTGAAGAATAATTAAGGAAATTTTAGTTTGAAGAGGATATACATAAGTTTCTAAATTATGTGAGCCTAGAAGAAGAGGAAATGGTTCTTGATGACTTACAAATAGAGAAATCAGCTTGTACGCTTATCCATGAAGAGGATATGTTCTCATTCCTATTTGGAGATGAAGATGACCTCATCCAAGCCATTCATGGAGGGACCAAACCATCTTGGGATGAGCCTGAAAAAGGTTTAAAAGATCTATTTGTATAAGAACTACTTAGAGCCACGGAAGAAACTGAAGACCTTAAGCTAACTCTTGAACTCCTAATGCAAGCCATGAATCTACAAGAAAAACATGAATCTGATTTAGAAGTCTCAAATAGTGTGAAGTTTGGTCATGTTGAAACAAAGAAAGATGAGAAATATGATGTCCCTCTTGAGCCAATGGTTGATGGATGTAACGATGAAATAGAGATATTTTCTTTCCCATCGAAGAGAAAACTATTTCCATGATGAAGAAATTGAAGCAAGTATTTTTAGGCCTTTGAAGGTGAAGCTCCTCTTGAAAAGGACTAATAGAATGTAGTGATTCCCAAGATGATGAATTAATCCCTCCAGATAGTTTCCCTAAGCTATAAAATAAATATTCTTCAAAGGCGTACAAAGATGAGCTGCATGAAGTAACAAAGGAGATCTTCGTGTAAGAACTATTGGATGCAATAGAAGTTGTGGAAGACCCCGAGATGATTCTTTATCTCTTAACTCGTGTCATGGCCATATAATAATATTATGAGTTTTCCTCTTATCCTCTCGTCGATACTTAAATTCCTCACAAAAGTAGAGTAGAGATAATGGATGAATCTAAGGTTTCTCATGGAGAAGATGTCAATGACCAAGACCTAGCAAAGAAAGTAACTCAAAATATTCAAGAAATTTGAATGAAAATCAGTTTCAGGGAAGTGATGAGATGCTCAATGAAGAATCAACTATGTGGATAAACATGGAAGGCAACTAGCACTATGAAACCAATTTCAAAAATGTGAAGGAAATGGAATTTCTAAGTGAAGGCCTAAGCATCAAGAAGCTCATGTAGACTCACTCCTACCAAGTACACAGACAATCATGGAATCACTTGGATTTCATAAATAGTTAAGGAAAGGAGTCTACTTTCTGGAACTATTCAATGGCTTCAAGAAACAACATCACTCGGGGTTTCAGCTCGAGATAACTTTAGAGGAATGAAAAGTGCTTCATTAAAATTGGGTTGTCCCCACCTTGTACCATAGCTTATTGTTATGTATGTTTCCCTTTTTAGTGATTTCACCTTCTTGTTATGTTTTTTGTTTTTTTTCATCATTTTCGGTGTGTGTGTGTGTGTTTCCTTCTTCACTCTCTCTCTATCTCTCTAGTAAATTTTACAGGACTCCATATAGCCCAATGGATAAGGCATTGTTCAATGGATTATATGGTCTAATTTTGAGATTATGGATTCTCCATATCATTCATTTGCTTTGCTCGATCCATGTCATGTCCCCAAGATAGAACCAATTATTTTCATCCAAATATGCAGCAACAAGGAAATGATCAATTTCCAAGCATGAAAACTATACCCATGTGTTAAAATTTATAGTTTTTCCCTTCTAAGACACCCTAGGTCTACCCACTCAGTCCACTGACATCTCAATTGATTTTAAATCATTCCCCTAGGTGATTTAGGAGATTCATTTCAAAACCCCTAGGTGATTTTAGGAGTTCACCGAAAAATAAAACTTGGAGCACTTGTGGGAAGGGCTATCACCGGCCTTCCTAGTATAAGAGCAACCCCATGGAGTGGAAAAATAAGGAAAACAAGACACGAAAGTGAATAAAATACCTTATAACATCATGGAAGATACTTAATAAGATGCGGGAAGGATTCGGAGAAGTTCGGACAATTTAACAAAAATTAGCGTTCATATGCCTATGGCAAAGGCACGAGCAAGAATAGCTATTGAGATTTAGGTTGTGATTTTGGGAGCTCGAATGGAGTTAGGAGAAAAAAAGACATCTTTAGAAAGGGAATTCCAAGCACTAAAATATGGTGAACTAATTATTTTCATAATACCTTTGTGCAATAGGTTTATAACTAGTTTTTTCCGTTCACATAGCAATCCGGAGATAAAATATCCTTTTTTAGGGATCAAATAGAGGAATTAAGAGATAAAACCCCACATTATATTCATAAGGTAATTTTCAGTAAATATCATATAAAATATCATCAAAAAAATCCATCGGGAGCTCAAGCTATCATCATTTCAAGTTTCCCTCTAGAAGCGAGTTCAAGAGTTAGTCAAATTTTGAACAGGGACACTTGTCATCTCCGAGGATCCTAGACAATTTCATGTCACTTAAATCCCTCAAGAAAATGAACATCAAGGTCAAAAAAATCCAATCCCTTTGGATCCTCATACACCCTCTAAGATCGCTAGTTCAGCTCCTTAGAGCTAGTGGAGCCTTCATCCCCTATTGCCGGATCAAGTACCATTTTTCATCACCAGGCACATTGTGTAATTTGATGACCCTCTCCTCCCTTTTTGATGAGTTAAATAAAGATCTAAAAATGCACCAACCCCCTAGGAGATTATTGGTCACCCATGTGACTCCTTCAAGAGTAGTTTTCAAGCCCTGGGTTTTTGTCAAACCTTCATCTTAAACCGTTAAGTTAAGTGCCATGTGTCATCATCCGCGTTGTGAAATTTTATGTCCCTCTCCTCCCTTTATGATTAAGTACATCAAGGTATGAAAAATTCACCTAGCCCCTCTAATAATCTTCGTGGTTCCTTATGTGACCAGCTTTCATCCCCTCATTGCTTTAAAGTTATTTTTTGCCCAAATCCTGTCGTTGGATCTTTGTCATGTGTTATAACCAAGCGCTACATGAAAATTGATTTCCCTCTCATCCATTAATGCTTAACATACATGAGGGACATGAAATTTTCCTCACTCTCGGCTTATAAAATTTTCAACTTTTTAAAACCCCTCATGTTTCCTACTTCTAACATCTAACCTTTCCCTACAACCCGCTCTGTAACTTCCTCTTCAACTTCCTATCACCACACACCATTACTAAATCTCATACCAGATTCCTCAAAAAAATTAAATATCCTATTCCATGATAATGCATAGGTCCTAGAAGAAAAATTTACCAAAGAAATGATAAAATGAAGAACAAAGATGAAGAAACATAGAAATCCTTCATGGTCATGAAATAGAATTTTGAAGAGATATTAAAAATGGATGCACGGTTTGAAAACCCAATTTTTCTATACATTCCTCTATATAAAATTATCATAAAAACACCTTCAATCCCTCTTTCCATGGTATAGAACATTCGCAACAAAGAAATCTATTTCTTTTCACTACGGGAGAAAAAGCTCATCTTATCGTCAAATCGGAAACCGGATCAAGGAGAAATTTCACCAGTGAGATAAGAAGAGAAAACCCATATCAAAAACATAAAATTCATCATCATTGGAGGATAAAATCCAACTTATAATTTTGTAGGTCCATCAATGGTTGTCGTGTCCAAAAGCACTCCCATGTCAAAAATTTAAAATTTTAAAATCTCCTAAACTATTGATCGGGTAAGCACAAAATTTTGAAGGGGTGATATTGGGAAAAAAAATATCAAAAAAATTCATTACACCTCAATCCAACCTCCAAAATCCCAATTTCTAAAAATAACAGGTCTTCTACATAGAGGACTACTATTTGGGAAAAGTCATAAATAAAAGAACCTGCGAAGGAGACGTTAAACATAGAGGAGGAACTGTAGTTGAAAATTCATTAGAATTGACATCTTGGTCCAAATTTTACATGTACTAAAAATAGTAAGTGGTCCCACAACCAACAGCTAAAAATATAAAGTTGATCATAAAGGTGAGAGAAACATAGTGAGAAAGAGAAATCGAGTTGCAACATCCGGTTAAGGTTCGAGGAAACTGATTTTCATACTTAATAAAAATAGTAAGTTTCTTTTTCTGAAGAAATCATGAAGCATAAATGGATAGGGTAGAAGTTGGGGCAACATTTTTCTTCTGAGTAAGAGATTGAAAAAGTGAAGTTTCTATCATTATATTAAACAGCAGTATGTGATAGTGGGGATGTTAACAATGTCTTTTGACACTTATTTCATGCTTCAATTGGTATATGGGAGATGGAATTCACATTCAACACCATCAAATCGTTCATAACATGCTTCATTAGGATCATGTTCAAATCAGCAAAGAAGTGTGGAAATGTTGTAAGGAGTCATGGAAAGATTCGTTCCAAATCTCTGGTCCCTTCAGAGGAGGATCTTCATGAGTGATACTCACGGGCACAAAATTATTTATTCAAAAGTGTTTTTAAACACTTAGTTCACGGTGTTCGGATGTCATACAAATGAATTTTCTCGGTGTGTGAAAGATTTTTGAGATTCATATTTCATCACATTGGATTATTTCATTGAGCCATCTGGAAGGATCAGCGAGCTTTATCAGAGGTGGAATTTGTCATCATCGACATTGTTCTTCCTTCTTTGTCTTTTTCTCTCTCTCTCTCTTCTCTCCCCCCAACTTTCCCTCTCCTCAATATTCTAATCTTGCATTGGGGTTGCACTTTTTATTCGCATGCCTTACTTTTTTCTCAAGTAATTTAAGTCACCCTTCGATTATAAAGCGGACTTAAATTTTTCCTAGGAATGTGAAAAATTTTGAGGAATACAAAGCATCCTTGGGGTTATTTTAAGAGTATTTTCTCTTCTTAGAAATTGTAAATCCATTCCCATTTCAAATGATTGGTGATTGATTTTTAAACTCAAGAGTGCATTGAGAGAACAAAGGAGATAGTAAAATTCTTCCATTCCCTCATTCTCAAATTTCCTCCATTTCTCCACTATATACAAATTTTGTTTGAGAAATCACTACAAGAAGGAATTTCTATATTTCTTTGACTAAGAAATTTATTGATACTTTGTGCTCATTAAATTCTATTTTTTTCTTTTTGTTACTAGAAGAGTTGTTTTCTCTTAAATTTAGTGCATCGATGAAACTTCCAAATAGTGTGTGTAGGAATCTGAATTTTACCCGTAGCATTAGCTCTCAAACCTCTTTTCTAACTCCATTTCTATATTTTCATACAAAGTCTTCCCTAGCAAGAGATTGCTAGCTTTTACCGTAGGTGACCGGTGGAGTGCCCCTATTGGATCCCGACCATAAAGGCCACCGAGAAAACTCACTTTCACTCATGCATGTATATACGGCGGTTACCTTTGGTTAAGAAGAGTGGCTCGATTCCCGTATCGTTGGCAAGAAGTCCATCAATTTTTCCCCTACAATTTTTTCTCACCATTAGTTTGGAAAACACGTAGAAGAATTGAATTATCATGTGCATGATGAAATCTTGTATCATTTTGGTAAAATTTTCATTGAACAAAATGAAAGAGTTCATATGATTAGGGAAGCTCATACTTATATTATATACAGGGAATTTTTCTTGGTAAACCATTTTCTCATATGTAGATTTATTGTTATTGGCCTATAAAGTAGGAACATGTAACCAGGTATATAAAAGGATGTGTTATTTGTGTCATGAGAAATCCTAACAACAAGAAGTTAGGAATTTACTCTCCTCTTATTATCCCTACACATCCATGGGAAATTATTTCTATGTAATTTGTGCTAGGAAATTAATAATAATGTTCACATGAATATTATGGGTGATTTACCATTTGGTAAATTATTACTTCTTGGTTTGTTAGTAAGATATTTGTTAGTAGAATATATTGTTATAAACAATATATTCTATGGTTATACCCGTATCACTATTTACGGGTTTATTATTTGTAATACATCCTATTTTATAGGATGTTTTGTTACCTACCTTCTTGGCTATTTAATAGCCCAATGTAATGTATGAGATATACATAGAGATAATATATGGAGAAGAATTAATTGAATTTCATGTATTGATCGGTTCTTTGCTTTTAGATTTGGTATCGAGAGAAGTGTTTGATTCTATCGATTTTGTTGGGAGAAATGTTTCTTTGATAAAATATAAAGTGGCAATATTATTGTCTCTTGATTTCCCTAATTAATGACATTTCAAAAATTTAAGTTTTGCATTATTTGTAGACTTGGATCGAAATTAGAACTTAGTCAATTGCGATTCATGTGGCATCCTCTATCTATCGAGGTAAAATATATTTATATTTTTGTTGGTCTATTGTAAAATATTTTATTTATATGGAAGGAAAGAAAGAGTGTATGCTTAGTACAAAATAGATAAAGATAAAAATTTGATAAGAGGATGTGATCAAAACAAACTTATGAAAGAGTGTTATTATGTGGGAGATTGGATTTTGTAAAGCATTGATAGTTTTAAATCACGAGTGTGTATTTGATTCAATCGAGAAATATATTTTCTAATACATTTTATTCATAGCTCCTTCACATTTCTAGATCTAATATTCTTATTCTTTCACGAGTCTTGAGATACCACTACGCCACGTAGTATGATTCGAGCCTTACATGCTTTGATTTACATGTGCTTTAGACACGAACGTGATATTGATCATCCAATTTTGAAGGCATTTTTGCATACGGTTCAAAGAAGACATCAGTCATAATGTAATTTTATTATCTTTCATCAAGTCTCCATTACACGTGGATTGGAAAGTTTGAGGTGTAAAAACTTATGTCAATCTGTAGTTTGTTGAAATTCAGAGCAAATATTCTGCGAGTTGTTGTTGGTGTTGGAGTCTTGGTTGGATATGACCATTGCATGCAATTCACTATGCTGGAGTGAAGAAGATCCAACATGGTTGTGAGTAAAGTTTGTGTCAATCTTTAGGCTAATTTTGTGGGAGCAAAACATATTTGACAAATTAGTTAAATCCATCTAAAAAATAGGTCGTAAGTCTATTTATATGATCTGGGTTTTTGTAATATTTATTGGTTTTGAAGCTATATCTGCTATAACAATACTCTCAAATTTTTAGAACAACCTAGTTTACATTTTTTGAGAAAAATAGAAAACACAACAGGGTTCTAAATAATTTTGGAAAATCTATGCATTCAATGACTACACAAGCATTTGGTGTTTTCATGATCTATTGATTGTGTTCAAATTATGAAATCATCCATCTATGTCTTATCAAAAATAGTTATTTTTTTATATCGTTTTGAGATCTTGATTTTGAAGCTAACTATGCCTTCTAATTATTCTCAAACGGCCTCGAATTGCATTCTTAGCTTACTCGAAATCTACACATCAATATAAATAGTAAGTGATTCACATGTTTTGCATTGGATTTTTAATATTCAACCTTGCCACATTGCATGCATGTTTCAAAGTTTTATATAGTATTTACATTTTGTGAAAACTTTCACATAGTCGATGTGATAAAATTTTGAGTCTAAAATATCCTTTATCAATAGTATCTAGTTGTGTCAGCTATAATTATCATACCTTTGTCATCTTGCCATTTTTATTCATTTATTAGTGTCAATATTTGTGTCCAAATAAAATGCCATTTTGTTATAAGTCTGGTCTTGTAGTGTCTTTGGTATAAAACAGGGATATAGATAACATTCTAGCTTTAATTATAACCTTCATCATATTAAGTCAAGTTGCATAGTCATCAAATGTAGTTGTCATTTTCTCTCATGGTTATGCAAACCTTTATGTTAATTCTTATTATCGGTGAAAGTCATATTGTTAAACTTGTACAAAGTCTGAAAAATAAAAATAAAAAATTATCATTGATGGGGAGAAGTTATACAAATAAACCCAATGTGGAAATTATTGAGCCCAATGATCACATCGCGTTGAGTTAGCAAATTCATCTTTGGAGGACATAGGAAATGGAAGCTAGAGGTCAGACATTGACCTCTCATCGATCAACAAAGACGGGGCGCACGAGGTAGTGGTGGCATTTTTGGTGTTAGTTTACTTTCGGTTGTGTGCTTTAGTTTCATAGTACCTTTTTGTAGTATATTGTGGATTTCAGCATTTCAGCATGGTGTGAAAAATAAGAGCAAATGTTCATTCTTGATCACTATAATATGTTTACATTCCTACATAATTCCCTAATGAAAAAACATAGTGAAGAACATATAACATAGTGAAATGCATCATCATGAGTCTTGATGAGCTATAATAGTTAGATGTGTTCTGTTTGTAGCTAGGTTTGTGGTTAGCCTCCTATAAACTATTGAAGGTTGCTCAGATGTGTTCCTACTTGAGTTACCACACTATTAGGTCATATGTGTTCCCTATAGTGACTGGTTGAAAAGAAGATGATTCCTGAGCGTGTTCCCATCCTCATTGGTCAGATGTGTTCCTGAGAGTTCATGGTCGATAATAATTTGATGTGTTCCTTCTTCTACCTTCAGTTCGAGTGTTGTACCAATATCATGAGCAAGCATGAGTGATAAGCTTACAAAGGAAGTGTGAAAGTTCTATTATTACCATGTAAACATTAAGGGGGGGAATGTTAGGAAATTAATATTAATGTTCACGTGAATATTGTAGGTGATTTACCGTTTGGTAAATTAGTACTTACTAGTTTGTTAGTAAGATATTTTTTAGTAGAATATATTGTTATAATAACAATATATTCTGTGGTTATACCCATATCACTATTAACGGGTTTATTGTTTGTAATACATCCCATTTTATAGGATGTTTTGTTACCTACCTTCTTGGCTATTTAATATCCTAACGTAATGTATGAGATATACGAGAGATAATATACAAAGAAGAATTAATCAAACTTCATGTATTGATTTATTCTTTGCTTTTAGATTTTGTAGGAGGTTTTCCCATGTCACAAAGGAAAAATGACTATTTATATGTGGTTTTGGACAAATTTAGCAAAATATGTGTGTTGATTCCTTGTACTAAATAAATACCTAGTGAAGGGATTGCACATTTATTATTTTTAGTTTGTATGGGTTCCTTTTGGTTTTCCCACTTCTATTATTTCATATCAGGATTCCAAGTTTCTTTGGGGATTTTGGTCAACTTTGTGGTGTTTGATGGACATTAAAGGCGAAGAAAAGCACTTCTTTTCATCCATAAATTGATGGTAAAATAGAGGTTGTGAACCACACGGTGGTACATTTTCTTATGGGTTATTGTGGTAAACATCCTAAATTATGGGATGAACATTAGTATTATGTTGAACATGCTTATAATTGTGCACTACATTCTTCTACTATGAATTCTTTGTTTGAGACTTGTTTTGGTTATCTTCCTAGATATCCATTAGATTTATATTTTGGAAAAGAAAGTATTGTTAGTGGACTTAATGATACTCACAAAGTTGAAAACATTGTGTAGTGACTACAAATAGGTTCATCGGTTTGTCCAAGAACGGTTGGATAAAACTCAAAATAAATATAAATCTAGGTGTGGTAAACATAGAATTGGTCACAAGTTCCAAGTCGGTGATTCGGTTTGGCTTCACATCGAAAAAGAAAGGATGATAGGTGAAGGTAAAAATTTAAAATTAATTTGATATGGTCCATTCTATATTTTGGATAAAATTGGTAATAATGCTTTCTAGGTACATTTACCTCCATACATGAAAATTTATTCAGTTATGAATGTTGAGAATTTGAAGTTGTATGAAGCTGCGTATGATTATTGATAATCATGCTAATGATGTACCTTCTATTGATGATTTTTCTCCACGAGTATCTAGATGAGTTATAAGAAGATAACATTTTGGACAAGGATGTTAGAACCTTGCGAAGGGGTGATTTTGATTATCTTTAGATGGGTTTGAAATGAATTCATCGGAAAAAGGTGAAATGGATGGAAGCTGAAATGTGAGGGAGAAGTACCTTCACCTCTTCACCAATTGAAATAAATTTTGGAGGTCCAAACGTTTCTAATTGGGGAAGAATGATCTAGAGGATACTCACTTTGAAAAATTCAAATATAATATCTTCTCAAAATCATTCACATGTAGTTGCATTGTGTAGAGAAAAATGAGAACTTTTCGGTGATATTTGTTTACTTAAAATAGAGCACGTGTGTAGAAGATATAGGCCGCTGAAATTTTTGGACAACTACAAAAAAATGTGCCATCGAATAGGTGATATGAATTCATGCACACCCTCCAAGTGGACCAATGAAATTGTGATAAGTGGCACAAGTGGTATGAAGAAAAAATTATTTTGAGACACTAGTCTTTGACACTCATTTACAGATGGTTAGGACCCAATATTTTTTGGTTAGGGGCCCTCACCTAGGGGTTAACACATTATTTTAATGAAGTGGTGCCTTTTCCTCCGATATTCATATTACCATTATTGAGCTTTTGTATCTATATGCTCATGATTTTATCAATATGATTAATTTGTGATAATTTGAATATGTAATTATAAACATAATGCATTATGCTGGCTCAATTGGACAGCCCAACTTGGTGAGTAGATCTAACCTATCTCGATCAACCAGTTGACCTACCCACCTTATCACTTAACCATAACAACTCACATATTCTATGTCATGCAGATTCCAACTCACCTTATATCCTCAAAATTCCACACTAACTCCCTTATCTCTTATCCAAATCCTCACTCCCACCTTAGCACATCCTCCTAACCATCTTCCAATGTGGCACCTAATTCCTCACCATCAAACATAACAACATATCCAACTGCTTATACACTTGGCATAGCGAAGTAGTCTATTGATTGATTAAACCTTAACCACCACCCAATTTAAATTACTTTTGTAATCTTTCTCACGTGCATGTGGGATTATCTTTCCAATCTTGTCTAAAATGATAGTAAATAGAGAACTTAGCAAGGCTCGAACTTGGGTCATTGTAGTAAAGCGATAAGGGCGTAATTGTTCCTCCTCCCTGGTATAAAACATTATATAAAGGGCTGAATTTTTATTTTAATGATATTGGTGAGAAGATTATGTATGTTCATAGCTTATTATGGGAGATAGGTACGAGAATTATGAGAAAACTCCAAAAGGGGCTAGGATTAAATTTTCAAGAGGAATATTGTGGCTATTGGAGAAGATCAGGTTATGTCTATTTGAAGCATTGTAATTATATTAATACATTATTTTAATAGACGAGATGCATTTATATGGACCCAGATACATAGGCTCAAATGCTGAAATATGTTATCAATTGGGGTGACTATATTTCTCTTTTTAGTCTAGTTTTTCTTTGTTTTAACACAGTACTTGTAGATTTTTAAAACTAATTTAAAAATATGGAAAATTTGTAATGTTGAAATCAATCCATAAAATCATTTTTTAAAGAAACTTTTATCCTTTTTTAAAATTTTCTTATGAATTTTGATCAAGAGTGATCAATCAAGAGATAGGAAAGGGGTTTTTTTCATAAGTATCATCACAAGGGTCATATTGTAAGTTTTTTTCTCTCATGAATAATCTAGGAAAGTGAAGAAGTTTTAATATTTCAAGATGAAGGAAGTTTAGTTTCCTAAATCGGTCAAAGTTGAATCAGATTTGGTCAAGGAGAACAAGTCAAGCTCAAACAAGGTTGTGAAGGAATCCAATCATAGAAATAAGGTCAATGAGGTTAAACCAAGCTCAAAAATCCAACAAAGTCATATGTGTTTCAATAAAATTCCTTCTCCAGTTTATGAGAAGTTCAAAATTCTAGGTTTTTAGGGAACTTCAAGAGTACTAAGGTATGATAAATTACTTATCATATAGTTTTTTTCCTTTCTTTTGATAGGTGTCTGAGTGAGTTATTCCTATTTGTCAAGTTTTTATCCAATTTGAGTTTGTATGAGTACACATAAGTAAGGTTCTTGTAGGTGATTTTTACATGATAAATAGTCCTAGTCAAAATTCTTAGTCTCGGACCATAAGTATGAAGAGTGTCATATGTTTAAATAGTCAAAGGCTTGTTCATTATTGTCATATTTGTTGAAATATTAAAGGAGGTTGTGTTAGTCAAGTTCTTAGTTTGAATTTTGCATTGTTTGATCATGAAATTTCTGTCAAGTGTCATGCAAAATCATGTTTAGTACATGTTAAAAATTCTTCAAGTATGTTGTACAAAAGAGTTCAAGATGTTATCAATCATCAAGAGATTTTTGATTGGGAGACATACATCCTCCGGTGAACCCAACTTGAATATTGTAGAATTCTCGATCTAGCACAACTTGTTAAAATCATCCATCTTCATTTATTTACTTCGTTTAAGTATCCAAATATCCCAAAAAAATTTAAAACCTATTTAGATAGACACCATCACACATGGGTGATTGTAGTTGTTTCTTTTTCCTCGGCTTTCATATGCCTTCATCTTCTATGCGAGAACATGTTACATAAATAATTCTATCTATTTCTATTATTTGATTTCCAAGAAACCATCGTCCCTTGTTTGATATTTCTAATATGGATGATTTTTTTCTTCCTTCTTTGAGTTAGTTTCCTTACGCCATCGTCCCTTATGTAGACATTCTATAGGGAAGATTATTTCGAGAGAATTGGACTTCTAGAGTCTTTATTTCAGTTTCCAAATTATAATGATGTCACCTCGAGGATATTATTAGAACAATTGAACCCACTAAATTTCTCCATGGGGTATTCCTTTGTGCCTACATATCCAATTCATGTTCCTAAGTGTTCTACCTTTCAGGATAAAATAACTACCCTTCTAAGTTACCTAATCTCACCCAAGAAACTTTTATGTCCCTGTAGACACAAAATCACACACTTTGGGTAATTATCTAGTCTTTATTTCATACTACTATTCATATGATTCTAACGTAACAAAAGTACTAATTAACCCATGTCTTTAGCCACATTTTTTTACTTTCTATTCCCACTTTTGGTATTACACCCTTACTTGCTTAGTCTATTTTTTTATATGTTGGAATTTATCATCCTAGACACCAATTCCCTACCAAGATGCAAGTGTCGGGCTCCCTCATCTTATTTGGGTACCCTTGACCTCGGTATACTTTTTCACATAGTTTGGGTTCTTTCTAGCCATCAAGCATCTTATATTTTTGGAAGTCAGAATTTTTCAAGTTGATATTGAAATTAAAGCAAAGGAATCATATAAATATAAATTTATGTGATCATAATAAAGGACCAAGAACTAAGCATTAGCTATCACCACCTAAGGTTGCATCCATCAAGCATATAAGAGCTCCATTGCATCCATCTAGCACCATCCAAGGGACACAAGGGCTGGTTATTCTACATACACTTCATAGGAGGTAATTTAATTCTATTCCATGCACACATATATTATATTTCTTTATATCTAGCTTACTTTATTTTTATGAAGTGCGACATGCACAAGAGCTACCTAGGGCACAAATCCACACTTACACATGCATGCACGCGCGCACACACACACACACACACACACACACACACACACACACACACACACACACACACACACACACACACACACACACACACACACATAAATAAATTGGTTCGAAACATATTGTATTGCTCGAGTCATAAGAAAACCATTTTGATAGGTGAGGATAGTTCGTCCCCTCATTTCTACATATTTATTTTTTTGGATTTGATGTCTATTTTAGGGTTTTTCTAGTCATTATTTCATTGCGGGTTTCTAGAAAATTTAGTGATCATTGTGTGACCACATAGTGACTAAAGGAGAACAATAGGGAATAACTCATGACCACTCATAGGATGCTTTCTGAGCATTTTGGTAGACACAGGTTCCCAAAAATAGGCCTTAGGCACCCACGGGTGCTCATGTCCATCTCCAGGTGACATTGCCTAGGAAAATTGTCAGCTCACACACTTTTATTATGCTATGTGTGATGCTTCTCCCTCTTTTTTCATCTAGTCAAAAATTTGGGAGAATCCGGATTTGGTTTTTAATCGGCTAATTTTTCTTTCCTTCTCTTTGTAACTAGGGTTTCATATTTACTAGCTTAATTTTCTTGGTTCTATTTGTGTACTTAATTGTTTATTCTTTTATTATTGCAATAACAATTAGATTAGGCATAAATTAAAATTTTAGCTTAATCACCCAAACCTACCCCTCTACTCTCTCAAAATAGGTTCATGCGGTATAATGTAATGTGGTTGAGATTTAGAAATTATATCCTAGATCCACCATTAATAATCTCAACAATAATGAATATTATACCCCTAACAAAGACAAAGGTTTTTGAAATATATCTACTAATTACATGGAAATTACCACACCCCATCTGAATCATGGATTTTCATATCGTAATTGGAATCCCCCTTGCAGGATTGATTTGAATGAGTCTATTAAAACCCACACTAGTGAACATGATAATCAAGAATAATCACATCTAAATAAAGGCCATTTTCCTTTTATGGATCCTAATGTGGTAATAGATAAACTCCCATATCAAATTTATTGTAGAAAAATCATTTGAATTTAAGTAGAAACATACAAGCCTATAGAGTAATCTTTTGATTAAGTTTAAGTATGCAAGGTTCTCTTTGATCTATAATTCATGATGAAGATGCAGGGAATTCTATGTAACTAGTTTGAAGCTCCAACTAATTACGTTGGTCTCTTGATGAAGATGTTTATGATTATGTTAGGAGTTGTTTAGGCATGTGGTGGCTCTCACTTTGAATAATTCTATATGGATATGTATGAATTTTTATAGTGTTATAAGATGATAAACATCTGTCAAACATATGCATGAGGGTTTAAATTTTTTTGTACCACCGAAGCAATGTATGAAGATTGTCAAGAAGGTTTGAGATTTAGGGAGATAACTTGAAGAAGTATGTCATACTAATTACGAATATCAGGACTACATATAGGTATAAATATAAGTAAGATTAGTAAGGTTATTTTAGAGTGGTATAAGAGGCACGAGAACCTATGTCTTCTTATGTGGAAAAGACTATGAAGAAGATCAAGTGTTGTTTGAGTGTGTATGATGTATCTTATCATGATAAATATGCAAAAGTGTGTTCTAACCCAAAGAGGTAGTATGAATAAAATTCAAAATGCATCATGGTAAGTGGTATTATGTTTTTCATATGGTTAGAACAAGATAGGGTAGTATAAAAATAACATTCTTGAGGAATTATTTATTCATCAAATTCAAAGTAAATTTGTAATTTGGCATCATGAGAGGTTTGATAGTGTATTTTAGGTCTTTTATTGTGTTTCCTAGTATTGGTGATTGTTTCATAATATCTTGCAAGAATTGATAAGTGTGCCTTAGGTGTGAAAGGTGTCAAGGAGCATAGAGACATGCCAACAACTTGTGAGATGTTTAGTTAGGGTTTCTCGGCCAATGGAACAAGATGAGGAAGAACATTATATGTGATGTCACTGGTCTATAAATTCAGCTTAATTTTTGAATATGGAATAATATTTGAGAGTGAACAAGAAGATCAAAGTACTAATATACAAGTATAGTGAAATAGATATTATTCTCAAGGTGTCTTTGAGCTTGAAGTATGATATTGAAAAGGTATGAATGGTGACCTCAATATACTATTTCCTCTTTAAGGTATCTTGATGATTGGTTGAATATAGTTATATATGCATATTGAGGTTGGTATCTAAGTTATAAGCCTGAATAATGTCATTAAGTACATTTTGATAGTACTTTTAGTGGTTCCTGCATGACAAAGGTTATTGTTGAAAAAAGATACAATATGATATAGGTGTGAAGGTCATAAAATGATATTCCAAGGTATTAGCAAGAGTTCTTAGGATATTTTTTTCTTTACAAGAAGGTTAAATGACTCTGTGAAAGGTATCAACTAGTGTGAAGATAATAAGCCTTGAGAAGGGATACTCTTTTTTACACCTAACTATATTCTTGCAATTTTTACTTAATTTTAGATTTAGATCATATGATATGAGATCATTTTAGTTAAATGTACTTTGAATGCATAATAAAATTTTGTTGCAATGGTGATTGTATGAGTAAAGAGTTAGAATTGTTAAGTGCAAAGGTAATTTTTCAAGCTAGGATGAATGTTCCAAATCTAAAAGTAGTCATTTTTGTACCAAAATCAATATGCTACAAGTGTATAAAAGGTCTTCAAGATATGAGAATATTATTTTAACCTTAGATCAGGTATGATAATGCTAAGAAATAGTGTTATGATGTCTTAGAAGAAAAATAAAATAGTCTCTCTGTTAGTATGAAGTCTCTTAAAAATAAGAAGGTGTTGAATATATGATGCTACAGGTCTTACATGATCTTTCAATATAGGAGTATTATTATATATTGCTTGATCGGGATGAGAAGGATAAAGATACTATTATAGTTATTCGAGGGAATTTGTGATAAGATACTCTTACATCTACAAAGGCATTCACTCAAGGTAAGAGCTTAATTTGTTATTTTTTCAATAAAAGGAAAGTATGGTTCCAAGGTAAACTTTGGAGGTGTTTTTGCTTATTTATTTTAGTATTTTTCTTGTAGCATATTTTAATTTTTAGAATAAAAACATGATTTAGGGATAATGGTCTCAAAGTGTGGTATGATAGCTATGAGGAAAAATTGTTGTTTAACATGGTATAGATCAAGAAGATGACACTGAGTGTGAATAAAGAAAAAGTATGAGGATATCAATTTAGGGGCATCTATTTTAAAGCTCATTACAAGTCCAATGGATCATTTTTTCTGATGTTGATATTAGAAGAAAGATATTTCAGTCCATGGGAGCTACTTGTGTAAGTAAGTTTGGTTTTGTTAATTTTTCCATTATTTTAATTGAGTGTTGGCATTTTCCATGTATTTTTGTTAATATATCATTTTTCATATATTTTATATGGGTACGGAAGCATCAAAAACATGGAAAAGATTCAAGTAGGTATTGGTCTTTTTTATTTCCATCAATTTTTTGAAGGTGGTTACCATCAATGGCAAAGGGGAGATTGTTTCCCTATGTGTGTTTGTGTTGTCATTGATGTCAAGTACATTAATTTAAAATGTTTACTGGTGTTGTATGTGTCTCCATGTGGTGTTATTTAGTGGTCAAACATGAATTTTGATTGGTAGTGTCCAAGTGTGGCGGTTTTCTATGAGGTCTGGTGCATGGTTTAATGAGCTAAGTTGTGGTTTGATTCCATCCAAGTAAGTTAAATATTTTCATGAGTTAATACATGTCCCTAAGGTGTGTTACATGCGTTAATGTGTTTGTAATATGTCGGCATGGTGAGTTCATGAGGTTTCATGTTTGAGTCGAGTCATTTCAAGCCTATTCCTAGTCCTAGAGTATGTAGAATGAGATGGAGGTGTGACATTTGGATCTAATAAGTGTTGTTGAATCATAATAGTAGCATGGTGTCAGTTTGCATGAGGTTTATTATGATTTTTAGGTTAATTCTCGAGATTTTGTGGTGTTTCGGGTTCTTGGGAAGCAAGTCGGTGGAGAACAAGTAAGTTAGTATAGGTAGGTATTAATGGATAGAGATTTTAAAAGATATTTGGGCTATATGAAGAGTATGGAAACATAAAGGATGTTGTAATTATACTTCATGAAAAAAATTAGGTCATTCTGAAAAAGTATTTGCAATATATGTCATTTTTGCTAAAACTAGATATTCTACATTGTGTTTTTCAAGAAAACGTTGACCTTTTGATGCTCATTGTGAGATGTGTGATTTGAATGGGGATATGATATCTTTATAATATAATTTTAGGTTAGTTATGAAGGTTTTAAAAAATAATGAGGTGGTTTTACCATCACATTTGTATGAAAGATCGTTAAGAAAATAAGTTCCTTTGAAACCCTAGCTAAAAGCGACTTAGAAAAAATGAAGTACATTGAGCTTGTCTTGATTACTTTTTCCAAAGTGATGATTGTATTTTTAGAATAATCCTCCATATGTCCATAAATGTGAATTAGAGCATGTGATTATATGTGGGCCCCATCTAAAAATTCTTGTTTCTAAATATCTTCGGTTTGTGAATAAGTTTCCCAAAGAAGGTAAGAAATAAACTTACATTGTTTTATCCCTGTAGTTGTTATATATTTCTATGATATTTTTAGATCATGGTTGGGATTCTAATGGGAAAAATTTTCCATACTTAAGAAGGGTAGATTTTGGGACGGTTTGGAGTAACTTGAGGTAAAAATGGAATTGCAAGAGCTACGAGAGTAGTTAGGAATCCATTAAAGTTTTTTTTATCCTGTTTGAGAGATCATTCTAGTGGTATATAAAACTTACATTTTTATAAGGGATTAAGAAGTTATGACTTGCTCTTTAAGGGTCAAATTTGGAGCATGTTTGGTTTATCATGGTCTTGAGTATCTTCATGTAGTAAGGTGATATCCTTCAGTTGTTCATGATTTTGAAGGTTTCAGAGTACCTAGAAACCATTTCTAAGGGTTTTACATGATTTTTTTAATCTTGGAAGTTATTTCTAAGGTGATGGAGCAAGTTGAGCTCGAGCCTAGTTCTTGATTCCTAGAAGGAAAAAGAAGTAGCTTTAGATATGGATTTGGTTGCAGGCCTTACACCTAGATTTGGATGGAAATATGACATGTTCTAGATATAGGATTTAGAAATATTTCCAATGGTATATGATTTTTCTCAAGATGATGATATTTTATGGGTTATTCAACTTGATTTGTAGAGAAGAAGGTTTCTTATTTCTTAGGAAAGAATTGCCTTTGCTAAAGGATAGAAGTATAAGATGCATGAGATAAATGATTTTATGATTTTTATTAGTTGTAGTTTGAATAAAGATAAAAAAAATCCTACTGAAGGTCTTTATAGGTCTTAAAAGTGACAAAAGGGTGCAAACCAATTGAGTTTTTAAAACTAATTTGGTGAAGATGAAAGTTGGTGTGGTTTGCACATATGGATGTTTAATTAGATTTAACATGCATTAATGTGATCTATGATTCCTAATGATTTGAATGAGTATTTTCATGTCATAATTTATTTTTTCTTGTGTGGTATTGAGGCCCAATGGTGAAGACATGGTGCTTTGGAAACACATGTTTTGAAAAGGATATGTGCCTTCTTAAGCTAGTTAGGATAAACTTGATTGGTGTCGGATAATTAATGACTATGGATGTTGTTTATATGTTTATATTATACATGTGTGGTCAATTTCTTATCTTTACTAATCATTTTTATGGTGTTTTTGGTTTTAGCTCATCCAGGTGTTGGGGTTTTGAGCTTGTTTTACGCATGTTTGGTACATTCGGGCATGGCCGACCTACATGGGTCCATTTGGTGAATGTTTATAATTTTTTTAATAATTTAATTTTTTATTCAAAATAATGAAGTAGGAATTACCTATCTTATGTTTAAAAGAAGAGAAGTATATAAAAGTGATGTTTTGAATTCAAACTTTAACTAGTGCTCTTCGAGGGAAAATTTTGACCCAAGTAGAAGTTGTTTGTAGGTATGATTGCATAATTTGAGACATAACGAAGTTTTTCTAGGTTTATATTTGTGAGAGATATTGTGAGAAAGGTTTTGAGCCAAGACAAGCCATGAAAGAAGAAGAAAAAGTGAGTTCAAGGAATTAGGGTTTGAAGGTGTATGTGTGAGCTGAAATTATGATCTCTATTAGTTGTGGTGAAAAAAATTCAGATATTTTCATCTTCATATGGTTGAGTCAGTGCTTGATCATCTTAGGGAGTTGTATTATCCTTCTAGAGTGGGTGCTACACTAAATTAGGGATTGGTACTCCTTATAAGGGTTGTCTTTATACTAAGCTTGGGGTTGGTGATCATTATGAAGTTTGTGCTTCACTAAATCTCTTCGATTTGTGTATTATAAGAATATTTTTAATGATTTGTATTCCCCATGAAATTTTCTTGCATATATATGGTGTTCATGTGTCTTCTTCTCTACTTCATGTACTTGTGAATGGTTAATACACACCTAATGTGCTTATATGGTTATGAATGTTAAATGAATGAATGTAATGATGAATGTAAGTGATAGTAAATGAAATGAAAGTTTATTAGGAATGATTCACCCCTATTAGTCCATTTTTCTTCCAATTTTTTTGGATTTTATAGAAAATTAAACTAAGGTGAACTTTAGGATCACTATCGGTAGGTTTCTCTAGACATTTTATTATAAATTAAACTAAAGTAATGAAATAGTGATAGTAACTACCAGAAGATGACATGTTCTATTTTTTTCTTAATGAGGTTGTATGGAAATTTTCCTTAGTAAATTTGATATTAAGAGACTAAAAACACAAGTAATTGTTTACTTGTTTACAATAATTATTTTCTTGCATAAGGAAATTGTGGAAATATAATTTTATAAAAACATATATGTGATGGCCAAGGAGAAAATACAAAGGGTTCAATTTGTGTAGGTTCCTCCTAGAAAAATAATGAATCGAAGAAGTATAAAACCTGTAATTTGATAATGTGGGATAAACAAGATTTTGAATATTTTATCACTGACTAAATAGTTCTGAAAAGACACATGCAGTAATTATAGACTAAAATTATAGGCTTTGGGTGTTTTATTTAAATAAACTAATGATATATCGACACTAAAAATTATAAGATGAAAAGGTTTTTCTTTCTTAATCTGAATTTAATAAATGTGATGAAAGTTTTTACTAAATATCTTAATAAGATCTAGTAGAAGACCATTACTTTGCATGCAAGATTGAGGTAAGTGAGATAAGGGAATTTATTCCTTTTTTGTTTTTAGTGACAAGTGGAAGAATATGGAGATTAGGAGAATTAATATCTTGGTAAATTATGATATATAATGACAAGGAAGATTATATATATGGTTTTGATTTTGTATGTTCATAATAATACTAAAAAGAGTGTGGTCGTTATATTTAAACTCATTATACCATGTTTTATATGGATAAATTAATATAAATAGTAACATGATTGAAGAGGTTTTCTCTTCTTGACAATTTCTCTAGTTTTAAAATTGTAATGGTCACATAGGAGTTAAAATTCAAGATCACCTATACTACCAAGAAAAAGATGTATGTATATAAAATAAATCCCTTCATAATAAGCCAAGAAGTACTCTGTGTAGAGGACAAAGAATTTTATGATTGTGAAGCTACTTTAGCACTCATACACATAATGAGTCAATCATCATGATGTTGTAAGAGTATCCTAGGAGATTTGGAAATATTTAAATTTTTACCAACTTATCGGGGATATCCATGGAATTTGAGACTTCATTTATCATTAAAATGTTTAATTTATATATTACCTCCATAACTTATAATATATATTATGATAACTGCATAAGGCTTGATACCTCTCGAGGTTATGTAGTGCAGACACTTCGATCTACCAGGATATTCCAATCAATATAATAAAATTATAAATAATTAAATTGAGTTATACACATCCATGCAAAAAAAAAAAAAATCAAATATAAGTAGATCTTGATCCCTTAATAAAACATGTTTAGCACACTTTTCTTAGTTTAATAATAGATGTCTAGTGAATGATACCTAACAAACACTAAGCTAAAAATATTTTGTTGAGTCTAGTCTTAGTGACCACTAAGCTTTAAATATTTCATTGTGGCTAACCTTAATGACTGCTAGGAACATAAATATGTGTGCCTTGACCCCTCAATAGTTCATGTATTGTCACACTTTTCTCATTGCATTAATATTTTCCTATTAATGATGTCTAGCAACCACTAAGCTCCACATATTTTGTTTTAGCTAACCCTAACAACTACTAGGATCGGGACTACATATTTATCGACCCCTCAATAATGTATATATTTCTACACTTTTCTCATTACATTAATATTTTTCTTGTTAATGATTCCTAGTGACCACCAAGCTCTAAATATTTCGTTGTGGCTGACCATAGTGACCACTAAGATCAAAACTATATATGTCTTGACCCCTAAATAGCACATGTATTGCCTCGGTATTGTTTATTGCATTAATATTTTTCCAGTAAATAATGATTAGATATGACCGAGCTCTAAATATTTCAATTTGGTTGACCTTAGCAACCTCTATGATCATAACTACATAAGTCATGACCCCTTAGGAGTACATGTTTACCTTATTTTTCTCATTGTATTAATAGTTTTATTGTTAATTATGCCTAGCTACCACTTAGATCTAAATATTTTTATTTAGCTGAGCTTAACGACCACTAGGAACAGAAATATGTCTATCTTGACCCCTCGATATGCATGTATTACCGCACTTTTCTCATTTCATTAATAGTTTTCCTATTAATATTGAATAGCAACTTCCAAACTCTAAATATTTCTTTGGGAAAGATGATGCAAAACAAGACAACATAAATTTTTATATTGTATAGGTTCTCTTAAAAATTTAATTCTATTAGCATGTGTTATATACATGGTTAGTATTGTAGTTCCCTCAACATTAATTTTCCACTAAACAAAACAATGTAACATGCGCCATTTGAAATTTCATTTTTTTAGTATTTTTTGGACATTGAAGTATTTGAAGCATTTCTCAAGAAAATTGGTGTAAGCATGTCACTCCGTTCATCCATTAGAAAATATGATCATAGTTTAATTTCAAAAATTCTGAGAACGAGGTGATTTTGTCTAGGTGTCAAGAATCGGTGTGTGTTCTCACCTTTATCTATTCCAAAATTTTGAAAATATGTAAATGTAGAATTTTTGTAGCCTTTTCAACAAAATCAATTTTGTGTGCTTCTAGTAGTCAATTTTTTCCATGATACCATATTGTTTCATGGATTATAATAAAAGGTTCTCAATTCAATAGGTTTGGCATCATTTTTTTGTTCAATCTGTAGATCCCTAAATGATTTACAAAATATTTATATATCATGATTGCACTAAATGCATAAACATGTTATGGGTTTTTTTCATAAGAGGCCCGAGAACTATTTCCTAAAATACTTGAGATCGACGTCAATGATTGATGGAAGTGAATAAAATGATTGTTGTTGAAAAGGCGGAGTAAAATAGATTTTTTTCATTAAGGGATTTTACTCATTTAAGGATTTTTTAGACAATTAAACTAAAGTCAATTTTATGACAAGCTATCGACGGGTTTATCTAGACATTTTATTATAGTTTGATTATTGAAATTAGAGTGGCAAGTGGAAGCATATCGAAATTGTGATATTTAATGACCAAGGAGATTATACATAGGGTTCGAGTCTCTGTATGTTCATACTAACACTAGAAAGAGTGTGGTCATTATATTTAAACTCATTATAACATTTTTATATGGATAAATTGATGTAAATAGTAACATGATCAAAGAGGTTTTCTCTTCTTAACAATTTATCTAGTTTTAAAATTGTAATGGTCACATAGGAGTTACAATTCAAGATCACCTACACTACCAAGAAAGATACGTATGTATACAAAATAAATCCCTTCACAATAAGCCAAGAAGTACTCTATATAGACAGACAAAGAATGTTATGATTGATGAAGCTACTTGGGTACTCATATGCATCATGAGTCGATCATCATGATGTTATAAGAGTACCCTAGGAGATTTGGAAATATTTAACATTTTTACTTGACTAATCAGAGACCTCCATGGCCTTTGAGACTTCATTTATCCTTAAAATGTGTAATTTATATATTCCTTTCAATAACTTATAATATATATTATGAGAACTACATAAGGCTTGATCCCTCTCAAGGGTATGTAGTGCAACACTTGGCTCCACCAAGGATAGTCTAGCCAATATGATACAATTATAAATAATTAAAGAATGATATACACATCCCTACAAAAAAATAATCAGAGCTACGTAAATCTTGACCCCTTAAGAAAACATGTATTACAACACTTTTCTTAGTTCAATAATAGATGTCCAGTGAATGATGTTTAGCGAACACTAAGTTTAAAATATTTTATCGAGGCTGATCTTAGTGACCACTAAGATTTAAATATTTCATTTTGGTTGACCTTAGTGAGTGAAAGGAATAAAAATATGTATACCTTGACCCCTCAATAATGCATGTATTTCCACACCGTTTGTGATCTTTACATTAAGAGTTTTCATGTTAATGATGCTTAATGATTTCTAAGCTATAAATATTTTGTTGTGGTTTATCATTATGACAGCTAGGATAAGATCTATGCATTTCTTGACCCTTCAATAATGTATGTATTTCTACACTTTTCTTGTTGCATTAATAGTTTTCTTGTTAGTGATTTCTTCCTAACTCTAAGCTCTAGATAATTCTTTGTGGTTGACCATAATGACCACTAGGAACAGAACTATGTATTTCTTTACCCCTTAATAGTGTAAGTATTGAATTCTTTTTCTCATTACTATAATAGTTGTCCTATGAATAATGCCTAGATACAACCAAGCTTGAAATATTTCACTATGGCTAACTTAGTGACTACTCGATTAGAACTATGTATGTCTTGAAGCCTCAAGAGTGCATAAATTTTCGGACATTGTTTATTACATTACTAGTTTTACTATGAATGATTCCTACCGATCACTAAGCTTTAAATATTTCATTTTGGTTGACCTTAGCGACCAATAGGATCAAAACTATGTATGTCTTAACCCCTCAATAGTGCAAGTATTGCCACACTTTTATTCGTTGCAATAATATTTTTCCTATGAATAATGCCTAGATACGGCCAAGCTCTAAATATTTCATCGTGGCTGAAATTATTGACTACTAGGATCAAAACTATGTATGTCTTGAAGCCTCAAGAATGCATATATTTTTGGTCATTGCTCATTGCATTAATTTTTTCTATGAATAATGCCTAAAAGCTGCTAGGATCAAAAATATGTATTTCTTGACCCCTTAATGGTGCATGTCTTTCACACTTTTCTCATTGCATTAATAGTTTTCCTATGAATGATGCCTAGTAACTACTAAGTTCTAAATATTTCATTATGGCTGACCCTAGTGACCACTAGGATCAACACTTCTTACATTTATTTTCTAAATGAGTTTTTAATCTAACCAAATATTCAAAATAAGAGACATAAGAGTGTTGTTGTAAATCTAAGTACATCCTTTGGCTCAGTATTTGTTGTTGATGATATATGTAGTGTTTGTGGACCTGTAATTTTCAACATGGTGAGAGTAATGGAATAGTTGAACGTATATGCTTATTTATATTCCTATGAGGACACTAGAGTAATTAGAGATATTGTGTTCAATCCAACTACCTTAAATCATGAATTTCAGCATTACTCAACTATTTTTTCCATAGTCCAAAATGAAATTCTTGATGTAGATGTTGTAGAAAAAAAGGGTATCCCGAAGATCAAGCCCTAAGGTATCAAGACATAAGGGAAATAAAAAGATTTAGTCTCCATTTAATTTCCACTAAACCAAATATGCTTTCATTTCAAGAACTTGTCACTTCCTATCTATTTTTTCCAAGTCCAAGGAATGAACCTTATTTTCTAAATTGTGGAAAGAGAGAAAAGGTTTTTGTGCTAGGAATGAATATAAATTTTATTATAAACTTCTAGAGCCAAACACCATGTAAACTACAGATACATTCAAGTCCTAGATATCCATAAGGAAAATAAGATTTCTTTAAAAAATTTAGGACATGGACCCAATATATAATATGGATGATTCTCATCTGAGTGATATCCTTATTAAAAATTTTGGACCAGGAAATCATATTAGTATGGCCCTTATGAACATGCTATATCAAATGTATCCAGGATACCTTTACTTTCTATTATTATTGATGAAGGAAAGATTCCCTCCTTAAGGTAAGTGCTTAATTTCAATTTAGTGAGCCAAATAATATAGTTTTTAGACAATGGGAAATCATTTTACATGTCTTCCTATCTTCTTGATGTAGTCTGTGGTTTCTCAATTGTTCATAATTATATCAAAAATGGATTTCTTTGTTTCCTTTGCATTTCATATTCAATATATATGTACATATTTGTATCCTTCTCTCTACCAAAAATTACTTGAAATAGTGATACCTAGAATATTTGTTGACATCCTCACTTCCATAAGGAAAATGGGAGCTATATTATTTTATCCAGAATATAGCATTATCATGATTGAGGGGCTCCTTACACTCCTTCCATGTCCTTTTCAATTTTCATATTATGTTCCTGATAAATTGGTAGAACAAGAGTGGCATATTATATTTGTAATGGTATTTCTGGAAAGTGTAAAGAAAAGAATCTTAGAACACATCCCCACTCTTAATCACTATGGGATGCAGGAAATTTAATAGATGTTATGATTTTAAAGATCCATTTGCCCATATAAATTAATTCCATCCCTCCCAACACCCTCTAAGGGAATATGATCACATGAATAGGGTTTCCAAGCACCTTCAATCACTTATAAGAAAGATAAATGTAAGGACCTCAAAAACCGAGGTCCAATTTTTTTTTTAACTTCCATTACTTAATTGATATGTTGATTTAACACATAATTGAATCATACAATTATACAAATAAATCATATGTGCTAAACACATTGATAAAAATAAGCTTTGAGTCCAAAGGAAATTTCATTATTTCCAATATCTCAGTACAATCTTATAAGGTTACATGCAATGGCAAATATCCTCGTGAGATTATATAATGTACTGATTATTTCAACAATACGTCAAGTACAATTTATTCCATAACTGAAATATAAAATAACTAATCAAGATCTAAAATCAGATTGAATCCCCTCAAATTCTTTCCTTTCCCTTATCTCCAGAATGGCCTGTATTTTCCATAATGGGTCATCTCAAACTGAACTGGCAAGGATTTCCATTTTCATATATGTAGTATTCTACAAATGAAAATGTATTTAGAATATATAGTCATACATCAACATACTAATTCATTCATTATTATAATAATGATTTCAAAAAGCATGTATACATGCATGAACTATCCAAGTTCAGAATATCTTTCAAGAGTGGTGTCTTTAACCATATTACATGAAAATGCATAAAAATTACCTCACGTAAGGATGATTACATAATGCATTTCATAATATAATTTCATGCCAAATCAAATCAGCATACCAACTGTTTGAAGAAATGTCACATATAGGCTCCATATAAAAGGAGAAGACATGATAAGCAATTGTCAAAGCATCAACATGAAATTCACTTTACAATTATCACAATCAACATTATGCCAAATCATATCAAGAACATAACATAACCTCCAAGAGGCACTACGGATCCTCTTTTTTTTACCCAAGGATACATGTCAACCGTATTATTAAATGGCATAATATAAACCTCCAATATAATCCAAATAATTCATGCCAACAACATGAAAAAATTCCTTACAATGAACTTCACATACAATCCAATGAATGCATGCTAACATCATGACCAAATGCCATAAAAATATCTTCACATAAAGTCCAAAGAGTGCATTCCAAAGTAACATGAAAAAATTTCATAAAATAACTTCACATAAATTCAAATGAATTCAATCTAGCAGCATGATAAAATGCAATAAAATAACTTCACATAAATTCCAACAAATTCATTCATGCAGCATGATGATAATATGCCATAATCCATACTCGTGTATTTATGTCAATAAAAGATTGCACATCAACTGTTTGACATAATGTCACAACACATCATTATTTAAATATTCTATCCAAATTATTTCACACTAATCATTTGACAAAATGTCATAGCACAACATTATTTCAAAATGCTATGCAAATGATTACACACTAACCATTTATAAAAAAATCCATGTACTAGTACCAAAAATTACAGCAAAAAAAAAGTAATTTGGAGCATAGAAATCACCCAGTACCGTGCTTTATTACCTAATGTTGCAAAAAAATAACACAACAAAGAACAACTAAACGCGTAGCAAGAAAATAATCAATATTGAGCTCTATAACATCAAACGTTGTAGCAACAAATGCAGATATAATTTAATAAAAAAACAACACTTCTAGCAGTTGTTACAACATAAATAAATCAATAAATAAAACAACACTTCTAGCAGCCATTACAGTATAAAATAACACAACTTATAACAGCTGAAGCAAACCAACAAATCAACAAAAATGCCGCATTCTAACTTTTAAAAATGCATCTTGGAGATCATTCCAAAACCCATAGCGAAAATGACAAGAAATCTTCTCTCAACACCCAAGTGAATAACTTCATTAATTTTCGGATATATATGAGTTAAAATGAAATCTCTCGCTCTCATACTTGAGAGATTTGAAGTCTACAATGCCTATAATAAAATAAACACATTTTCAAAATACCCATAAACACATGTTTCAAAAATATTAATACCCACAATAGATAATACATATTTCTCATTACCTAGAAGAGGAATAAAACTGAATATGCATTTATTTGTAAAATACTGCAAAGATAAAAACAAGAAACCCTTTCCTAAAATATACGAGATGAAGAATATCAAAACCATCTGTTATTTTCCTTTCCTTCTCTATTTTTTTCCTCAAGCTTCTTAGCTCAACACCGAAAAAATAAAACCCCAAAACCTTATTTATTTTTCTACAAAGTTTCTCCCTAACATTTCTGCAATAAAGAATGGCAAGATCCCAAAATACAAGCCCAAAATCAGCTCCAGATGGCCGTAAAACTTCCAGCAAATCCTCCATATTTTTTTGACATAGTCTCCCCCTCTACTTCCTCCTCTCTTCACACCATGCTAAATGGAAAAATAAAACCTAAATATCCTTTATTCCATGGATTCCAAAATCCATTTAAATATAATTAAACTCCAAAATATGCCACCACTTAGCTTTAGCTAAGTTCTATTTTTATTTATTTATTTTAAATAAAATTATGTGCCACATTCCACAAGGAATAGTTAACACATAAGTTAATGCCAAAATAATTCATAATTCGAATTCCACAAAATATCATTACAATTAAGCATCATTTAAATGTTGAGCTCATTAACCAAGAAAATCAAAATGCCATGCATTTATTATGGTTGAGTCAAAAACATCTAGATAATATTTTGACAATCGGTTATGTTACTAACATACCATCATAAGTTAGGCTTAGGTTAGATCATGTAACCTATATCTTAGGTTAGTTAGGCCAGCAATTGATATTAAACAATATCACACCGGAAGCTACCAAAACATTGTCACCGAATCAAAAGGGTGAGTGTTAACTCATGGAAGAGTGGGAACTTGTGCGTATACTCGCATGTGTATGCACACAACTATGTTAGCTTATATACATAAGTATATATGCTCACATACCTATGATCATACCCATATGGGTATATGGATGAATGTCCATTCCTTCATGTTTTATACTCATACCTTTGATGAATGACTATCAAAACAAAAACAACAACCAAGAAGAAACAACCAAATAGATTTATTAATAATAATGAGTTCCAAGAGTTGGGATGTTACATCCTCCCCCTTAACAAGGGTAATGTCCTAATTACTGAGACTTAAAAAGAAATGGAAATTTCTTTCTTACATACTTTGCATCTTCCCAAGTGGCACTTCATTCACTTAGGTTGTCCCACTGGACCAAAACTTGTTGAATATCTCTATTTCGCAACTTAATGCTTTGTTGTGATAATATCGTTACTGGCTCAAGCTGAAAATTTAGCTTATCATCTACTTGTAAGTTTTACCAAGTTAGCACATGTGAAGGATCATGCACATATTTTCTTAAAAGTGAGACATGAAATACATCATGAATTTTATAAAGTGGAGGCAATCCTAACCTATAGGCTACTGACACTAATTTTCTCTAAAATTTCAAATGGACCAAAAATTGGGTGTAAATTGAACTTTTATGAGGTTTCACCCTCAAAACATTTTTCACCCACCTGAAATTATTTTTCAATCCTTTTCTTATCATCATAACTCTTTTTCTATAACTTCCAAATTTTTTATTTTTTGTCTTATAACAATCATCTATTGATCATATTCTATTGAAACATTAGGACCTGTGGTTACCCAATTTTCAAGGCCTTCCAACCCCAAGGGTGTTCTACATTTCTTGTCATATAAAGCTTCAAAAGGAGCCATTTGTAAAGAAGTGTGATAATTATTATTATAAGAAAATTCAACTAAGTGCAGAAAATCTTCCCACTTGTTTTACTGGTCCATAACATATACTCTTAGCATGTCTTCTAATACCTGATTTACTATTTTAGTTTTCCCATCCATTTCAGGATGATAAGAAGAACTAAAATTAACTTTTTGCTAAAAGAAGTCTGCCGAGTTTTCCAAAACCGAGATGTAAACTATGTATCTCTATCGGTAATAATCAGTTCAGGAACTCCATGCAATCTTACAACTTCCCTTATAAATCTATCAGCAAGTACAGGTGCATCATCAATTATATTACCAAGAATAAAATGAGTAACCTTTGTTATCTTTTTAACAACAACTAAAATAGTATCATAACTCTTTTTAGATTTTGGAAAACCATAGTCATAGTTATAGTTGCCCATTTGTCCTTTGGAACATCATGAGGGAAAATATTACCACTAGGATGGAAATGATCAACTTTCACCTTTTTACATTCTAAACATTTAGAAACAAATATATCCACATCCTTTTTCATACCAGGCCAAAAATAAAACCGTTTCAATTCATGAGTCATTTTAGTGACCCTAGGATGTGCAAAATGAGGATCTTGATGCACTTCTTGCATCAGAATAGTTCTAAAATTTCCTTCAAAAGGTACGTAAACTATACCTTAGAACCTTATAAGACCATATAAGTCCAAGGAGTACCCAACATACTTGTTATCCACTATTTCTACGCAACAAATTCTTATTCATTTCTTGACAGAAAATATCTATTTTCTATTATTGTAACAACTGATCCTTTAGCAAAACTTTTATTTTAGAAACAATAGAAAAATGAACTCTATGAATGATTGCATTAACCACTCGATTATCTATAACTTTGACATATTTATGTCCATATCATAGTCACTAATCAATTCCATCCATCTCCTTTGTCGAGAATTCAAGTTGTCTTCAGTAAATAGATGCTCTAGAATTTTATGATCTGTTCTAAGTTTGAATGGCTTACCCAGGATAATAAATGTCTTTGTTTCTTAAAATCATACACTAATGCAGCTAATGCTAAGTAATGTGGGGGATATTTCATCTAATTAGGCTTCAATTTCCATGACTCATAAGCCACTACCTTTCCTTCTTGAGTTAGTACACCCCCTAAACCATCTAGGGATGCATCATTCCATACCTCAAAAAGTTTGTTTGAATCGGAACCAATAAGATAGGTGTTGTAGTGAGAGAATGTTTCAACTTTAAAAAGGATTCCTCACACCTAGCAATCCATTCAAAACGTTTACCCTTTCGTTGTAGTGATGTGATAGGATGGGATATTCATGAAAATTCATTCACGAACCTTCTATAGTACCCAACCAAGCCCATGAAACTTCGACTTCTGTCACATTTTTAGGAGTTGGTCATTCTTCAATAGCTTTAATCTTGGATGGATCCATAGAAATCCCATCCTTAGAAATGATATGTCCTAAGTAGTGCACTTTATCTTTATAAAACTCACACTTAGACAATTTTACATATAATTTATGGTCCCTGAGCCTTTGTAGAACCATTCTTAAATGATTTCATGTTCTTGCTCATCTCTAGAATAGATTAAAATGTCATCCAAGAATACTAATACAAACTTATCCAAAAATCTCTAAAAACACTATTCATTAGGTTCATAAAAGTAGCCAGTGCATTGGTCAAACCAAAAGGCATAACCGTGAATTCATAATGTCCATATCTTGTACGGAAGGTTGTTTTATGTACATCTTCCTCTTTGATTCTAAGTTGATGGTAACCATACCTTAATTCAATCTTAAAAAATATAGCTATCCCTTTCATTTGATCAAATAAATCATCTATCCTAGGAAGTGGATATTTATTCTTAATGGTAACCTTGTTGAGCATGCGGTAATCAATACATAACCTTAATGTACCATCTTTCTTTTTAACAAAGACCATTGGTGCTCCCAAGGGGACACACTTGGCCTAATCATTCCTTGCTCAAGAAGTTCTTGCAGCTAAACTTTTAGCTCTTGCAAGTCCACAATATTCATTTGGTAAGGTGCTTTAGAGGCAGGGGCTGAACCTGGCATGATATCTATTGAAAAATCAAACTCTCTTTTTGGGGCAGGACTGGCAATTCCTTAGGAAAAACATCCCTAAAATCATTTAATATTAGATAATCATGTAAACTAGGTTCCTTTAGCTTAGAAGACTCTTCCATGTGTAAGGAAAATAATAGACATCCCTTACGGACTACTCTTTTCAACTATAAGGTAGAAAGAGTGGGTAAAAACTTGTTGTTTTTAATACCAAACATAACTTGTTCAAAGAAAAAATCATCAAAACAGTGTATTCTTTTGTCAAAACAATCAATCTGAGCTTTATGGTCTTGCAACCAATCCATGCCAATAATTGTATCATAAGATCCCAAAAGAACAACATGCAAATTTAATCTAGTTTTAAACATCCTAGATCAACTTCTATTTGATCTAAATATTCAAAAATCTGCACTTTCTTACTAGTCCCAAATTTTACTTGCCATTTTTCTTTCATATGAATAGTTTTCATATTTATATTTTGTACTATTATAGGAGGCACAAAGCAATGAGATTCTCCGAATAAAATAGAATAGAAATTTCAGTGCACAAAGATTTTACCTCTAATCTCAATAGGGGTTGTTTGGTGTTCATCCTTGCTATTATCTACCACAGCATAGACCTGGTGGCTTTTTGTCTTGCTTGCAAGGAATTCTAGGAAATATCTTTGGTAATGGTTCTTACCACATGTCCAACAGCCTTGTTGAGGTTCTTTTTTGCCACTGGAACCTTGTTGGCTCATGTAGTAGGTGTGTATCTATTGCCACCAGCCTACTGATTATTTTGTTGTTGTTTAATGGGAGGCCTTGGCCCTCCCGATTATTATTTCCATGAAACTTTCTATATTTATATTTTCCATTAAAATAAATCCTTTTAAACTCAAGTTTCTGGTAAGGTTCGAAGAGGAAACAATAGTATTCTTACTATTTGTTGCCTTCTCTTTCATTTCCTAGTGGTATTTTAGCCAAGACTGCTCTTTTTCTTCCACCCTGTAGGTTACACTAACTACTTGTGCAAGACTCTTAGGGTTGACCATATTTACGTCTTTCCAGATAACCTCTCTCAAACCTAGTTTGAACTTGGTTACCTTGGACTCTTCATCCTTCATATAGTCCACATGACGGATCAGATCTAAAAATTGAGCTTCATACTCAGCTACAGTCATGTTATTTTGTTTCAAACTATGAAACTCAGTTTGCTTCCTTTCTCGGTGATTATCTCGAGACATATCTAGTTCTGAATTTCTTCTCAAATTTTTCCCAAGTAATGGTGGAGTCCACATAACCCTTAACTTGCTTCAAATGAGCCCACCACAGGACAACATGTTCTTCAAGGTGGTAAACTACAATACGGGCCTTGGTATTGGAGTTGCAATCATGCAGCCCAAAGTATTGTTGTAAGTTAAACAACCAAGCCTCAACTTTATCACCTGAGTCAATGGATAACCCTTTGAATCTAGGAATAGGAACTTTCTTCAATTCCTTGAGGAAGGGGTCTATTACTCTATTCCCTATGGGTACATCTTCATGAGCATGTAGTTGATTGTTCAAGTCTCCCAAGTTTACCTCATGTTGGTCATGTCTTACTTGATTACCTCCTAGGCCACTATTTTTCTCTAAGTTCCTCTTGTGAGCTAACAATCTATCTTGTAAGGTGTTGACAGTCCTAAGAAGTTCATTTAGGAATTCTTCAGTGGGGTTGAGGACAAGGTTGATGTTTTCACCAACTCCTCTACCTGTACCTCTTCCAGCTCCTCCCCTTCAAACAACATGAACTTGGTTTGGATTATTCACACCACCATTGCTCTGAGTTCTTACCATTGTTCTTGGTAAGTATAAAGAGAAGTATTAGATAATGTTCCTAGAGGCATAAGTGTTATACAACCTTGCTCACGATAAAGAAGTGTAAGAACCTCAAAACCGAGGTCGAATTGTTTTTAACTCCCATTATTTTCATTACTTAATTGATATGTTGATTTCACACATAATCAAATCATACAATTATACAAACAAATCATATGTGATAAACACATCAATAAAAATAACCATTGATTCCAAAGGAAAATAGTCTCATTAGCTTATATAATATACTAATTATTTTAGCAATACATCCAGTACAATTTATTCCATAACGAGAAAAATAAAATAACTAATCAATATCTTAAATCAACTTGAATTCCCTCAAATTATTTCATTTCCCTTATCTCTATAATGGCCTATATTTTCCACAAAGGGTCATCTCAAACTAAACTAGAAAGTATTTCCATTTTCATATATGTAGTATTCTATAAATGAAAATGTATTCAAAATATACATTCATACATCAGCATACTAATTCATTCATTATTATAATAATGATTTCAAAAAGCATGTATACATGTATGAACTATCCAATTTTAAAATATCTTTCAAGAGTGGTGTTTTTAACCATCTTACATGAAAATTTATAAAACTTACCTCACGTAAGGTTGATTACATAATGCATTTCATAATATTATTTCATACGAAATCAAATCAGAATACCAACTATTTGAATAAATGTCACATATAGGCTCCATATAAAAAGGATAAGGCATGATAAGCAATTTTCAAATCATCAACATGAAATTCACTTTACAATTCTCACAATGAACATTATACCAAATCAGATCAGCAACATAATATAATTTCTAAGAGGCACAACAAATCCTCTTTCTTTACCAAAGGATGCATTTCAACCGTATTATTAAATGGTATAATATAAAACTCTAATATAATCCAAAGAATTCATTCCAACAATACAACAAAACTCATTATGGTGAACTTCACATATAGTCCCATGAATGTATGATAACATCATGATCGAATGCCATAAAAACTATCTTCACTTAATGTCCAAAGAGTGCATTCTAGCAGCATGACAAAATTTCATCAAATAACTTCACATAAATTCCAACGAATTCATTCCAGCAACATGATAAAATGCCATAAAATAACTTCACATAAATTCCAACGAATTCATTCTAGTAGCATGATAATATGCCATAATCCATACTCATGTATTTATGTCAATAAAATATTGCATATCAATTGTTTGACGTAATGTCACAACACATCATTATTTAAATATTCTAGCCAAATGATTTCACACTAATCGTTTGAAAAAATGTCACAACACAACATTCTTTCAAAATTTTATGCAAATGATTACACACTAACCATTTATCAAAATGCAACGTACTAGCAAAAGAAAGAAAACAACAATCTAACAACAATATGGAGCATAGAAATCACCCCAAAGCATCGTGCTTTGTTAGCTAATGTTGCAGTGAAACAACAAGACAAAAACAACTAAACACAACAAGGAAATAACCAATACGAAGGTTTCTATGATAGCCAACACTACAGCAAAAATGCACCAATAATTAAATTAAAAATAGCACTTTTAGTAACTCTTACAACATCAATAAATCAATAAAGAAAACAACACTTCTAGCAGCCATTATAGTAGCAAATAACACAACTTATAACAGCTGAAGCAAACCAATGAATCAACAAAAATGCAGTATTCTAACATTTAAAAATGCAGCTTGGAGATCAGTCCAAAACCCATAGAAAAAATGTCAAGAAATCTTCTCTCAACACCCAAGTGAATAACCTCATTAATTTTCAGATATCAAGTAAGGAGTTAAAATGAAATCTTTGGCTCTCATACTTGAGAGATCTAAAATCTATAATTCCCATAATAAAATAAACACATTTTCTAAATACCCATAAATTCATGTTTAAAAATATTAATACCCACAATAGATAATCCATATTTCTCATTACCCAAAAGAGGAATAAAACTAAATATGCATTTATTTGTAAAATACTGCATAGATAAAAACAAGAAACCCTTTCCTGAAAGATTTGAGATGAAGAAGACCAAAAACCCTCTATGATTTTCCTCTTTCCTTCTCTATTTTCTTCCTCAAGCTTCTTATCTCCACACCGTACAAAATAAAACCCCAAAACCTTATTTATTTTTCTAGAAAATTTCTCCCCAACATTGCTACAATAAAGAATAGAAAGATCCCAAAATACAGTGCCAAATCAGCTCCAGATGGCCGTAAAACTTCCAGCAAATCCTCCATATTTTTTTGGCATAGTCTCCCCCTCTACTTCCTCCTCTCTTCACGCCATGCTAAATGGAAAAAGTAAAACCTAAATATTATTTATTACATGGATTCCAAAATCCATTCAAACATAATTAAACTGATAAGAACTTTGCATATAATAAATGAATAATTTGTAGAAGATAATGCAACACAAGAGATATGGGGGGAAAGATTCCCAAATATTCAATATATGCATAATTATACCTTTAAGGTAGGGAAACACCATACAATGCTCCTTAAGGAAGGAGTAACTCCACAATCTCCCAAGATGGGAATCCACTTCGAGGGGGACACCTCCAATATACCTCTACCAAGTAGAAGAATCAACTCATACATACATTCTCCTTATAATGATACTCACATCCTTTAAATAGGATGGGTAACACATAATCCCAATGTAGGCCGACCCATTACCCAATATAATTAATTCCTATGTGAGCCCATATAACTAACTAAGGGGATGTGTGCCACATGTCGGCATCTCCATCAACCCATATACATTATAATATTATATCCCATGTGAACCCATATATAACTAAGGGGATGTGTGCCACATGTCGGCATCTCCATCAACCCATATATATTATATTATCATATCCCAAGGTACATAGCATTGCCTCCCTCTTTGACATGTTTCATCCCCGAAACATAAGAAGAAGCCATATAATGAGTGCGCTTTAAATTATTGCACACTTGTCACCATGCTCGATCATCCAACCACCCATATGAAATCCTAGTGGGTGATGCTGCTCCAAACCTGATTCCATATTCCATTGTGCTCATCTGGTTCCATACTGGTCCATATGTGTTCCTTCTTGGCATCCATGCATATCCATAATTATTATTCCTGTGATTCCATGTCATATAATTATTGTTCCATTGATTCCATGTATAGCCAAAAGTATTCTTGTGATTCCCTATATATCCATATGGATTTCTATCCTCATGTTTCCTAACATGTCTCCATGATTTTTTCCTCTCATGATGGTGTGGGTGTCGATATGGTGCCACCTTCATATACTCAACCTTATCAACCTTTTCCTCAACTTTCTTGTCCTCTTCCACCTTGTTTGTTACTTCTTTTTTCTCTTGAGTAGAGAAATTATTTGTGACTTTATGTTCTTCATCCTCTCTTTCTGATTCATCCTTATTCCCTTCTTCACCATATTCAAATTCATCTTCATGATCCAATTTTACATTACTTTTTTCTTTGTTAAGTGTGATATCTTGCAATGTAATTTTCTTTCTCTTGTACCATAATTTCATGAATTTCTTTTGCACATTAAGATTAATTGTTCCCAAGCTCTCTAACCAAGGATATCCAAGAAAAATATCCATACCATCCATATCTAAAGCATAAAAATCTGAATGTAAAACATATTTATCCATAGAGAGCTTTAAATCTTCAAAAACTTGAATATGCTTACCATCCACTTGAGCTTCCTTAATATGTTTTTCTTGTACATGTAGATTTTGAGCTACATCCATATTGATGAAGTTATATTTTCTACTAGGGTTTATGGAAACAATTACCTTTTTCCTTTGAATACACCCTTCAAACTGAAATATTGAAGCTTCCTTCTTTGAGATGCACTATCATGTGTAACAACTTCATCATCAACATTTTCTTCTTCTTCTTCTTCTTCTTCTTCTTCTTCTTCTTATGCTTCTTCTTCTTCTTCTTCTTCTTCTTATGCTTCTTCTTACTTCTTCTTCTTCTTCTTCTTCTTCTTCTTCTTCTTCTTGATATTTCCTCTTCCTATTATCATTAAATTCTTCTTTTGTTTCCCATTTTTCCATGAAAACTTGTTCCAGCTCCTCCAAGAGACAAATTAGAATTTTCTTTTTCTAACTCGTAAAACCAAATCTATGCAGGGGCCACTAATCCACAATTTGAAAAACCAAATATCTAATAGTTCAAAGAATTTATGCCTAAATTTTTTCCACCATTCTCTAGCATCAATCCTAACATATCCAAAAAAAGTTACCAACCCCATGATCCACAAAACTAGGGTTTTAGGAATAGACCCTTTTGATCAAAACTTGTTCTAACCCTTTCAGCTAAAATTAGGCCAAAAATCAGAAATAACAGAACACAAACCCCAATTTAATTTTTGAGAGGTTTCTAAAAATGTAAGAAATTTAGGAAAATTCCTCAAATTGTAGCCTGAGGAGCAAAATATTGAAAAATCATGAAACTGTAAGAACTTTGACAAAATAGATCCAAAAATTCTGAAATTTTTACCATAGCCTTCTGAATGGGATTTTCATTTTTCGTATAAAAATTAGAAAATTATTTCTAAAAACTTCACCTATAAAGCAAATTTAGGAAAAACCCTAAAAATGTAATAACTTCCACAAAACACCTCAAAAAATTTTGAAATTTGGACTATATCTTTATAAAACCATTTCTCAACACAGTAGAAAATTTTGGGAAAAAATTAGCAGCCATTTCCAAAATATAGGTGAATCAATAAAATTAGGGTTTAGACCCAATGTTTTTGCCGAAATCGATGCTTTGATACCACTTGATAAGAACTTTGCATATAATAAATGAATAATTTGTAGAAGATAATGAAAAACAAGAGATATGGGGGGCCAATATGCCCAAATATTCAATATATGTAGAATAATACCCTTAAGGTAGGGCAGCACCATATAATGCTCCTTAAGGAAGGAGTAATTCCACAATCTCCCAATATGGGAATCCACTTCAAGGGGGACACCTCCAATATACCTCTACCAAGTAGAATAATCAACTCATAAATACATTCCCCTTATAATGATACTCACATCCTTTAAATAGGATGGGTAACACCTAATCCCAATGAAGGCTGACCCATTACCCAATATAATTAATTCCTATGTGATCCCATATAGCTAACTAAGGGGATGTGTGCCACATGTTGGCATCTCCATCAACGCATATACATTATAATATTATATCCCATGTGAACCCATATATAACTAAGGGGATGTGTGCCACATGTTGGCATCTCCATCAACCCGTATATTTTATATTATCATATCCCAAGGTACATAGCATAAACTCCAAAAATATGCCAAAATGTAGCTTTAGCTAAGTTCTTTTTTTATTTATTTATTTTAAATAAAACTATGTGTCACATTCCACATGGAATAGTTAACACATAAGTTAATGCCAAAATAACTCATAATTTAAATTCCACAAAATATCATTACAAATAAGCATCATTTAAATGTCGAGCTCATTAACCAAGTAAATCAAAATGCCAGACATTTATTATGGTTGAGTCAAAAACATATAGATAATCTTTTGAAATCGGTTATGTTACTAATATACCATCTTAAGTTAGGATTAGGTTAGATCATGTAACCTATATCTTAGTTTATTTATGCCAACAATTCATATTAAACAATATCACACCTGAAGCTTCCAAAACACTATCACCGAATCAAAAGGGTAAGTTCTAACTCATGGAAGAGTGGGAATGTGTGAGGATACTCGCATTTGTATCCACACAACTATGTTATCTTATATACATAAGTATATATGCTTGCATGCCTATGATCATACCTATATGGACCGTATAAGACGAATTTCCATTCCTTTGTGTTTTATACGCATACTTTTGATGAATGACTAATGAAAACACAAACAACAACCAAGAAACATCCAAACATATTTATTAATAATAATGAGTTCCAAGAGTTGGGATGTTACAATAAATATATCTTATCAACATTAGGATGATTCCAATTAATAGGTATGGATCACCCAAATAGAATATTTCCTTGTTAAGCATGATACAAAGAAGACTACGATAGTTCACCCTCCGAGAGAAACTATTAAAAGGATCATATAAAGAGAAAGGAAGCATTCTATTCAAAACATTTAGAAAATCTTTTTGCTCCCTTTTCTCCATCAATTAAAACTCTATCTCGAGGTTCATAAAGTAATTCCCACACCAAAAACAAATCCAACTTTGGTGGCATATGCCTTAACTTCTTCATATGAAGAAGAAGACACTGTGTAAGATGAAATTTCATCCAAAAACCCCACTCAGAACCCTCTCAATCTTCTTAATCCACTCTACATTAATTGAGACAATATTGAATCGAGAAATCCCTAATTACTCACAAAGAATGACCAAATTGGCAAGAAAAATAAGATCCCTTAGTAAACATTAAAATCAATCCAAGGACAGGGGACATTAAAAAGGCTAACCAAAATGAAGATGTGAACATAGAAAGCTATTGGTTGGCATGAAACTTTAGAATACCTCTTCTCTCTTATAAATAAATGGAAAGCCAAAGTCTCTCTAGTGGTGCAATATGAGGAAGATCCGGGTAGAGAACCAGTGCAATCATAGATATAGTGAGAGACATATGTGCTATAAATAAAGAGATTGAAAATCAATTAAAGGCCACAGTTTCATGTGGTGTAGTTTCTAATGTAGAAGAGGCATTACATGGCTTGTATAATGGTATAAAGAAATACATTAAGGAAAAGGTGAAGGAACAAACCTACTTAAGAATACTAGAAATATCATTAAAGTCATGGGATCAATGCAGAAAACATTAATATATATGGGGTAGGTCATTGAAAAAGGAATTTGTAAAGACCTCTCAATTATAACCATGGACAATATTGGTATATGCCACACATATTCTGATTGTACCAATGAAAGATTGACAAAATGGAATGATCAGGTAAGAAAACTATCTCTCCGAGTTTCATGATCTAATTTCGAGAGGAAATCAAAATTTTTATAAGACTCAGTCATGGAAGTGTTTAACGGAAACCATGAATTGGTTTCTAGTGAAGAGTTTGTTATATCGCTTAGTTAATTATTGGTTAATTTTCAAAGGAGAATAACATAGGAAAATAAATGAGAAACTTTTCATGTCATTAAGATTGTTTCCAAAATCAAGGGAAAACAGAGAAAATAGAGATGTTGAAGGAAATTGCAAAAAAACAAATGTTACTCAACAAGTTTTGCTTGACAAGGCTAGTGTGCTATTTAGAAAACCAATTTTTGACATAGGAAAGATATATAGAGATTATAATATTTTCAAAGAATTCATTTATGCGACATAAAATAAGGATGATAAAAAAGTCCCCACATAAAAAAAACAAACAGTAAAGTAACTTTACATGTAAACTCAAATCAACACCAACCCATAATTAAGGAAGAACCACAATGAATCATAAGTGGCAATATTTGAGCTAGATGGGAAAGAAATGAAATATGTATGACATGTAAATAGATTAATATTTATAATTGATTGAATTTTTGTATATATATTCCAAATTTTATACTTATCTAAACATGCACTTAGTAGTTGTACATCTGAAACTACTAAGTGACCACTAAGCTCCAAATATGTTGTTGTGGCATAACCTAGCAGATGCTAGGCTCAACAAATCTTCCTTTAATTTATTAATTCTTTTCATCATATTTTCTTGAAGTATTACGTTCTAACAAAGATGTAGTGGTCTCTAAGTTCATACTATCTTAATTTAATTTGTTAAATCCTAGCGACCTCTAAGATCCAAATAATCTATTGGGACATAACGTAGCAGACACTAAGCTCACAATATCTTACTTTATATTGTTAAATATTAGCGATCACTAATATCCAAATATTTTTTGTGGCATAACCTAGTGGATGCTAAGAAAAAAATATCATTCTTTGACTTGTTAAATGCTAGCTAATAAGGCCATAAATTACCATTATTTTTTCCTTCTAAGTTACGTTTGAAAGTGGATTTAAATGTAATCTAGGAATTTCTCATTTTCTTTAGATAAAATATAGGATATATATCTTGTTCATTCTTTAGAAATATTTTTTTATCTATTGTGTTGACTAATCCTATTAATTATTTAGGAAAAGATGCAAAGTCTTGTGTATGCAGCCATAAAGGAAAGATAATCCTAGTATTAGGAAAATGGAACTAGTCATGAACAAAGTGCATATAAACTCAAATATGATTTCATATCTAATATTCCTCTCGAAAAATTATGCAAGTTCAAAAAAGAATCATCTCAATCTGAGATAGCATGTAAAATTTATAGTTGTTGGAGTTAGCTCTAAAACCTATAACATTAGCTCCAGAACCATTGGTTTTAGCTCCGAACTTGCATCAACAAAGTAATGTTAGCTCTAGAACCATTGGAGTTAGCTTTGGAACCTGCATCAATAGAGTAACGTTAGCTCCGGAACCTATAAAGTTAGCTCCAGAACCTGCAACGTTACCTCCAAACCATTAGAGCTAGCTCTGGAACTTGTAATGTTAGCTATGGAACCATTGGATTTAGCTCCAAAACCTACATCAAAAAAGTAACGTTAGCTCAGAACCATTGGAGTTAGCTCTAGAACTTGCATCAATAGAGTAACGTTAGCTCAAACCTACATCAATGGAATGATAGTTTTTGAGGAATTGTGAAAAATTAGAGAATCCAATGAGAAATATGAGAGAGGTTTTTATTCATAGAAATGTGTTTAAAAAAATATCATTCATATTTTCTACAGATTTTACCAATGAAGAGAAATCTAACTTTTTGTGAGCTGTAGTCTGAGGAAAAAATATATCGATTTAACACTAAAAGTTCCATAAATAGAAACAGAAAAATTCAAAAAGAATATATGAGAGAGGTTTTTGTTCATAGAAATTTTTTTAACAAAACCTCATTCAAATTTTCTATAGGTTTTACCAATGAAGAGAAATCTAAATTTTAGTGAGATGAAGTCCGAGGAAAAAGTGTATCACACAAGCACTAAAAGTTCCATAAAAAGAAATAGAAATATTAGAACGAAAAATATGAGAGATGTGTTTATTCATATTAATGTGTTTAATAGAAACCTCATTCATATTTGCTACAATTTTTACCAATGAAGAGATATCTAACTTTTAGTGAACTATAGTCTGAGGAAAAAGTGTATCAGATAAGCATCAAAAGTTCCACAATCAAAAACAGCAAAGTCAAATGAAAAATTTAGGAAATTTATTTAGTAAAAATCACCCTTTAAGGAAAAACCTCCTTCTAATAATGTAGGAGAATAAAATCATTGTGATTCTTGTTACCGAAAAGCAAGGAGAAGATTTGGGAGTAAATCTTCCTAAAACAACGAGATAAGACTTTGACTCCAATAATATATCTCTCTCCATATTTTATGGAGATAAAGATCTTAGTTGTTAGGATTAGAATAAAGATAAGATCAGATTGTATTTCCTAAAATAAGGATTTGGTTGGATGCATGAATTATAAATGCAACCTTCCACACTAAGATATGTAATTCTTTTCTCCCAAGAAATAAAGATATGTTCTTTCCTCTCAAATATTATGTAGTTTTAAAATCTCGGAAGTATGATTTAAATTCTCTTCCAAGGAATGATTTGACCACTCATTTCAAGGAAGATGGATCTATGTATTTATGTTTATGTTTATTCATTTGTTTGTAATTCATTTTGTTGTATTGTTTTTATCTTTGTATTGTGAAAATTCAGTCTGTTGTGAACCTGTAGGTGTTTTGTTTAATTATGTTTATTTCCAATTCAACAATTTCAATTTATGCAAGTGTGTTTTTATTCTTGCAAGTGTGATTTCTTTCATGCAAATGTGATTTATTTCATGTAAACTTTATTTTGCAAGTGTCCCTTTATTTCTGCAAGTGTGATTTATTTTATGCAAGTTTTGTTTGTGTTTAAAGGAGTTATTTTCCAAAGATCTTCTTCTCTTAATGCATACATCCATCAAACACCAGCCCTAGATTGAAATTATTAATGGTGAGGATTGATGACCCTCATCATTTTGGCGTCGTTGTCGAGGACACAGTGTTATTAGGAGATTCAGAGTTCTCTAAAAGAATATTCTAGTGACAATAGAATACCTTTTAGCAAATTCTGTGATAGGAAGTATTTAGAGGTAGTTTTTAAACTTTTATTTTCTACAAGTAGATTAAAATTTTATTTCTACAATTAGGAATATTAGATTGTAAATATTTATCTCCCCACAAACTAACTCTGTGTATAAGAAAATGATTGTGATGTTTGATCAAGAAGGTATAATGGTATGAACAAAGAATTCAAATCTGAAGTAGATCCAGCTTGATGAAATATCATATGTCATTCTGATAACCACCACCATTTCCCCTTGTATCAACTAACAACTCAATGATCTTATTACACATAACCTTAGTAAAAAAATGGCTTATCCATTTGTAATAATGAAGTGGTAGCATTTCTAATTAACTCCATCCATATTCAGGGATTTCATTAAAGCCAAAATAAAAACCAACTCATAATAAATCCACCCATCCAAATTAGTTTTTCATCCCATAATAAAATTCAATCCTTGAACCATATCCATTAGAAAAAAAAAAATTCATGTCTTTCAATTTCTTCATTTTTGTATATGCTTGTATAACATTAAGAAGAAATTATTGTGAATATCAAGGAAAGCACTTTTTTCATGATAACATCCATAGGAATTTCCAGAGTTATTCTTGCACCTACATGCATATTTTTGAGCATCGACAAGATCAACTAAGGAGCATTTTGGAGGAACCCACGATACATAACACAATCCATCTCCTGAGATCACTAGTTTGGGATTTGAATATTACTTTGGTGATTCTAATAATGCACAATTCAAGTTGGGCTTTAAAGAACTAGAAATTATCTACATAATTTTTGGAAATCTTCTTGGAGTTACCAAGTATGCAAAGAGGTTTTTATGAGATCTCAAACATTGCTTCTTATTTTACATAGGTTGTACTTTGATGAATATAGTTTGATGATGGATCAAATATTTTTCTAATCTTTCTCATGTTATCATTTCAACACAAAAAAATCTTTGATTGGAAAACCAGCTTTGTTGGCTAATCAAATCCAAAAGGGGGCGGCTCTTATTCAAATGAAATAAAATGTTACCCGGTGGATTTGTTCTCGGCACTATTTGACCATGTTAACAATAGGATGACAAGAAAACTAGAGGTATGATCAATTTATTTTGTTCCACTATTTTATTTTTAAGCTTTCTCATAAGTCTCGTTATAGCTAGATCCAATTCTAATATCTCCAAAGAAGAAAAATAAAATTCATATCTCCCTACATACAAATATAAAAATATGTGCATCTCTTTTCAATCAAACTTTTGGAGTCTAATTTATGAGAAGCCATGAATAAACAACATTCATGAGGACATGTATGATCTTAGGTGTGGGAGAGAAGGAGAAGCATGAAGTATGCATTTTGATTTTAAATATGAGGTGCAAGGATAGCAAAGGAGATCCACACAAGAACCTATTGTACAAGAAAGAAAATCAAAAACAGAAAAGGAGATCCACACAAGAACTTGTTGTACAATAAAGAAGATCAAAAATAGCAGAAGGAGATCCACACAAGAACCTTTTATACAAGAAATAAAATCAAAAACAACAGAAGGAGATCCACAAAATAACATGTTATACAAGAAAGAAAATCAAAAATAGCAGAAGGATATCCACATAAGAACCTATTGTACAAGAAATAAAATAAAAAACAATAGAAGGAGATCCACACAAGAACCTGTTGTACAAGAAATAAAATCAAAAACAGCAGAAGGAGATCCACACAAGAACCTGTTGTAAAATAAAAAATCAAAAACAACAAAAGGATATCCACACAAGAACTTGTTATACAAAAATAAATCAAAAACAACAAGAAGATCCATATAAGATTTTTTCCTTAAACTATAGATGGAATGCATACATGCATAATCTCAATGGTGAGAAGACTCTAAGAAGTGGAGATAATAATCTAGTGCATGAGGACATGCATAAGATTGGGTGTGGGGAAATGATGAGTCCATAAATTGGCCATAAATTACCATTATTGTGTCCTTCTAAGTTACCTTTGAAAGTAGATTTAAATGTAATCAGGAAGTTATAGTTTTCTTAAGATACGATATAGGATATATATCTTGTTCATTCTTTATAAATCTTTTGTTATCTATTTTGTTGACTAATCATATTGATTATTTGGGAAAAATACAAATTCTTATGTATACAGCCATAAAGGAAAGATAATACTAGTATTGGGAAAATGGAACTGATCATCAAAATTGTATCTAAACTCAAATATTATTTCATATCTAGATTCCTCTTGAAACATTATGCAAGTTCAAATAAAGAATCATCTCAATATGATATTGCATGTAAAAGTTATAGTTGTTAGAGTTAGCTCCGGAACCTATAACGTTAGCTCCGGAACCATTGGATTTAGCTCTAAAACCTACATCAACAAAGTAATGTTAGCTCTGGAACCATTGGAGTTAGCTCTAGAACCTACATCAATAGAGTAACGTTAGCTCTAGAACCTATAAAGTTAGCTCTGGAACTGCACATGTTAGCTCCAGAACCATTGGAGTTAGCTCCAACTCCGTAAAGTTAGCTCTGGAACCATTAGATTTAGCTTTGGAACCTACATCAACAAAGTAACGTTAGCTCCGGAACCATTGGAGTTAGCTCTAGAACTTGCATCAATAGAGTAATGTTAGCTCCGAACCTACATCAACAGAATGATAGTTTTTGAGGAATTGTGAAAAATTAGAGAAGCCAATGGGAAATCTAAGAGAGGTTTTTTTGAGAGCAATATGTTTAACAAAAACCTCATTCATATTTTCTACAAGTTTTACCGATGAAGTGAAATATAACTTTTAGTTATTTGTAGTTTAAGGAAAAGGTGTATCAAACAAGCACTAAAAGTTCCATAAAATGAAACAAAAAAGTTAAATGGAAGATCTCGAGAGATTTTTGTTCATATAAATATTTTTAACAAAAATTCATTCATATTTGCTACAGGTTCTACAAATGAAAAAAATCTAACTTTTAGTGAGTTGTAGTTCGAGGGGAAAGTGTGTCACATGAGGACTAAAAGTTCTATAAACAAAATAGAAAAATTCAAATAGAAAATATGAGAGATATTTTTGTTCATAGTAATGTGTTTAAAGAAAACCTCATTTATATTTTCTACATTTTTTATCAATGAAGAGATATCTAACTTTTAGTGAACTCGTAGTCTAAGGAAAAAGCATATCGACACAAGCATCAAAAGTTCCACAATCAAAAAAATAATTCAAATGGAAAATCTAGGAAATGTGTTTGGTTAAAATCATATTTTGAGGAAAAACCTCCTTCCAATAATGTAGAAAATTAAAATCATTATGATTCTTGTTACCGAAAAGCAAGGAGGAGATTTGGGAGTAAAATTTCCCAAAACAAAGTGAGATAAGACTTTGACTCCAATAATATCTCTCTCCATATTTAGTGGAGATGGAGATCTTAATTATTGGGATTAGAATAAAGATAAGATCAGATTGTGTTTCCTAAAATAAGGATTTGGTTGGATGCATGAATTATAAATGTAACCTTCCACAATGAGATATGTAATTCTTTTCTCCCAAGAAATAAAGATTTGTTCTTTCCTCTCAAATATTATGTCATTTTAAAATCTCAAAAGTATGATTTAAATCTTTTTCCAAGGAATATGTTGGCCACGATTTCAAGGAAGATGGATCTGTATTTATGTTTATGTTTATTCATTTTTCTGTAATTCATTCTTTTTATTGTTTTTATCTTTTTATTGTGAAAATTCAGTATTTTGTGAACTACAGTGTTTCGTTTAATTATGTTTATTTCCATTTCAGCAATTTCAATTTATGCAAGTGTTTTTTTATTCCTGCAAGTTTTATTTCCTTCATGCAAGTGTGATTTATTTCATGCAAACTTTATTTCTACAAGTGTGTCTTTATTTCTGCAAGTGTGCCTTTAAATTTCTGCAAGTGTGATTTATTTTATGCAAGTTTGGTTTGTGTTTAAAGGAGTTATTTTCCAAAGATATTCTTCTCTTAATGCATACAGTCATTAGACACCATCCCTAGATTGACATTATTAATGGCAAGGATTGACGACCCTCGTCACTAGCCACACATAAGCTAGAAATATTATATTGTGGAAGTACATAGATGTCGATCAACTCAAAATATGCTAATTTAAATTTTTAAATCCTACCATGAATTACCTCCAAATATTATGTTTTAAAGATAGATAAAATGCTAAGCTCCTAGTATATTATTAAATGTGTTAAATATTGACAATTGTTATGCTCCAAATATTATGTGTTAAATCCTCATGAACACTAAGCTTAATTTATTATGTCATTGCATAAAATAGCAGCCTCTAAGCTCAAATTATCTTCCCTTAGGTTGTTAAATCCTTTCAAATTTTTTTCTCAAAATATTATGTTGTGGTAGTATGTAATGTACCACTAAGTTTGTAATATTTTAATTTAATGTGTTAAATCCTAACGACCACTATGCTCCAAATATTATGCATTAAATCCTAACAAGCGCTAAGTTTAAATTATTATGCCATCAGTGAACTAACTAGTGGTTCTTAAGCTCAAATCATCTTCCTTTAATTTTTTAAATCATGTCAAAATGTTTTCTCAAAATATTGTGTTGTATCAATATGTGGCAGCCGCTAAGTTTATACTATCTTAATTTAATTTCTCAAATACTAGTGACCACTAAGATCCAAATAATATGTTGCAAAGATAAACTAGCAGATGTTAATCTTGCAATATCTTACTTTATTTTTTTAAATCTTAGTGACCACTATGGTTCAAATATTATATTGTCGTAGTGTCTTGGCAGCCACAAAGCTCAAAATATTTGTAACTTCCTAGCGATCGCTGAGCTCCAAATATGTTATTTTAGCATAACTTAGCGGTTTCCAATCTCACAATATATTACTTGTTTTTGTTAAATCCTAACAATAGCTAATCTCTAAATAATATGTTGCAGCATAACCTAGTGGACATTAAGATAAAAATATCATTCTTTAATTTGTTAAATACTAGTGACCCTAAAGTTTGAAATACTATGTTTTTGGAGTACATAGCGCCGCTAATCTCATATTATCTTGTGGTAGTGCATAGCTGACTGTGAGTTCCAAATATTATTTTATTGCATATCCGATCGGCCGCTAAAATCATAATATTTTAATCTAATTTTTTAAATTCTAACCACCGCTAGGCTCTAAATATTTTTTGGTGGCTTAGCCGAGTGGACGCTAAGCTCCCAATATTATTTGGTGGCATAGCCTACCACCAGCTTCTAAGCTCAAAAAATCTTACTTCAAATTCTTAAATCCAAATAGTAAATTCAGCTAATGTATATAGATCTTGTTTTCATAAAACAAAATTTGTCTACCTTATTTACTCTCGAGACTTTATAAATCAGCCTTCTATGTGTTATACTATTATATAGATTTATATTTTTGATGATATTTAAACAAATTTTTTAACTTTTTCGACAATTTGAGAAACCTAGACTAGTAGCTGAGAAACTATACAATAAGTTTTTTTATAATGAAAATATTTTGTTACTTATGGAAAAAAACCAAATGAGACACGTGGCCACTAACCTAAATGGATGTTTTCTCCAAAAATAATTATATCCTATCAGTTTTTAGGTTAAACAACTTTTTTCATGATTGAGTGTATTCCGATAGGAGAAATCAAATTGAAAATCTAAAAGTGATAAAAAAATTATGAAGTTTACATTTACATACATACATACATATACTTGTAGAATCATGAATTATTATATATAACAACACTCTATCTTTCACCAATAATATGTAGCATATTAAAAATTATGTTTTAAATGAATTTTATTATCTTTGGTTTCACATTTAATTCAAATAAATTTCTAGTTTTGTAAATTGGTGGTTGAAATAAAGAATTATATCATCATGACTACAAAGCTATGTGATTTTTTGGCATGGCTTACTGAGCGGAAAAGGAAATATAAATTTAAATATATAGTGATTAAAATTTATATTTAATAATATTTATGCATATATATAATATGTTTATCTTCCATTGTACAAAGAATAGCTTGTTAAGACATTAAATTTGACTATTTCTACATGGGAATATGTATATAATTGAAAATATTAATCACAGAATTGAAAACCTAATTTTTTTTATATTTTTGAAGCATTTTATCAACCTCAAATATCTTCCCAGAATGTCAACATGGAAACCATATAAACAATGTACAATGAAATAATTACCTAGGTTTATTTCTATCATCATAATAAAAAAGTAGAAAAGGTAGTCGTAAGGAATATCTAAACAATACATTAGGTCTCACAAACCATTAAAAAATTTAAAATTTCACTATGTGGCAGGACATCATTATTTGGGAAAAACAATCATTAGAATGAGAGAAAAAACTCTACAAAAACAAATCCAGAGAGAGACATAGAAGGGTGGAAATGGGAAATTGTTCAACAGAGATAAACACTAGAGTCAAGAGTGATTTAATTTTATTTTGTTCGGACACAACAAAAATTGCATTTTCATGAAGAAAAAGGTGGTTTGACAAGGTGATCAAATGGAGCTGGAAAGTAGGGTTGGACTATGAACCACGATTCGACAGGAAAAGTAGGGTTGAATTTCCATGAAAAACACAAGAACTAGTCTAAGACAGGAAATGACTCAATAAGCACGCAATCAAAAAAGGAACAAATTACTATAATATATGTTTCTAATAAATACCTAATTTAGATATGAGATTATTGCGTGCTTAGTGATGTCTTTTAAACCTCCATCTACTGCATCAAAAAAACTATCTGCATGATTCTATTTGGAACCCCTTTTGCTTGCCTCCTTTATGTGCATCCTTTGTGTCCTCCTTTGTGAGCATCCTTTGTATGCCTACTCTGCAAATAATATTATAATTGTTACCCCATTGTTCCCTTGCAAAAATGGTCATGATTTGTGCACTCGACCCTCGTAATCTATGGCCTACTTGTATTGTTTTATAATTTCACGAGTTGCTTTTTTATATGACCAAAAAATAGAAACCCAAAAAAATAGTTCTCTCTGGAGTATTTAATAAAAAATCGCACATTCCACATTATAAATTTTTAAAATATAAAAAACCACGAGATATGAAAATTTGACTTTCCCCTTATTAAGAAAAAGTGTGGGATATTGAAATTTCAAATACTCTCAAATGTGGGGGAATTCACAATTTGAAATTTGAATTTACCCCTCATTAAGAAAAGGTGTGGGATATCAAAAAAAAATCAAAACAACACCATTTTTTATTGTTTATAGCATATATTAATATAAATGTAATAAAAAATATATTATAAGAAAACAAAATAAATAAATTCTAAAAATGTATACGCACATTTATTTTTAATTTTTATCAAAATCGATCTTGACATTGTTAGATGTAGTGCACTGATAATTTAATATAATTCTCTAATTAAAATATGCCACATGGCAAGTTTGAACTAGATAGTTAGGAAACAATATAATTGACACATTTATTATGAAATTTATATATAAAGAAACACCTATAAAATATTTTAAACTTATATAAATCCACAATATTATTATATAAATAGTACAAACTAAAATGATGACACTTGGCATGAAATTTCTAAAATTTGTAATGGTGTTATTTACATTTTACATTAGTAACCATAAACTATAACTTTATAATTTACACATATTTCACATCGATTTATATATAGGAAAAAACTTATGAACCACTAACCTCCATTGTTATGATTTGTTATTCCAACACATGCTCTAAAATAATAAAGAGTTGGGTCTTATTAGCCGCTAAGATATTCATTGAATTAGGTGCTAATGAACTACCATCCATGTTTTTTGTTGTCCATTTATTTATCCATGAGAAGGCTAGCACCCGCTATCCTCAATATTTTCTAGGATTCCTTTATAGCAATGTATGAAACATTACAAGTTTTCCAACTCAATTATAATAACTGGATAGATGAGGAGAAAGCATAGCGCCACCGAGATCTGTAATTTTTTTATTTGTTTGGTTTTTTTAAATTAAGAAATTGTTGATCCTATCAACCGCTATGTCATTCCTTTCAATCAGTAATGCAACTTAACAATTGCTAAGAATTTTCTTTATACGAATCAATGTGAATTATATGTCACAAAGAATATATATTATGAGAACTACATAAGGTTTGATCCCTCTCGAGGTATGTAGTGCAACACTTGGCTCTGCTAGGGATAGTCCAACCAATATGATACAATTATAATCAATGAAAATTACTATCGATCCAAAGTTGTACAAATAGTGTTTACAATGACAAGAGGTAATGGTAGGATCCTAGTAGCTACTAAGTTAGACCATGATATTGTAGAAATTAATCTGATCTAATACAAAGAATCCATGAAATAGCTACACAGACAATAATTGAAATCAACAACTCTATATTATATTTTTATTATACATTCACTATTTCATTACACTCCATTATATAGGAGATGTAAAATAACAATCATTATAACAACATTTGTCTTCATGTACAACCATACACCCATGGTTTCAACTCTCACCAATATAATAATAAAACAATACTAATTGTTTTATTATTCTAACTTACTAACTTACCACATACTAACCACATTTTACATTTACTATTTACATTTACATAGTAAATGTACTTTCACTAATTTACCATAATAATAATTACACGTGTAATTATTATTCACCCATACAAATAGAGCACTAATATATATTTCTAACATTCCCCCTTAGTGCGAACATGGGAAAACCTGCTTTGTACTTCAACGCGTCCGCTTATAGCATGCTCATGATCCTGGATGGTTTCAAGGACAATACCAACAACCTCTGGATGGTTTTCCAAGTGGTTAACCAACAACCACACATCGATGGTTTTTGAGGACAATATTACAACAACCTCTCGGATAGTTTTTCTCGGATAACTAACAACCATGATATCATGATGATGCAGTAGTATCAACAACTCTCATCATTATCTCACTTTGAGAGGGAATAACATAGAAATCCTAACAAATCATTGCTCATACATACATAGAAAAAGCTGACATACATGGAAATGGAACATTGGATCATGTTCCCCCCCTCAATGTGAAATTTCCACTTATTGAAAACAGGATCACTGCAAACTGAGGCACACCACACTGGAAGCACTAAAATCAAACTGCACACACAACTCACAATGTCACCAAAGCGAGCATGCGGCCCCGCTGCTGGTAATCGACGAGAGGTCGCTGAATGACCTCCAACCTCCGATGCCTCCTGCCTCCGATAAATTCACTTAGTATAGAAATTCTTCATAATTATAGTCAATTTCATTTGTTATTTGTTCATCTCTAGTTTCCCATTCTACAATTTTGCTTACATCTGTAGGTGCTTTTTCATTTCCATCTACTATCCTCCATAGATTTTTATTCATTAACTGCATCTGAATTTTTACTCTCCATGTATGGAATTTCAACCCATTAAATTTATCTAATGGTGTATCCATTTTGCTGAATCTAAATATCCAAAAAAATTGAATGCAGATTTGAATTACCTTTGATTCTCTGATTTCTTCAAAAAAACAACAGTGATCAATGTGCTGTATAGTAAATTGCACGTTTCTCCCAAACTATGAACTGGGTTTTGCTGAAATTTCTACTGTAGCTTTCTGTATAACAGATCATTCCACACGCAAAATTTTGGAGAAACCCAGATCGTGAAACAAAAGTTACGAGATCATCTTCGAGACAGATTTAACCTGCTCTGGTACCAAATGTAGAAATTAATCTGATCTAATACAAAGAATCCATGAAATAGCTACACAGACAATAATTGAAATCAACAACTCTATATTATATTTTTATTATACATTCACTATTTCATTACACTCCATTATATAGGAGATGTAAAATAACAATCCTTACAACAACATTTGTCTTCATGTACAACCATACACCCATATGGTTTCAACCTCTCACCAATATAATAATAAAACAATACTAATTGTTTTATTATTCTAACTTACTAACTTACCACATACTAACCACATTTTACATTTACTATTTACATTTACATAGTAAATGTACTTTCACTAATTTACCATAATAATAATTACACATGTAATTATTATTCACCCATACAAATGGAGCACTAATATATATTTCCTAATAGATATGTTATTCTATCGCTATTTTCAAATTAAGAAATTGTTAATCCTAGTGTCCTTTATCTCATTCCTTTCAATTGGTAATAGATATTAGAGGTCACTAATCATTTTCTTTGATACGAACTGATGTGAATTATATGTTACAAAGAATATATCTTATGAGAACTACATAAGGTTTGATCCCTCTCGAGGGTATGTAATGCAACACTTGGCTCTACTAGGGATAATCCATCCAATATGATAAAATTATAATTAATGAAAATTACTATCAATCCAAAGTTGTACAGAGATAGTGTTTATAATGAAAATAGGTAATGGTAGGATCCTGTTGGTCTACTTAAGATAGACCATGATTTTTTATTCTATCACTATTTTCAAATTAAGAAACTATTGAACCTAGTGGCCATTGTGTCATTCCTTTCAATAAGTAAAGTAGTTTAGTAGTTGTTAAGCATCTTCTTTGATATGAACCAACGTGAATTATATCTTAAAAATATATATCTTATGAGAAATACATAAGGCTTGATTCCTCTCAAGGGTATGTGGTACAATAATTGGCTCCGCCAGTGATATAGTCTATCCAATATTATACAATTATAATCAATGAAAATTACTAGCGATCCAAAGTTGTACAAATAGTGTTTACAATGACAAGAGGTAATGGTAGGATCCTAGTAGCTACTAAGCTAGACCCTTATTTTTATTCTATCGCTATTTTCAAATTAAGAAATTGTTGATCCTAGTGGTCATTATGTCATTCCTTTTATTTAGTAATGGATCTTAGCAGTCACTAAGAATTTTCTACAATACAAACCGATGTGAATTATATGTCATAAAGAATATATCTTATGAGAACTACATAAGGTTTGATCCCTCTCGAGGGTATGTAGTGCAGCACTTAGTTATGTTAAGCATAGTTCAAAAATATGATACAATTATAATAAATGAAAAATAATAACAATTCAAAGTTGTGCGACATATAGTGTACATGACAAGAGGTAATGGTAGGAGCCTAGCAGCTACAATGCTAGACCATGATTTTTTATTCTATCACTATTTTCAAAATACAAAACTATTGATCCTTGCAGCCCTTTCTATTTCATTCCTTTCAATAATTAATAGATGTTAGTGGTCGCTAAGAATTTTCTTTGATATGAACTGATGTGAATTACATGTTATGCACAATATATTCCAAGGCCCAATTTCAAATAAGAACCGTTATCTCTTAGCAGTCACTAAGTTATTCCTTGAAATATGTGTTAATAAACAACTAATAAAAATTGTTTATGTATATATTAATTAATTAGTGACCACTAACTCCATTATTGTGATTTGTTTCTCAAACACTCTCTTCAAAATATGAAAAATTATATATTAATGGCCTTTACGCTAGTCCATTCAATAGGTGTAAATGAACAACAAGGAATGTTTTAAACTATCCATTTATATGTTGACTAGAATCCTATCTGCCACTAAGATCTATATTTTCTAACTTTCATGTCATGCTATCTATGGAATGTTATAGGTTTCGACACAAGGATAATCCTTTCAAAATATGTTGCATGTTATTTGGCTAGAATTTTTTTGGATTATTTTTTTTATTATTGATTTTATACACAAAATATGAATTATTGTAACCAGTTGAAGGTTAGATATCATGTCCAGTTGAAGCCTAGTAGTCATTAACCATTAATTTAATTACTCTCCAATGATAAAAATTAATGAAATCTAAAGGTTGGTGATCATGAGGTTAATGCTTAATATTCATTATCAAACAATTTGAAACAATAAATTTACACTTCATATGTGAACTAACTATTAATTTATTCTACTCTAATTACAGTAAAATGTCTTCTCATTGTTCGTACTCTATTCTCAAATTTCATTCATTATAGGCGTTGAGTATTAGAATAAATGAGATGAGGAATGGTTTGTTGAAATTTATTCTACTGAAAACTACTATGTCCACTGTGGTTCTTTTTTTTATAGATGGTATAAATTAGGGACTCAATATTATTATATCGTCATAAGTTATTGATTCGAGGACACTACGTGTTTAGGTCGAATGCATTGACTTTGAAAATAATAAGTTTCTTATTATGGATATGGATTTGGATGTTTCTTTATTCAAGAAATAGGAAATGCAAGCCTCAATAGACAAACAACCATATTCATGTTCACTATATGGTTGGAATTTGGGGATGTTAATAGATTCTAACAAAATTGGATATTCAAATGTAGAAGACATTAATAATGGAAATCTTACAATACTCAAAAAATTATATATAAATGATAAAACCTCTTCTATTTGTCATTTTTTTAATAGAACAGTTTGCTTTCACCTCCAAAACATGTCAATTTTTTTACTATGATGAGGTGAACATATTTGGCTAAATTAGAGATTGTCCCATCTAAATCAAATTTTCATGGGTTGAAAAATAATACTAAATCATCTACATTGTTGAAGAAAGCAACCATTATATTTGCGAAAATAGAACTTTCAACTATTCAATAGTTTCATTTGTTTTTGTTCAATGGTGAATTATTTTGTTTCAAATTAATGACCTTATATTTCCAATCCAGATGATATATGTTCCATTTTATAAATGTTATTCACACAAAGGCATGCAATTCTTCTTCCATGTTTGTAGTCTATGAATAATGTTTTAGAACTCCAAGACTCGAAATACCTAGAAAAGGGATGATGTTAAGTTTATATACTTGATGGCCAACATATAATATGTGCCCCAAAATTATTTGGGCTCGAGATATTACAAGTCTTTACATTCAGGCTACGATTTTGAAAGGCTCGTATTGTGTCTCTAAAAGCATCTATCGAAGCCATTTCTAATATTTGCAAATAATAAAATCAAGTAAACAAAAATTAAATAGAAACCAAGTTTATTGATTTGTTGTACAAAGCTAGATCAATTTTGCAATCACTAGGATGTCCTCAATGGCCTGGATTGACAAAAACAAAACAAAAAGTGGAAGGTAATTTATTTAATTTTATTGCATTGATTGTTAACATTTACTTTTTTCATATAAAAACATAAAAACTATGTTTGTCCTTTGAATGCAGAGCTTTGAGAATCAATTCCTTTTGATTTTCCAAGTGCAAAAAAGAGATTCTATACAAAAAAATGGACTTTTCTATTGTTTCCTAATGATATATGGACTAAATGGACAACAACATTTCAGTTGTTTAGATCAAGTGGACTTTATTTTTCACCTATTAAATATAATTAAGTTAACTTTCATCCAAATTTAATGGAAATATTCATAGCCAATTCATTTCAGGGCTACTAGAGGAATGACCAAAAGAACTATCGATTAGGAGATAAAGTAAAATAAAGGTATTTATACTTAACTATATCTATTGAGGTAGGTGTAATAGAAGAGACATTTGATTCTTACTAGTCAAAGAATAAAAGGAGATAGAAAAATGAGAGAAAAAGTTATACATTATTTGAAAAATAAACATCCAAATAATATTCTATTGCCATCCTGTAGTGAATCCAATGTAATTGAAAAATTTAAATTACATGAATCACACTACCGCTAGTTTCTATACTATTAGGTGAAGAGAGAAAAGGAAAAGAAAATATGATTCCCAAATAGGGGATAAAAAATGGGATGAAAAAAGGACCCTATGGTGGAAGGATTTTTTCCCATCAAAGCTCAAAAAATATTAGACAACTATGTGATGTTAATGGAAGAAAATATACCAAAGAAGATGGAAGACACATAAGATTTTACTTATCAATGTGCATATCCATTTCAAATTCTATGAACTTTATCAGCTATTCCTGCAACCAATCCTTTCAATTCCAAATGTGTGATCTCTTGTAATTTTAGCAATTTATCTAGCAATATAATAATATAGTTGCTAACATTTATTAGAACCAACTAGTGTGTTGGATTGTATTATTATTGTTCTCATACAAATTTATTATTAAAAAATGTTAAGAGAAATAGTAAAAATATACATAGAAAATTTTAAAGATAGTGGATAATCAATTCTAGATGGATGCTATAGACTCTATGACAACAACAAGAAATTTAAAATTTTGTGTCTTATGTACACAATAACTAGTTTGCACAACTGTGACAATAATGATGATGATAGATAAGAAGTCACTAGGGATTGGATGGAGAAACTACCACAAAAATTAGTAACTGCAAGAGAAATTGGCCTACAAGGAAACATCTATCCTTTTCCTTATGAATGATCATATGATTTATGGGTTGAGATGTTCACTCGATGTTGTTCCCAAAATTCTATAATAATAGTGCTTTATGATGGCAGTGTCACACTATGTGCATTAGTTTATTCCAATCTATCTTCTATTTTATTGTTGAGACACATAGTCAATAAATGTTTTTGAAACATTACTATTCTCATATGAAGAAAGTTTCATCGTCGAATAAAACTTAAACATGTAATTTTGTTTAATGGATTTGAACTGATATAAGCTACTTATACATTTATTATTTATGCAGACAACAACAAAAAATATATGATTTGATGTATAACCTTTTAACTTGATGCTACATAACCAGTTCAACATGGTGATTGACCTTCAATCATTTTATAAATATGTTTAATGACCTTTATTTTAAAATTCCATGGTTTTTTGTTAATTTGAAAATACTCTCTGTTTTATAGTTCTGATGATAGATGAGGATAAATCATTCACATATGGCATGAATACGCAATAAAATATTGGTATATTAGTTGTATGTATTATAAACAAAAACCGTTAATAATCCCCACAAATTTATAATACAATTAGATGTTTATGCAAAAAACACAACCAGAGAATCGAGAAAGTAATTGTGGAGGCGTGTGGGGTATCCAACATGAATATGCGGTCAAAACTTGGTATGTTAGACATGTGTATTTTTAAACAAAACCATTTATAAGGCTCACAAATTTATAGAAAATGATATCAACTAACTCTAGAAGAGGACCATTTTCAAAGGAGGAATAACCAAATAACCTATTTCAAATGTTCATGGTGGCATCTAATGCTCCACAGTTTGTAGTTACCATTTCATAACTAACAGACATTAGTTTCGATGCTTAGTGTAACCAATACTGGCATAGCCTTGCAATCACTAATCCAAATCAATAGCTCAGAACTATTTTCTACCAAAGGATGGTCCAACGAATATATCATGTACCCTAGTGGTTTCTTAAAATCATTCACAAAATAGAGAATAATTGATATTACCATGGATAGAACTATATTTTTTAATTAATATTTCATTTTCCATGGCATGAAATCAATTATGAATTGATTAATGTTTTTTTGTAATACATCTTGCATCAAAAGAACCAGCAATGGGTAAGGGTGATGCAAGCCAAGCCACAAGCTCAATCGGTAAGTGGTAGCCTCCTAAAGTGTTGATATTGAACTTACCATATTACCACAGAGACCACTATGTTTTTTCAATTATGATTTCATTTTCCATAGCAATAGCTAGATTATGAATAGATTAATGTTTATTTGAAATATATCTTACATCAAAGGATCTAGTCAGGGTAAAGATGATGAAATCTTGGATGCAAAGCTCGATCGATATATGGTAGCCATAAGATAAAATGTTGATTATTTCCATTGGCTAGAATCGATATGCGTCTGATTAAAATAAAAAATATTTACTTCCCTACATTTGGCCACAAGAATTACTTACTTATTCTAGATTTGTAGGGCTTCTTATATGAGAAAAACTAATCACCATATAAGTAGATGTCATTCAATTTCATCAAGGAGACTATCACCTTATGAGGAGGCTTGAAAGAATTTATAAAGTCATTATCAAAAAAATTTGAAATGGGATTATGGTTTGAAAAAATCACTTTTGTTGATGTTGAAAAGCTGAAAAAGGCCTTCAATAAAAAATTATCAACTAAATTAAATCTAGTACTCACTTGGGGAAAGGAACATTGTAATATAGTTGATGGAATTACAATAAAATATCTAGAAAATGTTTGGAGTAAAACAATGTTTCCTACAGTTCTAAAGACACATTGTGTATTACATTAGGTGCAAAGGGAAACCCTCTTAAAAATTTTATGGTTGGGATGAAAAGTAGAGGAGAATATTGTTCAAAAGATATGTGGTTGATGACTGATTTTTATAAAGACTTGTCACTAATAGTGTCTCAAGTGATTGAATGTGGTAGATGGCATCAAATATTTGGCGAGAGAAAATTCTAAATAACTACTTATCATTTCAAAATGTTATTATGATGGTACTGCTTAACATTGTAAAGAAAATATGTTCATATGTTATTATGATGGTTTTTCTTAACTATTTTGTATGTTAAGATTGTACAAATATAAGTTGGGAGTATTTATATTTTCACTGATTATAAGTTGAGAGTATGAGTGTATAAGTTGAGTATGCGAATTAACAAAAAAATTATTGTAATAAAATGTTGATAATTTTTCATTAATCAAATGTGTATTCCCAAATTAATTATGAGCATGCTTGAATATAATTTTATGCTTTAGAAAAAAAAAATCATATACCACGTTTATATGAAATGAAACAACTATAATGCAGTTTGTAATGACTCATTGCACCAAACATTACATTTGATTCAAAATAAATATGCAAAAACAACATTCCTAGTACAATAAGAAATGAGGAACACCCTTTGATTTTTTACCTACTTCACCACCTACAACTATTTAATTTTTGATATAACAATAACAAAAGGGATGTGTTTTTATTTTTGTATTGATTCACCACCTTCAACCATTTGATTTTTTTCTTAATAATTTTTAGATAAGAACACATGAAATATGAAACTGGTCATACTTGATATAAACGGTGTTTTGGAAAACACCATCCATGAGGCTGATTCATCATACAAGAAGTTGTAGACACCAAAATTGGGTCACACTCCCCTTGATCCCCCGTCGAATAACCAACTCCAACATATTCACCTAACCATGTCCCCTTTCACCTCACATTAATATTAATTTAATTAACTTAATTAAATTAATACCCATCCTCATAATATTCATTACTTAATTATTTTAATTAAGATAATTTCCACCTCACCTAGCCACCTCACCCTAGACCTATTCTTGGCATGTTTCCATAACTAACTAAGACTTTGTCCCACTTACCTTAATGATCTAAGACTTAATTCATCCCTAAAAATCAATGCCTATTATTCCTCTAACTACCTTCCCACTCATAAAAAAGCAACATCCATTTGGATCTCGAGATAAAGGAATGAACCTAATCCAAAAGATGAAAGATCTACCATTTTTAGTAAACCTAGGTAATCCCATCTTAACCGACGTGATCCACCGCTAAACCGATATCGTTCAACCTGGAACCGCCATCGGTTACCATTTATTCACCTTAACAACCTTTTTTTGGGTTGGCACATTCTGAGATCAAGGAGACAAGAAGAGAACTACATGTAAGTAGAACCAGAGCCTTTTTCACACCTACAGACATCCATAGCCAGCACCAGGACAGATCTAGAGGCATTCACACTCACGGTGACATTCTGGGAAGCATCACTATTGCACCAAGATCCATCTCACCAACCAACCATTGGACCTGCAACATTGGTAAGTTCTTTTATCACTGATCACTTCCCTTCTTATCCTAGCCATAGGGTTGTTATCATTTCTGTTATCATTCTTCCATTAATATTCCCATTCCTTCATAGTCTACTTTTTGACAAACTCAAACCTCACCCACCCTTTTATCAGATCATCTATCCTGGCCCTTCCACCTCTTTGAGTGTTCTCAACATTCCCACAAACCTTGCCATCCCCTCCTTTAGCTCTATCTAACCTCACCCAGACTCTACAATAAGGTTTTTATTGAACTACATCACTGATCTTGTCTGACACGCCTTGGTTACCCATGACCATCGTCGGTGTCTCCTAAATCGTCACCAATTATACTAGACCGACACATCGGTCTCTATGTTTTACACCTTTCCCAATAAAATAACCAAATAACCATCTACCAAGTGACCCAAACAACCGAGAACCCGACCTTGACCAGTCCCAAGACTCACGACAACTACCTACCCTTTAGATCTGACTATAGCCTAGCTTGTTATGTTAGATTTGCTTATTATGCTTGAATGAAATACCCAAATCATATAAACTACAGTAGTACTTTGTTTATTTCTCACATTAAGTTGTTTTAAACAGTGGATTTACAGACCATCTAGGGAGTATCACACTTCCGGATCTAGCACACGCTAGGCGTCCACTATCATACTCTTCTTTTGTGGTCTTGTTTTCTATTTCAAGTAATTCCTCCCAGCCAAAAGGAATCTCTCATAGTAAGCGTTGGATTGAGAAGTCAGAACGCGCAACAACCATCAATCAATCAGCATAAATAGGTATTCATCCTTGGCCCTTACTCTTATTTGTTTCATCTCAATAATGTAAAGAAAATGGTGAAAATTTTTGGCACGCCCGATGGGGCCCATCGGGGTTCTATTGCATTTTCTTCATTCCTAGGAAAAAGTTGTGTGTTTTTTTCCCTTTAAAATGATTACACATTCATCTTTTTTTTTTGGTAATCCTCTCTTCTTTCTAAGTTCTCTAAAACAAGCATTTCTCTTGGTGCATTTAAAAGAGTCAGTCTTCTTTCTTGTTTTTACATTTAGTGAAAGAGCATACCCTATCCTATTCATCATTTGATTCATCAAACGTAATTTTTTCAATTTGGGATTAAAATTGGTTGCATTACATTCTAATTTTCTACATTTAGCTCACATTAAAATGAGGGAAACCTATATGCTGAAGTCATGCCTAGCTAATGGTTGACATAAAGAATCGTAGAAAGCACTCTCTCTCTCTCTCTCTCTCTCTGTCTTACCAAACTGCACAAAATTGAAATATACACATCTTTCTTAAACAACATCTTACTTGGGAACGCTTGTCAGCAATCACATGATTATAGGATTGGTAGGTACTCCCCAACTCGTTACTTATGTTAAGTCATTACCTCAAAGGACAGCCCACCCCCACCATAACATAACCTGAAACCTCTCCTTTTAGATATCCTTCTTCGTAGGAAGCCTTCCTCACCAAAAACTCTACTCTAAATTCATGAGTCAGTCTTCTAAATAGCATAAGCTCAACACATTAAAAATCACTTGTTAGGTACGTGTTTTTAGCATTTGATTGACGTGTGTTTTGAGGTGTGAGGATATATTTCTCCATTTTTCCATTCTTTTTCCTTGCACACTCCACAATCATAGTTGGATTATCTAGAATTCTTTTGAGTGTGTCAGGACTTCATTGCATCATCTCCAGACCTCTGGGTTGATTATTTATCTAACTCAAATTCACAACAATCCATTTTTCTACATTTTTCCAATTTTCACAGTAACCGGCATCGGTTTATCCACCGGCATTGATCCCCCTAACCGCATTGGTTTTTCCTAACTCGGCATCATTTTTCTATTATTTTGGGTTAAATTTCCCAAAGAACACTTATTTCATTTTCTTTGTTTTGTCGAGTTCCTGTGAGTCTCTGTACTCTCTATGCTTTGATAAATAGTCATCATACAACTTGTTCATCTGACTATCACCAGTCTTTTCCTCATTTGGTAAAATTGTTCTGTCTCACAGTAACCGACATCGGTTACCCCTGAACCGGTATCGGTCATCCTTAACCGTTGTCGGTTACCCTATGCTGAATCTCAGCTGATACATTACCCAAATCCACCTATAACCACCTAGTTTTTTCATTCCCACTACTCTAGTATCATATGTAGGATATAGCATCACCTGATATACATTCATTCACATGGTGTTAACTCACAATCAGGCTAACGCTCTTATATTCCACTCAAGTCGTCAACCACTCCCGCTTATTCCTTCACTACCTCTATCCTATCACCCATGGATCCAACCCTACCTACCACCATTATTGCAGTCAACGAAGAATTTGCATGACTCCTTGATCAGAATCCCGTGGCCTTACATTTCTACCTTTCCCACTCTTCCACCTAGGACTCCTTAGGTCAATTGATATATGGCATGCATGTATCCATCTCTCCCCCTTTATTCCCACTTCTACATCAGCCCCTACTAATGTGGTGTTACCTTCACCTACTTTACCTCTACGTAGTTTCACAAATAGGCCCCACACCCTCTATGACCATTACATCTACGGTATCAGTCACACCCATAGTATCTGTTGTCCCCTCATCAACCACCTAGACCATAACCTCATCCACGCCCATTATCTCACAAATACCAATTGCAACACAACTGCATGTTGTGTCGGTGACCCCTACTCCATTCCAAAATCTTGTCCTCTCCATCCCACAATCTGTGCCCCCAATCGCTACTAGATTCACTGCGACCGTCCCACCTACATACACATACTATTAACAACCCCTATCTTTTTCATCACCCATTCTAGATATATGCCCTTTATGTCGGTCCCCTATTCTCAACCTTCCTATTTGGCACTGCCATACACTAGAATGCCACCCACATCACATGTTCAGTACCAATCCTCCTACGCCACAGGAGGATCCCTTCCATCACAACCTACCAATGACCTCATCAAATTAATGATGGAAAGGATGCAAATGCTAGAAGCATCGATTTCCAGCTCATGTAATTCTCTCACCTATGATGAAATCTATAATGAGCCCATTCATCCATCAATCCATATTTTTCCATACCTGTACATTGGGAAATGCCAAGATTCAATCAAGCTTCAATAGTAAATAAGACCCGTAACAACATTTGTGGTCTTTCAAACATGGGTGTTACCTGATCACCCATGATGATGTTTTACTCCTATGGACATTCCCGATGTCCTTGATAGGACCTACATTAGACTGGTATAGTGGGATACCAAGACACTCCATCTACTCATTTAATCAAGTAGCTCAAACCTTCTTAGATCACTTCTCAATCAACATTATTAAGAAAGTCACCATGACTGATCTTTATTCCACACGATAGTACGATGATGAGTCTATCATTGAATTTGTCGCTCACTGGCACAACCTAATTAACCAGATCACATTTCAATTACCTCAAACTAAAATCATAGGATTTTTACTTAGGCTTGCACTAGACACATCTCACCAACCCTATAGGTGCAAACCTTTCACACTTTTGATGAGGCATTCACCATGGCATGGAAATTGGAAATTTGTGCTATCAAAGAGAAGAAAATTCAGTTGCGTAACAAGAACATCATGTTCAAATCAAATGATGCTTCTTCATCTTTGAAACCCCAAAACAACTATTCAAAACCCAAAGGATCTTCCAACACCGTGGTTCTCAAATCTGGTCCCCCTCACCCATCAAACCCAACCAAACCTCCTTCTAATCTCTCTCATGTCCAAGCTTTCCAGTTCAGACAAGAACAATGAAAGTACACTTCGATAGGAGAACCTTATTCTTCTATTTTGGAAAATCTTATTAAGGCTGGTGTCATTACCCTTCCACCTATAAAACCACACACTAGTTTTGACCCTGAGCACCCCATGCCCGCATGGTATAAAGAACATGACTTTTGCAACTATCATCGTGTCAAAGGTCATAGCAATAATAAATGCATCACCTTCAAGAATATCATTCAAGAAATGTTAGAAAACGGAGATTTAGTCTTGGATAGCCCAAATGCACCCGCTAACCAAAACCTACATATCTTCAAGAATCCATTCCCTAATCATGCCCCATCTTCCAACCAAGTTGGTGACACTTCAACCAATGATAGCAATGTCCACGAGGTCCACGCTATTTTCAATGACATACTAGTTGCTTCCTAATTTCCCCATGTTCCTTCCATAGACAAAATCTTAGCCCAAGCCCCCTTCCTACACAAGAACCTATTTCATCTACTCCTCCACCCACAGAGGACCCCCTTCATTTTCTACTTCACCCGTGGAAGAGCCTATAATTAGCATGCCACATTTGACCCCTCAAATTTCCAAGCAGTTGTCAATGGCTCCTCTCTTACTCATAGGATATACATGTCCACAACCTACACCATCACAAGGAGAGTCAACCTATTTTGGCCTATCCTCTCCTCTAACCATAGAGGATCCTGTATAAATACCATTTCCTTTAGATGAAAATTCACCATCGGACCTTTAATATCCCGATGATCTACTTTCGACTCTCTTACCCACAGAGTCTGAGGCTAGCCATTTCCCTATATCTCAAACACATTTTACAGGGATTGCTACTTGATCCATGTCTAGCCCCACTTATAATAGTACCATTTTCATGCTTGGCCAATCACCTAGACTATGTTTATAAATCCTTACTTTGGGGACACCTTCTACTTCTTGTTTCAACCCAAATGTAGATGTCACTCACCGACACCTCCACTATCTATCCAAAAGTGTTTATAGTGACCAAACCAAACACAACCATGACTATTGCAACACCTATGTCACCAACCATATCCCAACACACACCTTTTCCCACAACCCAACATATATTTACACCCAAACACCTACCCATGCCTATGTCATCTCTCTTACTTAAACCCATCACTACCTTAGGGGTCATGCCAACATCGAACCTTACTCACCCACCCATCAAATTATATTTAGCCACATCTTACCAAAACAACACTAAACTTATTCCAGCCCCTAAAAAGAAGACTCCATACACCAACCACACCTACCACACCATTATCACCTTCACCCCTTCTATCCATCCTAGGACCTCACCCTCGACCCTTGCCAAGCATCCTCCTTTCACCGGTAAACTAAGAACACAAATCCCACCTCCTCATCAAGAACCTCTAATATACCCAAGTGATCCACACAACCTCTCGCCATCACCCATAACCTTATTACAACCCATACCACCACTCATGTCCATAAATTCTTCACTACCCATGGCACTTTCTTCTCTTCCACTCACACCTTCTACCCAACCTCTACCAACCACCTCCACAAAGAACTTAGTTACCCCTATGCGTACCTCCTCCTCTTCCACCATCCACTTTTCCCTCTACATTACGTGCACACCCATGTCACATTTTCCCAAAAAGGTGCAACCTAAAGCTAAGAATCCGTTACCCTCCAATAAGGTAGTTAAACCAACCAAACCTTCCGTCGCTAGCTCTTCTACCATGCCCATACCTAAACAGATGCCCACAAGACCTAAGACCACTCCACACACCAAACTAGTGGACCAACCCATTCCCCCTCTTGTAAAGCCTCTTCCTCCACAATCATCCATACCTACACCCAAACCCACATTCACCTCCCATTATGATCCACTAACAGGGTCCTACACTAAAATCTTAACCAATCTCCTCAAAACTTTTGTCATCACATTACCACCTCTTAGATCTTATGACCCACTCAAATCCAAACCAAAATGGTTTGAGGAAAATAAAATTTTAACCTACCATCGTGTGTCATGACACGATGTAGAGAATGTAAGGATTTAAAAACTACTCTTTTCCAATTGTGTCCTCCTGAAGAAAATTTTGACGAGGAAAATATTATTGATGAGGACCCCATTTCACCTTCAGCAATTTCCATAGATATTCTTCCATTACCTACTCAATGACCAAAATATCCACCCCCGTAACTCTTTGATCCACCCCCGAGATTCAAGATCAACTTTGTCCATATAAGAGAGTTTTCCAAACCACCACCCAAAGGCCAATGGGCCCTACTCATTTCACAAGGATCGTATCCCCCACTAGGGTTTTTCCCCCATACCGTTATACCTTCCATGACACACCCTCTTCATCCACCTCCCCTCAAATTAACATGGTTCACATTACCACCCGTGCTCAGAAAGACAAGGGAAAATAAAAGGTGACTGGCCCATTAACCAACCTTGTACCCAACATACCATCCGCACCCATACCCAAAGTCATCATTCGAGGTCCTGCATATCCTATTTCTCGATGGGGTCACACATCACACAATGCTAAAACAATTGCATCAATCCCTCTCAAAATGTCTTTATATGACCTCATCCAAACCTCTGAGTCACATTATCAAGCCCTCATGGAGGTCCTTCAATCTATTGAGGTTTTACCAAATGACCCCACACCCATAGCCTCCATCATTACCCCTCACCATGTTGCCTCTCTCACTAGGTCATCACCTTCCTCTATGCCTCCACCTACTCACCAAGTAGCCGCCCTCAGCTTTTCAGATGAAGAGATCACTCCCTTCCAGTCTCGACGACCTCGACCCCGCTCTTTTCATCTCTATCTTTATCGATAATATATGCATATGATGCATTATGATCAATGGTGGTACTAGTATTAACATCATCTCCTCCCATGCATATGACCAAATGCCTTAGCTACCAATTACATGCATGGTATCCTAGTTATGTTGCACTCCTTTAATGACGTCATGAACTCTACAGGTACCATCATTATCCATGTCGGCATGGGTCCTGTACTATCCCGAAACTTTTATATGTCTTACAAGGGGGTTCTGATATAACTTATTACTCGGATGACCTTGGATTTGTATCATGGGTTGTGTCCTTCAAATTTACACCGCTACCTCAAATTTGAACATGAGGGACATAATTACATGATCCTCTACCGACCCATCATGTTTTAAGAACTATAACATGTTAAACCAGCCCAATGATGTGCTTGTACCAGTCAAGGCATCTGCCACTATCCCTACTTCACCTTAACCTACAAGCCCATCCACCAAGACTACCCCTACCTCTTTTGCATCTAAGCTTGCTATCCCTATTATTGTTGCAACCTCTATCATTGACTCACATGTTTCCCATCATCTAGTGAGTCATCTATCCCCGCTACCCACATATCAACTACTAATCCCTTAGAAGGTTTTTTTCAATGCCTCGCTCGAGGTAATACCACCTATACAATATCGACACCTTCCTCACCCTGCAAGAGTATGGGAACTCGAGTCAACACCCCAGCTTATGACATCCACGTCAATGAAATTTTTCATTATGGCCCTCCCCACCTTCACACTAATCTAACATATGGGAGACTTGATATTTCCAATTATAAACCTGAACCTCCATCCTAAACCCTAACCATTTTCATCCGACCTACACTCCCTCATTAACCACCGCTTCACTCACAACTTTCCTCCACCACCGTGCATGAAAGGATTTGGCTTTGGCTTTTATGAACAATGCCATTATACTGTCATTTTGTGTACCTCTCGTAAACACAATGACCATAGTGGCATCGGTTTTGATGCACCACCTTCCAAGAAGGTTTGTATCGACCTCATCCAGGATGGAAAACATTCCCCACCTCATTCACCCACATTACCATCTTCACCTGTGGTCCAAGCATACAAGTGTGTCCCACTTTGTGGCCATAAATATTTTAAAATCACTAGTAAATAAATAATTAAACAATACTATAGAAATTTAAAAATCGGTAAATTATGGATGCCCCGCACCTTGGTATTTATAGCCTCTTAAAAATGCATGTTTGGTCATTTTATATGTGTTTGGTCATGTTTTGGTTGTGGACATAGTTTGCTTGAAAAGTACAAAAACAAAAAAAGTGGGACACAGGTTATATGCTTTGACCCCAAGGAGTCCATAGATCCTGAATCTATTCCTCCTAACTTTTTTTTCGTAAACACCATTTCCCTGGGACCTCTGACCTATCAACGTGATGGCGAGGCTCCCTCTTCTCTCCCATTCCTGTATCCTGACATGATCAATGATGATATACCTTCTATTAATGTCATTCAATGTCAAGACAATGAATCCATCCTCACTTACCTTGGTGCGGAAGATTCTTATATTCATCGGTCATTACCTTTTGAGATGCAAACCATGTTGAATGAATCGACCATCAAAATCAACATTAACACTCGGACGACCCGCATATTCTAAATATTAGCCAATCCTTAGACGCTATTGAACATGGAAGCCTTCACTCTTTCCTTCAGGACCATAGCAACACGTTTACCTGGTCCTATGCCAATATGCCCGGTATTGACCCAAAAATCATGGTCCACAATATCATAACCATTCTTGATGCCAAACCCATCAAATAAAAGCTGCGGAAAATGCATCCTCACATTGCTCTTCTAGTCAAAGAAGCACTTCAACATCTTCTATCGCTTTCCTTTATCTTACCCACTAACTATCCCTAGTGGATTCCTAATATCATTCCTATCACAAAGGCGATAGGGGGGCTCTGCATTTGCATGGACTTCTATGACCTCAACCTAGCTTTTCCCAAAGATGATTTCTCCTACCAAGCATTGACCAACTAGTTTATCTCACCACTGGTCATGTAATGCTATCATTCATGGATGGTTTCTCAGGCTACAATCAAATATAAATAGCTCTAGAGGCTCAAGACAATATCGCCTTCATTACCCCTTGGGGAATTTTGGCTATCGAGTCATGCCTTTTGGCCTCAAAAACACTAGTGCTACATATCAGCTAGCCATTACTTACATCTTCCATGACATCATGCATTACATATTGGAAGATTACGTAGATGGTCTACTTGCCAAATCCAAACATAAAACAAAACACCTTCTTTCCTTAAAGTCATCTTTTACCATCTCATCAAGTATTGTGTGCATCTTCAACCAAAGAAGTACGTATTTGTGATACTTTTTGGAAAACTCCTAGGTTTCATCGTTTCCTTGCATGGCATAGAATTTGATCCTGCTAAAGTCAAGGTTATTCTTGAAATTCCTCCACCCACTAATCTCCATCAACTTCGAAGCCTACAAGGAAAGTTACAATCTATTCTTCATTTTATCTCGCAACTTTCCGACCGCTGTCAACCATTTCATTATCTTCTCAAGAAATACATTTCATTCACATGGGATGATGAATGTCATAAATCCTTTGATGCCTTAAAACAATACCTCCTTCAACCATATGTTCTCATTCCTCCCGAGGATGACAATCCCTTTACCTATATATTTCCACCTTCCCACCATTCTTTAGGTGTCATGCTTTCTCATCGTGACGACCAACACCGAGAGCAAGCAGTTTATTACATAAGTTGTACCCTTCTAGACTACGAAACTAGATATACCCACACTAAAAACTCTTCTTAGCCTTAGTTTTCATCGCCACCAAACTCCGCCATTACCTACTCAATCACAAAACCTTCATCATTACTAATACTGACCCATTACACTATATGTATGCCAAACCCTATCAACATCAACGATGCCACACGTTGGCTTATGCTTCTTGCTGACCTTGACCTTGAATTCATTCATCAAAATTCCATCAAGGGCTATGATATTGCTTACCAACTGGTCAACACACCTATTTCTGAGAATCAACCATCTAACTTCAATTTCCCAAACAAGTCTATAGCTACCCTTTCCCTGACAAACCCACTTACCAAATGACACTCTTCTTCGATGGATCCAAGTGTCAGTATGGGGGTGGGGCTGGTGTTATCCTCATTCCTCTTGATGGTGAACCTATTCCTTTGTCTTTCAAACTTGATTTTGATTGTACAAACAATATTGATGAATATGAAGCACTCGTATTGGGTCTCTAGGATTCTTATGCCTTAGATGTTAAGTCAATCAATATCTTTGGTGATTCTCAGTTGGTCATAAACCAAGTCAATGGTATATACCAATGTCATAATGAGATACTTAAAAGTATAAGCATCACGTAGACATATATTTTACCACCTTTGACCGTTACGCACTTCAAACCACCCCATGATCTACAAATAAATGTTTGGATACCATGGCCTGCTTGGCTTCTCAAATACCTGCTTCACTCGTTGACTCTAAAATATTTGTCACAATACAAAGGCTACAATCACCCTCTTATTTACCTCGTGAGGTCTACTCCATTGGAATCATTTCCCCTGACCCACGTGACCTTTGGTATAAGAAATATGTAGACTATCTTTCCCTTTCCATTCTACCCACCGATATCTTTCCTACGTCTAATAAACCATCACATTAATACACCTTGACCATACCCACAATCACCCTTGACACCTCACCTATACCTATTACCCTACCTCTTTTCCCCTCACAACTTACCTTCCTATCACATGTCTTATCTACTCACCCCAACCCTAACCAATTACCACTCCACCATACCTATTTGAACCTCTCACCCATGTTATTTTTCCATCCACAACATCTCCTTATACCATTACCTAAATCACCCACGCACCCTACCTTCTGTTTTTTCCCATTTTTCTCCAAATAATGACCGCACCGATTTAGCTGAGACCGACCATGGTCTAATACAACTAGCATCAGTCACCTCATCTATGATTGTTTCTAGATCACACCAACCAACGGCAGCCAACCCTTGATTGACATCAGTCACTATCGCAACAACCAAATCCGTGACACCCTACCCTATTTCCCCATAAACACACCATTTTACCCTCCCAACCTATCCTTCCCTACCCAAATCCCCCCTAAATTCATCCCCACCCATCATTCACCTAAATATACCCTTCTCCCTTCCTATTTTACCCATTTTTCATCCCAAATTCAAATTTACCTTTTCCCCAAAACCTATTTGCCCCTAACCCGATTTCTCTACACAAATCTACCTACCAAACTAGGAATGGGATTAAATCATACCTCGTCACACCGATGTCTCCGTAGTGACACATCGGCCGCCACACCCGTAGTCCCCTATTCCCTCTCCTACCTCTGCCATCACCAACCAACCTCCTCACCTCCAACCAACCGAATCGATCAAATAGATCTAGTGGACCCACCTATCACTTGTCGATCACCCGCTATGAGGCTCACCAACTCATCTCTCTATCTTGCTCGGTCACTTTCCACTTTTCCTCTCTCCTCTGTCATTTTCTCCTATTTGGAAAATTACAAATGATTCTCAAAAAAAGTAGAAATTTCCTTTTTAACCACCCACTCGACCGACGCGTCATTTTTACCTAGAATGACATCGGTCCTATGCCCTAGCAAACCATGGTCGGTTTACCTAGACCATCATCGGTTAAGCATGACCGGTGTCACTTACCTATTTTGGCCCCATGGCAACCCATTACACCTTATCTACTTACCTATAACCTTTTTCACCTAACCCGATGCTGACCCTAACCCTCCACCTCATCCTCCTGACCTCATCATTTATCACCCCACCTCACCATCAGTTGGGGCATATTTTTTCCCCTCCCATGGCCTTACCTACGCCACACCTTATTTTTACCCACACCTAACCTCTTGTGCCATGACCTATATGCCTAGACCCGAAACATTGTTAGTGACCTTTGAACCATTGTACTCATTATACCTTGTGACGCGCTACCCGTATTTGTTTAGCCTACCAACCTTACCTTACTTATTGTCATTTTTTTAATCCTGACCTGACCTTTGGTGTACCAGAACATACCTAAATGTTCCTGCACCTGACCTCATTTGTGTTTCTACACCATATCATATACCTTGATACCGGACTCACTTCAATGCTGTTTGGATAGACCTATCGACCTTGGATGATGTAGAGTTTGTAAGCTTTTCACTCTAGTACCATGCCGCAGTTTATACATGTGTGTATGTTCGAATGTCACCACTACCTTTGACCCTGGCCCATTTCCCTGTTTTCCCGATTTGACCTTTACCCCATTACCCATTTTTACCTCCACCTACCCTACCCACACCTACCTACCTAATTGTTGATTAAGTGGATATTCCCATGTCCTCACCCATTGTATCTTGCGATGATGGTACATGTTTTGCTTAGCCTAATAGCCTTACCTTGCCTATGGTCGTGACCCTTATCTAAACAAACCTTGACCTTTTGACCTTTTGGATGTACTAGAACCACACCTACGCATTCCTACATCTTACCTCATTGAGTTCCTAGACCGTATCCTTTACCCTAGATACTGACCTCAACAACCCTTGTTTGGATGACCTTTACGACCCTAGCTAACGTACATTTGTTATGTTGAGAAACCCTTGTATCTCATGGCATTTCACAACATGTGTGTACGTCTGAATGCTCTACCTAATTACCCACCCTACCTCTTACAATCACCATACCCTCGACCATCACCTTCTTCACACCTAACCCTATTTTCTCAAACCACCCACCTCCTCATTTTATCAAACCACTCACCGCTTCCTTCTCTCACCTCATCGGTTCCTAGTTTGAGGGGGGTTACCTTCACCCACGCTTGGGGAACATCACCTTCACCCACACATGGGGCAACCACATCTTATTTTTGTCAGTGTCGCTTACCAATACAAGCTACGCAAAAAAGGGGCAAAATGTAAACACCAAAATTGGGTCACACTCCCCTTAATCCCCCGTTGAATAACCAACTCAAACATATTAACCTAACCATAGCCCCTTCCACCCCACATTAATATTAATTTAATTAACTTAATTAAATTAATACCCATCCTCACAATATTCATTACTTAATTATTTTAATTAAGTTAATTTCCACCTCACCTAGCCACCTCACCCTAGACCTATTCTTGGCATGTTTCCATAACTAACTAAGACTTGGTCCCACTTACCTTAATGAGCTAAGACTTAGTTCAACCCTAAAAATCAATGCCTATTATCCCTCTAACCACCTTCCCACTCATAAAAATGTAACATTCATTCGGATCTGCGAGATAAAGGAATGAACCTGATCTAAAAGATGTGAGATCTACCATTTTTATCAAACCTAAGGAATCCCACCTTTACCGACACTTGTCACCCCTAAACCAACATCGGTCCAACCCGTAACCTCCGTCCGCTACCATTTATTCACCTTAGTAACCTTGTTTTTGGGTTGGCACATTATGAGATCAAGGAGATGAGAAGAGAAATACATGTAAGCAAAACCAAAGCCTTTTCGTACCTGAGGACATCTATAGCCAAAGACTCAGGATAGATCCGAGAGGCATTCACACTCACGGTGAAATTCTAGGAAGCATCACTATTGCACCAAGCTCCATCTCACCAATCGATCATCACCACCAACCAACCATTGGACCTGCAACATTGGTAAGTTCTTTTATCATTGATCACTTCCCTTCTTATCCTAGCCATAGGATTATTATCATTTTTGTTATCATTCTTCCATTAATATTCCCATTCCTTCATAGTCTACTTTTTAACAAACTCAAACCTTGCCCACGCTTTTATCAGATCATATATCCTGACCCTTCCACCTCTCTGAGTGTTCTCAACATTCCCACAAACGTCATCATCCCCTCCTTTAGCTCTATCTAACCTCACCTAGACTCTGCAATAAGGTTTTTATTGAACTACTATCACCTGATTATACCGACATCAGTTACCCATGACCGTTGTCGGTCTCTCCTAAAATGTCACCAGTTATACTATATCGATGTCGGTCTTTATGTTTTACACATTTTCCAATAAGAGAACCAAATAACCTTCTACCAAGTGACCCAAACAACTCATAACCTGACCTTGACCAGTCCCAATACCCTAACAACTACCTACCCTTCATATCTGACTATAGCCTAGCCTGTTATGTTATATTTTCTTATTGTGCTTGAATGAAATACCTAAATCATATCAACTACAGTAGGAATTTGTTTATTTCTCGCATTAAGTTGTTTTAAACAAGGGTTGACAACCATCTAGGAGTATCACACTTCCGGATCTAGCACTCACTAAACAATCCACTATCATATATTATTTAACTCTTCTTTTGTGGTCTTGTTTTCTATTTCAGGTAATTCCTTCTAGCCAAAAGGAAGCTCTCACAGTTAGCATTGGATTGAGAATTCAGAACACGCACAACCATCAACCGACTAAGCATAAATAGGTTTTCCTCCTTGCTACCCGACCCTTATCTCTGTTTCATCTCAATAATGTAAAGAAAATGCTGAAGAAGAAGTTTAAAACATTTAGTAGTATCAAGCTCAAAACAAAATTTTATTTTCTCAAAAAAAATGTAAAAGAGTTCTTACTGACATTGTAAAAAAATTAAAATAGTATTATGGATGTTATTGAGAAATTCAAATGTTGATGACACGATGCCTTCATTCCTTCAAAACATTGGCTTAGAGGTTGGAACCTTCAAGTTCATATTTACACAGAAGATTGTGTCAAGACCAAATGCACCGATTATGAAGGTTTTGGGAATCCCAAATTATATCTCAAGAATCTTAGCTCCGATTGGTTGCGGTTTACTACATCGTACCATTGTAAAAATATAGTTCTTGTAGATGAATCTTTAGATAAAAACAAGTTCAACGATGTGGGAACTACATAATTTCTAAAACATTTAAGATAGAGTATAAGTCATAAGAAAAATACTTGTTAGATGAGTTATGGCCTTTGTTGCAACCATTGAAGGACATCAAAGATGTTTGGGATTTTATTAGATCAAAAACCCAATTATAGGGAGCTTATTTTTTGGAGATTTACTATGATTTCTATTTTTGATTTGGGAGCCCATCTTCAGGAATAATGTTACAATAAAATTCAAAATATTCTTAAAATGTTTTACTATAATTCTACCTTTAGTAAAGGAATTTTAATTTATTTCATAGCTATATTTAAATATTAAAATATATCTAGGATGGTTTTATAGTTAATTTTAATTAATTTCATATCCATATTTAAATATGAAAATATATATGCAATGGTTTTACAGTTAATTTTATATCTAAATTTAAATATGAAAATATATCTGGAATGGTTTTATAGTTAATTACATTCTCCTACACTAGATCGTCGCCCTCTACTAGTTTCTTCATAATATCTTTAGTAATTCTCTAGTTACACTGAGGTTCAATCACACCATAGTAAATGAAGTTAATTTGATATCTAAATTTAAATATGAAAATATATCTGGAATGATTTTATTGTTAATTACAATTTCCTACACCGGATCATCACCCTCATTAATTTCTTCATAATATCGTCAATAATTCTCTCGTTACACCGAGGTTCATGTTGGTGTGATTAATTTTCTACATCATGTGGTGAATCATCTCACTTAGGTGAGGTCATAGGTCTAAGGTGTTGTAGGGGTCATCATTAGACTTTGTGCGTCGGTTTCATCAGTCAAGGCGTCATATGGGAAATACTTCCATTTTGGGAATGTAAATCCCCTTCTCCACTTAAGGAGTCATGATTTCATTCACTGGGGTTACACAACACCCCTATTTATAAACCTTCCTTTTTAAGACATATGTGGTATATGAGATGGATAGCAATTTTTCCCCTTTTGATTCCTTGCATGCACATTGATGGTTGATGTGACATCCTCATAAAACCTTATCATATTACTACAAAGAAACTTATTCGATGTTTGAATTATCCCACACGATCCTCATGCTATCATAGTTAAAGTTTTGGGATTCATGTCACTTATTGGCTGATCATTTCCCTACTACTCTCGATTTCCGTTCATGATTTTCAAGTTTCATATGCAAGTGTCATAATGGACATTCCATTCATGGGTCAAATGCATTGATCCAAGTTTTAAATCTCATTCTTGGTTACTTGTTCATGTTTTTTAGTGTTCATGGCTCTTTAGGTTTTACATGCATGTTTTGGAGCATTTTTGAGTTTTAGGTTGTTGTTTTCATGGTTTTAAAGTTGCTTTGTGTTGAGTTTTTTTAGGGTTGTAAAAGTTATTTCAAGCCTAACTCGGCCCTAGCTCGCTGAGATGAGAACCAAGATGGCTCTCCCAACTTTTCCTCTAAATTATTTCTTCACAAATCACCTTGATTATTCGACTTGGTATGCTTTATTTTTTTACACAGCTTTTGTTTTGGCTTCAACATTTTACACTTAGCATTAGGTTTTATTTTTCCCTTCAACCGCTCTTATTTATTTTCGGTATTTACATCCTTGCATGGTCATCTTTGGTTGTGCATTGGTACTGATTGTTCTTTGCTGCCTCCACTTTTTTCCCCAATATCTCTGGCATATTTTCCTACCATCAACTCCATCTCCCCTTCTCATGAATTTACAAACCTATTTTCCTTGTGCTTTGTACTTTATCCAAGCTCATTTTGGTAACATTTGTATCTTCCCTACATTGCTCCTTCTCTCGTGCTCCATCCCCGAATTTCCGTGCATGCTTCGACCTTCTTTTTTATCTTATGCCCTATGATCTAAACTTATTCTATGTAGTAACCCCAAACCCCATATCAAAATTGCCATGTGCATCTACTAACTCATTTGTCGTCATTCAATACATGTCATGTCTGAGCACCTTGTCTTTAATTTTAGCTCACACCCAACATTAATCTTACTAACCTACCATACATCCTAGCACCCACCTAGGAATGCTCTCCATTTGAAATCTCCACGAGATGTTGCAATGGCCAACTCAAGAACCACAGTGACTAACTACCTACCACCTCATTGCCCTCTCCCATTGACTTAGCACATAGCGTAGCTCGTGCATCATGATCAGCCCACCAACTCTCGTTGCATAACTCTTCGATGCACTTGACCTCTAACTTGCCATCTCCACCCTATAAAATTCACCCATCCAAGTTGACCGACCATCTCACATAGCCAATTCGGCTTTAACTCGCCCACCAGATCTTCCAGTTAACTAAGCCAACTTGGCTGAGATGCTACCCAGCTCACCCTCATTCAGTGCTTCTCCTTTCACCCTCCTTTTTTGAATTGTTTCTAGTTACTTTTACCTTTTTCAACATTTTTCAAGAAATTAAAGAGGAAAACATTAAAATTTATCATTGGATAAGGGGAGTATATTTTTCCAACCCTTTATATAGGGTTATTGGGCTTTCCAAGCCACTTTTTCTAGCTTGTATCTTTGTAGTGCTCTTCTTCTCCTACATATAGTGAGCACATCTTCCATAGTCTTATGGAAAGATAGCATTATTTTTATGATGTGAGATTCCTTCTCTCACACTAAGTAGTGTTTATACCCTTGTTATTCTTACACCCTTTTTGTGCTTTATTGCATGTCATTTCTCTGCTTCCGACTAGGACTCAATGTGACCTCCACTCTTGCAAGATTTGTTGCCTCATGCAAGGTGAGTGATGAATTTTCCAACATCACCCAAACATACCTTATTACAATCACACACTTTGCTTATAAATTTCCGCAAACATGGGGGTTATTACTTGTTCTCATGTTTTTATTACACGAAGATGCATTCTTGACTTAGTCTAAAATCTTTCCACCTTTCTTGTATCTGCACACCCTCTTCTCATATACCTTGCACTTCTCACTTCTGCATCATGGAGGATGCTCTTTCCCATAATTGAGTGTTATAAGATCACCTTACATCCTCCACCACTTCTTCCCCGAGAGAGAAAATATATATCATGACACACTTCTATGGAACCCTAATTTTCCTATGAGGGTCTTTCAATATTTCTACATGGTCAGTTCCTACACCCATTGATTATTTTCATCTTGAAGACTATATTGACACATGTGACCATGTTGTTGGTCACTTGATTTTACATGTCACCAAACCTCTCCGCCTTCACATGGATGACTTAGATCCTCCCTACATCATCTAAATAATATTTCAGTCCTTTTTAAAGACCCTTCACCTATTTTTGTTGTTATTGCTACTGATTCAATTGTCTCCTCTTCTTCTTCATGTGTTGAAAGTTTCACTAACACAAATGCACTTTTTCCATCCCTAATGATAAGGATTGTGTTTCTAGTTATGATGACGAGAGTTCTACTAAGGAATCCTCTCCTCCTCTCACCTTTCCGTAGTATGTTTACATTCTTCCCTTCCCATTAGACATTTTCCAACCTCCTTCCCACCTCATCACCCGTCATTGCATCTACTTCCTTTCCAATTCTAGTATGTGATTCCCTTTCCACTCCTTTATCTTCCTTATATTTTTCATACGTGTTTGACATTGCTCTTCTTTATTGAGACCCCTTCTTGGGATGAGTATCTACCAAAACTTTATCATCTCTTCATAGCTCTTACTTGTGATGTAGTATAAGTTTCTCATCCCTCTACAGGTGTTCGAGGATTTCATTATCTCCTTTGTTAGGATTTCCCCTTCTGGGACTCTTATCACTTCCACTTTCCAAGAGATCATCATTAATCCACCCTTGTGGATCCTCTTTATGTTATGGGGGTTGTTGTATTTTCTTCACATCACTTGGAAATATTTCCTAGATGTTCCTCTTTCACACTCTAAAATTTCTTTGATCGTAGCATTACCTTCATTTCCTGTGCACTAAATTACTAGACCTATGTCACATTTGAGTGGACCAGATTCTGATTTCTTCATACTACATCGCCATCAATTTCCTTTGCAAATTGGGAGGACTTCCATACTCTTTATATCCGTCCTAAGGGAAGGCACACAACTCAATGTAGGTGTTTCATCTTCATTCCATATGTCAAGTAAAACATCATCAAAACTCTTCTTAGAGACTTCCTAGAGTTACAGGGTTCAAATCTTTCCATGGAATAGTATATATTCCTCTTGTATCCTTCTTCTCCTCTCTTCTTCTTCTAGAGAGATTTCCCTTTTGTACATGGGTACCTTATCAACCTTCTAAGTCTCTTGGACCCATTTATGGAATCTTTCTTATATTTTTAGAGAGTGTTTTTCATCTCTTGTGGTGGAGGTTTTTCCAACTAGGTTTTCTTCCATTATTGGAGACCCTTGTTGTGCATGGGTGCCTCATCATGATTTGTTATTGGTACCCACTTCTCTTTTCTAACCATCCACCTCATCCTAAGTTATGATGAATGGGGATGATGGTGTGATTCATTTTCCACATCACGTGGTGATTTATCTCACTTAGGTGAGGTCATAGGTATTAGGTGTCGTATGGGTCATCATTATATTCCATGCATTAGTGTGTGTTAGTGCGTCATATGGGAGGGAGTTACTTCACCTGGGACTGTATCTCCCCTTCTCCACTTGAGCAATTATGATTTCATACACCAAGGGTTACACCACACACCCCTTATTTTTATACCTTCCCTTTTTAGACCTATATGGAATATGAGATGGTTTGATATTTTCCTCCTTTCGAATCCTTGCATGCACATTCATGCTTAATGTTTTCTCCCTCATGGAACCTCATCACACTTCCGTACCATAACTTGGTTGATGTTCATGTCATCTTGCATGATCCTCGTGCTTCTCATTTTCACGTTCTTGGTCGGTTCAATCACGCCATTGAAATGAACCTATAAGTGTCTCACATCTCGTGAATGTCATTAGCCTAGTGACCGCTTGGCCACAAGACATTTTAAATATTCAAATCTACATATTTTAATCTCAAAGACATATTAACATTAATAAGAACTTTAATCCAATGTAATAATTAAGTCTAGCAAATGCTAGCTCGTATAAAAGCAGAACATGTTTCTATTTTATATGGTCAAATAGCCTCTACGCATTATTTCTCATATCAATGTTGGATTCCCTAAAATCATTAAATGATTTTTCCCATATTCATTAATTTAATGCATGATCAGATATATTGGACTCCGGAAGGAGGTATAACGGATTCCAATATTTCATTTTTTGGATTCCAATATTTTGATTTTTGGATTCTCAATATATGTGATTTTGGATTCCAATATATGTTATTCTATATTCCAATATATGTGATTTTGGATTCCAATATGTGTGATTTTGGAGTGCAAATAATTCCAATATTTAACATTTTGGAATCCAAAACTAGTAATATTGGATTCCAATATTGGATATATTTTTAGCTGCTCAAAGTGGAATATGTTTGATTTAGTGAAATGGGTGTTTCATAGTAATAAACTCCTTAGTATACAAGAAAAAGTTTTGTAAATTATCTCATAAGAGGCACTTTGAGTAAGGTAATAGAAACCCAATCCTCAATCTTCTATACATAGCATATCTTAGGAATAAAATTGATATATTCCTAGTTGAAAAGTTCACACAAAGTGTTATCTTCTAAGGATTACAAGTAGAATTTTCAGAGATTAAGCCCCATCATTTTTCAAATGGTATTATAAATTTGATAAAAAAATTGTTAGTACTAGGTTTTTAGTGGTCATCTTCCTAGATGTTTACCTTAAAGCATCCACAATAATAATTTTTCATAGGTCATTGTCTAGGCTTATGAAACCTTGTATGGTAAAATATAGAGGCATTGCAAAATCATGTTGTCTATAATAAGGATAGAATATTGAGAAAAAAATCCATTATAATGATTGAAAATGTTATGCATAATAGAAGGTAATTTACTCATTCTAGTATTATAATCCTTGATTGGCTTATTTCAATTACTAACATGTATCTAGAAGAGGGGAGAAAAAAATTTTGAATCTATCCCCAATGTTTTATCCAATACATACGATCCCAAAGATGAGCACCATGATCTTTTTATACCTCCTCCTCCTTAAGATTATTCTATTAGAAGAAACATTGGGTTTGAAATTGGAGATTGAATAGCTACTAGTAAATTTCCTTTGAAATTCTATGGAATTGAATGTAGGAATTATTTTGCATGTTTCCTTTAAATACCCTCTTGTCTACAATAAAGTCTAAGAAATAATGTTGTACGATAAATTCCATCAACCCACAACTCAATCCATATTAATTCATTTTTAGGACGAGGAAATAGATTACAAACTCAAACAATATGACATGTTATCTTCTCATGCTTGAGATGGGTTGTGCTGAGATTGAATTTAGACTTTTTTTTGGGTATGAGTTGAGGTTAATTCAACATAAAATCGAATAAGAGAATGATTCAATAACATGACTTCCTCAATGGTAGAAAATGGAAGGACCTTGTTATAAGAGATAGAAATAAATATTTCTTAGCCAATAATATAAAATACAACCTCTTAATGACCCTATCTTTACCTTATATGAAATTGGACCAAATGTAACCAAGAGGAAGGAAAAGAATATTTTTATTGGTGAAAAAAAAATATACCAAGCTTGTTACATATATAAATTAAGGCTTCCATTTTATCAGTACACTAATGCATTGGAAGGTGGCCTACTTTGTCCTCGTATGATTTAAGTATGTTGAAATCTTTAGAAACATTTCCATAGTGATGATCATTTCAAAATATTATTTGACGAATAAAGGTGAGAAAGATGAAGAAAATGGTTGTGAAACTCAACAAGGGTCCACACAACCAAATGGGTAGGGTCAAAGACCCAATAAATAATATTCTAAAAAAAATTAAGCGAAAACAATGTGATGAAAACTCTTATAATACGGTAATGATTGGACATATAACATATGACACCTAGCCAAATTGTGTTGGGAACTAATTAGAGAATAAATCCCATTATTTTAACTTCTTGTAAAAAAATGAATTTGCATGTTTTTGAAATACTTGAAACTATCCTAACCATGTATATGTGGGTCTATTAAGTAAGAAAACAAACATCCTAATAGTTTACAATCATCGGATAATATTGATGATCATGTTTAATATCTTATTCAGGTATTATAGAGTTGAAAACTTGCTAGAAAATACATTGTTACACTCCATAAAATCATTGATTTACACAAAATGATGTTTTCCTGGATATACTCCTTTAACCAAAACTTAAGGGCTTATGAGACTAGCGAAGGATAGTTTTGTTAACAAAGGACACTATATTATCAAATGGTTTTTGAGGTTCTGAAACAACATGAGGTTCCTATACTTTTGAGGGAAATTATGAGGTTTGGGAAGGCATCATGGAGGATATGGCTTGTAGGATATTGAGTGTATTTATTACTATCTCTTGGAATAAATTTTACAAACCTATATGTGGGTGTCTTGTCAACACCATGAGAGGAAAAAAAATCTCGTTGATAAATGTTTTCCATCCATCATCAGAGAAGTTGGTGGATTTATTATCAATATCAATTTATCCTTATTATTTTGATCATGTGTCTACAATCAAATGGAATTTTCTTAAATCATATGAAAAGAGTATTATAATTTTAAACATATATTCAACAGGTTGATATAGGAAACCCACTATGAAAATAGGGTGTCAATACCCCTGATATAAATTTTTATTTAGTTATTTGGCTAATTTTCTTTTCACTCGAGTTACTCTTTTTGGGGGTGTTATCTCCCGGTCTAGCACCCCTAGGGAGAAGGAAAAATTTGTATAAGATAGGTGATGAAAAGGGGAATATACCATAATTTTTTCATTTTGTAGTTGGGGAAGGTTGGTATTCCCCTACTTAACTAACCAATACTTCTTGGCGGTGATAGGGAGGCATGTGACTAAGGGTTTGGTTGTCCACATGCTACTTATGGATCTTCCTAGCATAGGTTTCAAAGCACTTGAGGTGCATCCTGAGAGAAAAAGAGATCAAGGATGTGTCCTTAGGCCTTTCTACATAGTTGGGTATGTCAATCGATACCAAGTGAAGCCACCAAATTCAATGTTCACTCGAAAGAGTGGTCACGAAACAATGCAAACACTTGGGAACTCTGAAAAAATCTACTGAAGATAGATCTTAAGTAGTCTCATACATCACTCTGAATAATTTACATTTTTCCTTGTGTGTTGATGCTTTGGACATTTTATACGGTGAATAACAAGGTAGAAACACTTGAGGTATGCACATATTGTGTTTCTTTTCATCATATCTCATGCAAGATATGCCATTGAGATGATATATATGGGATATATATGGTATAAATAATAAGTTTTTATAAATATAAGATAAAGATGGGTCTATAAAGAAGAATGTTCAAAGAATAAGAGGATGAAAATGGATTAAAGACTATGTCAATCACTACATCATGATACCTATATCATCTCCCGATATGGAATGAAGATAAACATAGCCTTCTCGAGTCATCTCATTACAAGTAAGTTACCAAGAAAAAAATAACACAATCCTTAGTGATCAAGCTCGAGCCCCTCAAACTAGAACCCCATGTATGATTTATGCTAGATGTTCAAGAAACAAGGGACCCCCAAGAGCAACAAACAGTCACCCACCACGGTTAATAGAAAGTAATTTTACAAATTCAAAGGATGATTCCCAATAGAAATACTAAAATACATTATTCTTTTCACCATCCAAACCACATAACCACCAACTGGTGTTAGCATATAAGTTCTCATTCATAACCCATACAATATTTATAAGTACAACATACATCACCTAACTTCCAAATCAATTAATAATATACTATGAAAAAAATATTTGTGAAAAATTGCTTGAACATATCCATTAATAGGGAAAGAGAAGGGATACATATACATATGATCTCAAATACTGCTAATGGTTGTACATCTATAACCATTTTAGCATGAATCACAAGTAATAAATAGTATAATATTTCTTACACCAAAATTTGTGACTTCCCATAGCCAAATCACATATCCAAACTCTACAGAGCACCTCAAGAGTAATCCTCTCCTCTTAAAAACCCTCTCTTTTTGTTCTCTAGTCAAATACCCCTTTATATAATGTTATCCACAAAGGGACATCTTGAAATATTCCATAGGATCGTTAATTCCTTCACACTTGGGACACTATTTGGAATTTCAGGAGGAATAATGGAGAATATTCCTCTTTGAAAATGTTTAATTTTGTCCCATCCCGCACTATCACCATCATGCCAACACGACCAAAGGAAACTCATTCCATGTAAAACTTTTGCTGATTTTATTTTCCACTTAATAGAAAATTATGATGGGGAAAATAAAGGCATTTAATAGATTGGATCCTTTTTAAATGCATTAACTCTTAATTACCACTAAGGGATATGTATTTTCATGAATGATTTGCATCAATGCTTCCCAACTCATGCCAAATTATCTCGAGTGGGATATGTAAATTAATTATGACTCAATATCTCACATAAATCACATTAGAAACATTTGTTTATTTAAAATTAACTCGTTTCCCCTTTGGTTTATAATCCATTAAACAAACTATATTCTCTCTTTTAATAGTTTCCCTCTACACATCCTGCTCTTATTAAGGCATTTTCATTTTTAAGAATAGCCCCGGAATCGATACTTGAGACGTCGAAGTAGTTCTTCCACTTGACTAGCCTTGAAAAAGCATTCATTAGGCCATTTTTTTGAATTCTAAACCCCAAGCCCATCCTTCGAGGGCTCGTCCCAAAATGAGTGATAATATCTATTGTATATATCTTTCCCCAGGGTAGATATAGACAAGCAGAAGAATATGGAAATCAAAGAAAATCAAAGCTTGATATTTATTGCGTCACCAACAACCCATGGTGCAAGTAAGAAAATGTCGACACGAAGAAATTCGCACCATGGCACAAGTAAGAGGTGCACGACAGAAAGGTGTCGACATGAAAATGGATGCGCCCATGGCGCAGGTAAGAGCGCACGATAGAAGGTGTCGACACGAAAATGGATGCGCCCATGGCGCAGGTAAGAGGCGCATGACAGAAGGTGTCGACACGAAAATGGATGTGCCCATGGTGCAGGTAAGAGGCACACGATAGAAGGTGTCGACACAAAAATGGATGCGCCATGGCATAGGTAAGAGGCGCACAAGGTATAAGTCGACATGAAAATGGATGCACCCATGGCATAGGTAAGAGGTGCACGATAGAAGGTGTCGACATGAAAATGGATGCGCCCATGGCACAGGTAAGAGGCGCACGACAGAAGGTGTCGACATGAAAATGGATGCGCCCATGGCACAGGTAAGAGGCGCATGACAGAAGGTGTCGACACGAAAATGGATGCACCCATGGCGCAGGTAAGAGGCGCATGACAGAAGGTGTCAACATGAAAATGGATGCGCCCTTGGCACAGGTAAGAGGCACACGATAGAAGGTGTCGACACGAAAATGGATGCGCCCTTGGCGCAGGTAAGAGGCGCATGACAGAAGGTGTCGACACGAAAATGGATGCGCCCTTGGCGTAGGTAAGAGGTGCATGACATAGAGTGTCAACATGCCAAAATTTTCCCCTTGGCGCATGTAAGGGTATGTCGACATGAAGATGGATGCGCCTATGGCACACCTTCAGGAGGCGCAACATTCTGAGCGCTGACAAGAAGCAGACCCTGGCGCAGATATTCAGATGGCCATAAATTTTCACAGGGAGCTCGATTCACGCAAGGTTGGACTTTTGGAAAGCTTACGAGGTCCTCTATCCAACTATGATTGGATATCTTTAATTAGGTGGGAACAAGTTCTTAAAAATGCAAAATATAGTTCGCCACTTTTTGGGTTTGCTAGGGTTCTCACCTACCACCATAATGAGATAAATTAAATGCAACTTGGAGGTGGTTGGGGTAGATTTGGAATTCCTCTCTCTTTTCTCTCTCATTCTTCCTATAAATTGTAAGGAGGGGCTTCTTTCTAAAGGTCGAACATTCCTATTTTGCCCCTCCCTTCTTCTCTTTGGCAGGTGAATTTGTGGAGTTTGAACCTCCCATTTAAAACTGTAATGCAACTTTACCTCTTGGCATTTTGTAGTGTGTTGTATCAATGTTTGGAGCAAATAATGCATGTCTATGGATGATTCTCAACCCTCTCTATGTTCATTTGCATCTTCTTGATCTTTCACTGCAAACCTAGTTATCTATGCATGATCTTGCATTGCATTTTAATGGTCTGTGTTTATTGGCAAGATAGGTGTTCTTCATTCCTCGGTGCATCACCTTTGTTAGTTTAGGTTTTATTTTTATGCATCTTCTTACCCTGTCTCCTTGGAAAGTTAGATTAGGTTTTGAGTAAACCCTCTGCATTTTTATGTGTGCATCTGAACAGAGGAATAGGAACCGGCCTTCATCCGGAGAGCTTTTCCGATTTCGCAAGGTCCCACACTTGGGAAAAGCTCCATGTTATGCAATCACACTGAGAGTCTCAACCCATCGAGTTGCAGACATTCAGGGGTGTTGTGATTCGCCATCAACATTTTTGGCATGCCCAGTGGGACCAAGAGGTCATTCCACAAGATTTGAAGGAATTTTCAAGAAATTTGGACTAAAAATTGCAGGTTTTACAATTTCAGATTTTTCACCTTCCAGGCTGAACTTTGAAATCAATTTTTAAGGGCTTAACTTGCTCAAAACAAGTCAAAATTTCACTAGCTAATAGATCTGGGGGTAATCTTCAAAAGGGTATTCTTAGATTTTTGATATTTTGACTTTCAAAATTTCATGGTTTTTTTAATTTCGGGTTTTCTCAGGTGTTGAGCATGTCCCAAGTTCCAACACAGTGTATTTCAGGTTTTGTAAGTTGCCTTACATGACCTAAGTTTTTCCTGTACCTTTTGGGGATTAGTAGCTGCACAAAAAACCCGATAACCGAATTGAAGAACTAGATCTTCCGGGTCCTTCAAGGTTTTAAATTCTATTTTTAATATTTGTCAGTTTGGTGTGTAACTTGACAGATTCAGCCTTTTGGAGGCATATTCAAAAACACATCTGGCGACTCCATCTGGTAAATAACTCATTCTCTGAGTTGCAGACCTGTTTTCCATCCATCCTTCTTTCCATCTCTTTCATTCTTTTCCATTCCATGAAGTTGTGCAATCATGACTTCATTTCCATCATGGAATTCACATTTTCAACAACAACAGTATATCACACCTCCAACATGTTTTACAAATCCTCCAAATCAGCATTTTGGTCAAATTCAAAATCAGCATATCTACCCATATGAGCAGCAGTGCCAAAGTCAGTTTGGTTGTGAAGCACATCAAGAGCAAGGGTACGCATGCAATGAAGACAATCAAATGGAAGATGCAGATTTTGTGGAAAAAATCCAAAAGATGGAGGCAAAGATGGTGCAATCAAGAGCAACAACTCAAATGAAGGCTTTCAGAATTGGTTGTAGGACTCCTTGTCCATGGGGAGGCCCTTTTCCAAGACACTTCAGCCCTCAGGAGAAGCTGGACTTCATGATGAAGATGCTGCCCCAACTTGCACAATGGACAGTAGAGATAGAAGCCTATAAAATTGGTGTTGAACAACCTTGTCAATGGGTAAGTTCTACACCATCATCTAGTTTTTCTCTTCCCATTACTCAAGCAACATCATCTCATTTGGAATTTCAAATTCTACATCCAGTCAATGCTACCCCAGGAGTTAATTCCATTTCTCCATTCCCTAGTCTTCCATCACATCTCAATTCTTCCTTCCCTTTCCTTCCAAACAGTCATCCCCTCCACAAGAGCTAACGAAATACCCTCTCCTCTAAAGAAACAAGAGTTTCTACCTCCTCCACCACCACAAAAAATTTCCAAATCAATTGAGTTACAATCCACTTCTCTTCTTGCATTCCCAAATCCATGTTGGGAGGATAAAAATCAGAATGCCACCAAGGAAAACAACAAAAAAAAGAAAAGCCAAACAAGGATGAAGAAATTCAAGTCTCAAGAGTTGGGCTCTTAAATTTGGGATGAAAAGATCCCTTGATGGTTAAGCCTTTAGAAGAGGTTGGAGTTGGAAAACAAGTGGTGGTTGGGACTGATTTTGTTACAACAGAAGAAGAGAAAAAAGAAGAAGTAGATCAGCAATCAGTCTCAAAAAGTAGTGTCCATGTTGGCACTCTATTTGAAGAGAATGCTGATTCAATTCAAGTTACACAACCAGCCATGGAGGAAGAAAGATCTGAAGAAGATCTTGCAGTCCCAACTTGTCCTCTAGAGCGAGAAATCGAAGAGTTTGACTTGACAAACTTCTTGCTAGGGGAAGAGTTCTATCAAGAGAAAAATTGTCTTCAAGTCTTAGAGGAGGAGAAGCTGCTCCAAATCCAAAAGAAGAGGAGCACATTCTAGTTTGGAAGAGAAAAGTGCATATCCAAGGGCTATGAGCACAAAGCGAGCTACAGAGAACCTTCATTCTTCTTTCTAATTCATCTCTCTCGAGTTCTAGTGCTTTGAAGAAGAGGTTTGATCTCTCAAATTCAATGTTGGAGGATGAAAGAAACCATGATGATCAAGTTCTGAGATCAAGAGTACACCATGGAGGAAGTTGAGCATTTGCAATAGGACAACAATGAGGTAGTTTATCCATGTCGATTTGGAGGACTGTTTTGATGAAAAAGAACCAGTTGAGTTTCCACCATTCTCTCTTTCATCTTCCAGGTTCCAAACACTTAAGCCTACTATCATAAAGGAGAGCATTCATTTGCAGCAGCCTGCATCTTATAGCAGCTCTTTAGAACCAAGATTGGAAGATTTTAATCTTTCATGTTCTTCGTTGGAGGAAGAGAAAGGGAAAAAAGGTTTTACCATTGCTTCCACACCATCCATTCAAGAGGGTCTACAAGAGAACTCCATTCTTGGAGTTGAAAATCGAGTAATGGGCATACTCAAAGGACCATACCTTTCCCAATCAGTATTTAGCTTCATTGGAGCTAAGGAGAAGCCAAAACTAGTCATGCTTGCTTCTAAGCATGAGGATGAGCTACAAAGTACCAAGGATCAGCTGTCATACCTCTTCAATCCAAATGCGAAACAACTAAAAGAGGTATTGAATTTTCCTTCAGTTGATACCTTGATGATTTGGGTGGAAGACCAGCTTCTTGTTGATTTTCCACTCATCCTAACAGCCATGATCAGCTCCAAATCAATTGCATGGCTGCCACTTTTGAGAAAGGGAAGCTATTTCTCACAACCAATTGTAGGGTTTGTTTAGCTTGCCTTTGCTTCCAATTAAAGTAGAGTAGGTAGGTTTGCTTTCAGCAGAAGAAGTGCTTGTGCACACTCTGCATGTTCCATTTGGAGCATGTATGATTTTCAGTTTTGTACATAGTTTTGGTGCTGCTGGTTTTGCTCTGGCATAGTTCATTTCAGTGGCATTTTGGTGCAAACAACTCCAGGTTCAATGGGTTTCAAGTGGCTCAGAAGGAAGTTTTCAAAGTCCAGGATCGGGATCGATATCGGGTGGTTTTAGGTTATTGCTTATGACTCCATGCCCAATGGATTGCTAAAAGGCCATTGATCTTCTACCTAGCAAGTAGGTGATCCCGTTGAGTCACCAAATTGTTGTATATATCTTTCCCCGGGTAGATATAGACAAGCAGAAGAATATGGAAATCAGAGAAAATCAAAGCCCGATATTTATTGCGTCACCAACAGCCCATGGCGCAGGTAAGAAAATGTCGACACGAAGAAATTTGTGCCATGGCACAAGTAAGAGGCACACGACAGAAGGTGTCGACATGAAAATGGATGCGCCCATGGCACAAGTAAGAGGCACACGACAGAAGGTGTCGACACGAAAATGGATGCACCCATGGCACAGGTAAGAGGCGCATGACAGAAGGTGTCGACACGAAAATGGATGCGCCAATGGTGCAGGTAAGAGGCACACAACAGAAGGTGTCGACATGAAAATGGATGTGCGCCCATGGCGCAGGTAAGAGGTGCATGACAGAAGGTTTCGACACGAAAATGGATGCACCCATGGCGCGAGTAAGAGGCGCACGGCGAGAAGGTGTCGACACGAAAAAATGCACCCCATGGTGCAAGTAAGAGGCGCATGACAGAAGGTGTCGACACGAAAATGGATGCGCCCATGGCGCAGGTAAGAGGCACATGATAGAAGTTGTCAACATGAAAAATGGATGCACCCATGGCGCAGGTAAGAGGTGCATGACATAAGTTTTCGACATGAAAATGGATGCACCCTTGGCGCGCAAGTAAGAAGAGGCGCACAAAAGTTGTCACGACACGAAATGGATGCGCCCATGGCGCGAGTAAGAGGCACATGACACAGAGTGTCAACATGCCAAAAATTTCCCCTTGGCACACATAAGGGTATGTCAACATGAGGATGGATGTGCCTATGGCACACCTTCGAGAGGCGAACATTCGAGCGCCGACAGAGGAAGCAGACACTCACGCGCAAATATTCAGATGGCCATAAATTTTCACAGGGAGCTCGGATTCATGCAAGGTTGGACTTTTTGGAAAGCTTACGAGGTCCTCTATCCAAATATGAATGGATATATTTAATTGGGTGGGAACAAGTTCTTAAAAATGCAAAATACAGTTTGCCACTTTTTGGGTTTGCTAGGGTTCTCACCTACCACCATAATGAGATAAATTAAATGCAACCTGGAGGTGGTTGGGGTAGATTTGGAATTCCTCTCTCTTTCTCTCTCATTCTTCCTATAAATTGTAAGGAGGGGCTTCTTTTTAAGGTCGAACATTCTGTTTTGCCCTCCCTTCTTCTCTTTGGCGGTGAATTTGTGGAGTTCAAACCTCCCATTTAAAACTGTAATGCAACTTTGCCTCTTGGCATTTTTAGTGTGTTGTATCAATCTTTGGAGTAAATAATGCATGTCTATGGATGATTCTCAACCCTCTCTGTGTTCATTTTCATCTTCTTGATCTTTCACTGCAAACCTGGTTATCTGTGCATGATCTTGCATTGCATTTTAATGGTCTCGTGTTTATTGGCAAGACAGTGTTCTTCATTCCTCGGTGCATCACCTTTGTTAGTTTAGGTTTTATTTTTATGCATCTTCTTACCCTGTCTCCTTGGCAACTTAGATTAGGTTTTGAGTAAACCCTCTACATTTTTATGTGTGCATCTGAACAGAGGAATAGGAACCGGCCTTCATCCGGAGAGCTTTTCCGATTTCGCAAGGTCCCACACTTGGGAAAAGCTCCATGTTATGCAATCACACTGAGAGTCTCAACCCATCGAGTTTCGGACATTCGGGGTGCTTTGTGATTCACCATCAACAATATCTTTTCTAAACATACTCACAAAAATGTGTTTTTCTTTCCTATTTTCTAACTTCTACACTTCCACCTTCTTCACCCTCAATACCACCTAAGTATAAGAAGAAATTGTGGTCCCACCACCTTCCCAAACTCCATGATGATAAACTACACCTGGAAAAATCATATTATACTCCTTCCCTTCTAGAAATGGAACTTCCCAATCATAATTTAGCATATGAATCACAAGGAGTAAAAATCTCCTCGGTCAATGGATGGAAGAGGCTAAAGAAATGATTTTGTGCAAGAATCTTCCATGTCTAAAATTAAAAAGAGGAAGTGACAGCTTAGTAATCCTTCAAAAAATATAGAACAACTCGAATCAACCCTACTAGCTAGCTAATACAAGTTATTACAAGTTAATCATTAGTAGGCTGGGGCACAAAGGCCTACTTGAAGGAGTGATAAATCTTCACGAGTGGCTAAAATCAATCGATAATAAAATGGATCTCTTACGGATTATTAACGATTCACATTTCATTATGAAGGAACTGATGGTAAAGGGCATGTCATGGAGCTTCTCCCGGTGACATCCAATTCATAATCAGTGCAGCCGGTCATGAGGAATACATAATTCACATGGATACACTTTTAGCGTGCCTTCCATTGTTCTCTAAGGATGTTATGAATATAGGAAATTATCCTTTCCTCCACATGTATATTTCAGTATTTTCTATATTTTATCAAGAGCATGAGCCCCTTAATAGAACCCTATTTTGTTCACAAAGTCACTATTTTAATTTCATTTTTTTCCCTTTTTCTATAAGAGGTGTTTATATTCAGCATTCCTTCAAATTAATAACTCACTCCAAGCTTATACATAATTTTAACTTAAAATGAACTCATGCAAGTAACCCTTCAAATAATACTCTTCACTACATCGACCCTTAATAAATTTGAATCACCCCATAAGAAAATTCATTACTGATTACTCAATTGATTTTGGGCCCTACCATGGAAAATAAGACATTTCCTTGTAATTGTAATATGCACCATAACATCGAAACAATGGCAAGTGTTATCGAGTAATTTAAGACTGGGAAACTTGGTCCACAATAAATCTCTCAATTAGAATAAAAATATATGGGGCCAAACAATATGGAGTGTTAATTAGGAGTATCAAAAACATGCCACATGTCAAGTTGACCCAATGTACCTTTCCGGGCTCCAAACTAAAACTCGTACCTTGTATACATACATCGGTGCACGATGTAGCCTACCTCCATCACCCTTGTTCACTGACCGCTCACCCCATGTTTTTCTTTACAATCAAACCTCGGGTGAGGGACACAATTACATCTCGCATGAACTTGTAAACATAGACACAAAATTTATGCACTTGGGTACATTTCTAGGTCCTAAAAGTATTCTAGCATTTAAATGGTTCCTAAGAGAAAAACTAGTAATTGACAACTCCGCTTAGCCTTTTTCTTTGTCTTCTTTTACAATCGATGGTGTTTAGACACATGTAATTTTTGGTTACCTCTTCGGGAAGTGACTTGTGACCCTAGAAGATGTATATCACATATTGTGGATTCTAGTTGTGGGTGATATGGTGTCGGTGATGGCGGTAGAGGATGCTCGAAGAAATAAGAGAATAACTAAGACATACAGAGACTTGTATTAGCTTGGATTTCATACTAATATCAGGTGTTCTATGATTTAATAATTTCATTACATTTTTTATTTCTTCATTAGTGGCGGTGCAGCGTAGTGGTATAGGAATCTTGTATAAGATGCATGATATCTTCCAACGTAAAGAGGGTAATGGGATGATATATACATGGTATTGTTGTGTATTGGTGAATCTATATCAAGATCTATATAGGTTTACATAGGAGGATCATGGGGGTGGGCTTGGAGCCACCACATTGCTACATACATGGACCTATAAGCATATTATGATATTAATGCTACTTGGTGGACCACATGCATAGTGGGCAAGGCAAGATATATTTACTTTGCAAGATGGGTAGGTTTCGAGGAATAGGTGGATGGAAATCGATACATATAGATTGATGTTGGATCAAACGGTTCCATGGGCAATTATATGGAGGCCATATCGATACTATGGTGGATGTATGGAGGATGGAGTAGAGCTATGATGTATCGACATACTATGTTCCTAGAGAAAAAATTTCCAAGAGTGGTGAGCTATTTTAGGTAGATCATATGTCACGATATTTTGGTATGGCTCAAGATGTATAGGTGATATCCACGAGGAATAGGGAGGGTTAGCGCAAGGTCGGGACCCATAAGGGCACGCTTAGTACCTCCTGGTCTAGATGAGTTTGTTGCAGCCATAAGATCAATATAGGTGGACGATACATGGTGTACTAAGGTGTTTAGTGCATGGTGGGTAGTGCACCAATGGGTGCTACTATATCAAGTTGTTGTGGATGTAGTGGTAGCATTGCTTGTTGAAGGAGTAGAGGGGTAGCTAGCTTCTCCCAATGGTGATGGTATAGTGGAAGCGATAGTAAAGTGTGAGTATAGTGATAGTTGTGGTTTGTTATTTGGTTGATTGATTTTTGTTGTTTTTACAAGTAACTAATGTGTCTAGTATGGATGTAGGTGATGAGTATTGGTCGATGATCATTGATACATAGATCTAAACATTGAATTCAAATGTGTCTACCGATGTGCTTATTAGATTTTGGATGCTAGAGTGATTTGATGCCATTACGGTGATCATACACACTTGTTCGAACCAAAGGTGGCGATAGCATCGGTGACATGTACCACATTATTGAGTGATTGTGATGAGATGCGAGTAGAGACTCAAAGAACTAGAGAAGCACTAGGATGAGGATCCTTAGTTTCAGATGTGTTTACGTAGAAAGTGGATTTTCGAGAGGAAATCCTTAGAGTATGTAGTCGATTTAGCACTACTACATAGGTAGGTCAAGAGATATATGGCCCGAACTAGTGGCGTAGATTGAGTGGTGAAACATCTACTTATAAATCTCCCACGATTGTATATAGTGATAGTGATGATGATATATGATATGTATTGATGTAGCGATGTATGGGGGCTTTCCCTACAACGTTAACATGTTTTTCACTATGATTTTCATCAATATATATACGAGACTATTGGTATATTTTTGTTGTATTGATGTTTATTGATATGTGATGTGATGATTGATGTTTGTATGTGGATGTGTGATGTTTTATTTATATAGCATAAATGATTATGTGACATAGATGATGATGAGTAATGTTGTGATAATTTGATTGTATGTATGATTGAAGCTTAATGATAGATGTGTAGCATCATAGATAAAATGAATGAATCATAGGATGGTAGGAAATTGTAGGTGATTAAACATAGAAAGAAAAATATGCCTAATGATGTATGATATCTTGTATAAGATAAGGATGGGGGAAGAAGATAAATGCCACTAGCGTATGTGTAGTGATATGAGGTTCATTTATATAGGACCCCTTAGTAGTCATGAATGAACTAGAGAGCATGATTTTGTCTTCGGGAAGTGATATGGTAGTGTGTGCTAGATATATATATCAATGAAAGGTGTTACGTAGATATGTAGTGAGGTTATTATTGTAATAGTTCCCTCAATAGTCATGTAAGAACCATGAGAACATGAGTGCATCATTGGGTGGTAAGGTGAGAAAATTCACCTACCAAAGACCAAGTGGGCATGGAGCGGTAGAAGCATATGTAATGGAAGCAGCATGAGTGTATGAACCAAATTGAATGCCCAAATGATATAGTGTTAATAATGGGAGATGTAGCGTGGGAAGCACATATGTTGGCGGCTTATGAAGACAATATGTAGTAGGATAATTACATAGCGGATGATCTAGTGAAATGGTGGACGAATGAGATGGAAATTGTCCATGAATAATGACCTATGGTCTTTGGATGAATAATGACCTTAGAAGCGGTGAAGGAGATAAATGAACGGAAGTAATATAATGATTACATGGAATTGGAGACAAATATCACTCACGGGAGCGAGAGCATAAGGAATGACACCCTTGTCTCCTAATTGTTATAATTTGTCATGAAAGCTTTCTAATAAGGATAATCACGTTAGCATTACAGTGATGAGGATGATGATGTTGATTAGAAGGAAAGTGAATTGGTGTTTATCAAGAAAATCATACAACACATCATGAGGCTTAGTAGCATGAGAGAATTGTAATGGCTCCCGAGTAGGAGATGCAAGAGTCTTAGGTGAACACTGATGTGGTGAAGGGCATGAAGGATACTTATGTGATGGGGAATATTTAACTTTCTTGCGGGGTGGAGGATATGGAGACCTTGGATGGAGATTTAAAAATGGGAGAGGATAAGAACTAGATAATGTAGTAGTATCATAAATAGGAGGAGGATCTCTAAGTTGTGTATCAATGAGATATTTTTCTAGATCGATGAATTTAAAGAACAATAGTGTGAATGATTCACATGTTTCATATTGCAAGTGCTCTTTTAAAGAAAGAATCAAGCCATGAAAAAGATGAATTGCTTTTCTAAATCAATGGGATGAAAGACTAGCTGATGCATGCAAGTATTGAAACATAGAATATAATCAATAATAGGTTTTTTCTTGCCTTAATGTAAGCTAGACAAGAAATCATGTGTGACTCTAGGACCATTGTTAAGTATAAAATATTAGATAAATGCCTCTTCCATCTCACAATAGGTACTAATAGATCTAAAAGGTAGATTCATGTACTATTTAGGAGAATCATCAGTAAGACTATGATGAAAATATTTAAGAAACAATCGATCATTAGAGTAAGAAGCCATAACTAGATGATAATGCTTGAGATGCAGATATGGATTGCTAGTAACATCAAAACAAGAAAATGTAGGCATGATAAAATCCTTAGGGAAATATTAATTGTGAATCTTTTAAGAATATAATTTCCATGTAAATAATTGCTTATCGATAGAAGCATAAAAGGCCTTACCTTGAAGAGTGAGAGATTGGACCTGAGATTATAAATTCCCAATAACATGCATAAGTGATAAGACATCATGTGAAGGAATGGCAGAAAATGTGAATGGTGTATTGAGTGGTTAAAGATATCCATTATGGGTGATAATAGGGATGTCAGTGGTGGAGGATGTCGATGTTATAAGCACACTATATGTAGGTGTAGAAGGCTTAATATTTGGTGAAGAGCATGTAATGTCGATACCAATATTGGGAATAACATCGGAAGAGTTGTGGGGAAATGAAACAATAGAAGGAGATAAATCAACATGCATGTTACTAGATACAATATTAGAAGAAGATGAAAGTGGATCACGGGATTCATATTCAGTGGTATGTAGAGAAGTAGAATCATTACTAACATGTGCATCATCAATATCATACAAATATTTTCAAGCAAGGATTTTTATGATTCTTCATCAAAGAAGAATACTCAACTGACATTGCATCATCCCACTCCTGTATCCTGTGAGCCTTTGAAAAGAACTGTGGATCCTCGAAGCACCTGCCTAACACAAAATTCCATATCCTGTAGAATGTGTGTGATGATTCCTAGTGGGTGTAAGATCATGTATGAAATGTGTTTCCTTAGAAACTATAGTACGATCCCACTTAGGCATAGTGACAACATCAATGGGAATAGGATCCTTAATAGCATCTATAACCTCCTCATCAACATCCTCAAATAAAGGATCCTCAAGATGAGATGAAGGAGGCATGGAAGAAGATGAAGAATCATGAGGATTGAAGTGCTCATCAAACTGAACATGTGTTTGAAAAATAACGTCATGAGTATCAGGATCTAAAATTTGATAAACTCTCATGTCCTCAAAATACCCTACAAATATCAAGGGTTTTCATTTATTATCCAAAGTTTTCCTTTTCTTCTTTGGCATAAATGCCCAAGCATGGCTCCCAAAGACTCAAAAATGATACATTTAGCTTAGTGTTGTACCAAGCTTCCTCTGGAGTCAAATCCTCAAGTTCTCTGTGTGGTGTGCAATTCTAAATGTAGTTAGCATAATTAACCGCTTCTACATAGTAGATAGGAGGTAAATCTTTAGAACGCATCATACGTTAGCCATTTCTTTAAAAGTTATATTCTTCCATTCTACTAATCCATTACATTTGTGCGATCGAGAAGCAGAATCTTTGGTGAATAATGCCTTAGGTTGCCAAAAAATCAGAAAACTCATTTATGAAGTACTCACCCCCATTATCAGTATGAAGGTTCTTTATGCAACTAGAAGATTTTTCTTGACCAAAGCCTTAAAGACTTTAAAGTGTGAAAAAACATCACTTTTGTACTTGAGAAAATAAACCCAAGTACACCTTGAGAAATTATCAATAAAGGTAAGTGCATACTTAGCTCCATTGAAAGAGGGGGTAGGAAAAACCATCAAGTCACTATACACAAGCTCAAGTAGTGAAGAAGATATCTTCGACAAATTCTTAGGAAAAGGATCTTGGTGTTGTTTCCTAATGCACAAACCATGACAAATTCCCTCAAGACAAAAAAACTCTTGGAAGACAATCTACCATACAATGAGTGCTCAAATTTTTCAAATATCTATAATTGAGATGTCCAAATCTCTCGTGCCAAACTCTATGAATCTCGTGAGAAACCAATCTTGTTCCTATAGAGAAAGTGTCATCAAAACCCTCAAAAGCGATAGAGAAAGTGTCATGTTGTGACTAACTGGCCTTGGGAAGGGAAGAAATTGAATATTTGTTTGTACTGTGGCACTGGGAGGATAGTGGGGTGCCACAGGGCACCCAGTCTGTAATATGGGTGATGTAGATTGTAAAAATATCAAAACTTGAGTTCGGCGGTGTCATGTGTCTCTACAATACCTTCACTCTTATTACACGGGTTCACAATAATATCTCCTATGTCACTGTAAATTTTATATGGATATCTTACCTACAAAACCCTATCCAAAGCATAAATTCCTAAGAAAAAAAAAATCATATGAATAGGTCAGAATGACCTCGCTTTCCAAACTAGTGGTCTTGTGACTAAGCGTTGCACTACATTTCAAACCTAGTGTAGTTTTATGTGTGTGTGTAATTTTTACTTAGGATTCACTAGCGCTAATGATTCGGTAGTAAGGGGCAATAACTAGATGTAAAATGTAAATGGTGGATGGAATAGAAAGAATACAACCCTTTCCCCCTATGCTTATGTGATGTGAATGTAGAAGATGCGTAAATGCAGTCCCTTGCCTTAGTAGATAGCTGACCTTGATAGTAATATGTTTTCCCCTAATGTAGTGGGTATGTTATGTTTATATAGGGATCTCTTGTTCAAATTTCAACACTAGTGACTTGAAAGTGTCGACTATGACCTAAGGGATTACATGGGGTAACCATTAAGATGGACCTTGAACAAAAAAATTAGGACCAAAAATTACGACAACACGAGTGCCTAAAATCATGGACTAGGGTTCCCCAGTGTAACCCTAGGTGCCACAACATAAACCTAGAGACAAAAACTAAGAAAATTACAACACCTGAAACACCCTAAAAGACACCCAAATTTGTAATGACAAGCGACAAGTGAACCAGACAAACAACAGTGATGCCTAATTGACTCATAATAAGACCAAAGGATGGGTCACTAGTGAATACTTTTATTACACGAGATCCATATATAAAATAACATACCTAACAGTATTAATGTAATAGTAAGTGTGTTATTTTGTGACTACACACACAAGAAACTATGTATGAAAGAAGAGTGTCAAAAGATGATAACATGATTTGTATGTAATATAGGTAAAAATATGTGAAATAAGAGATTTCAACACTCGCAAAAGCCACATGTGTTATCATGTTATCTCAAAATATAACATGTACACAATATATGTAATCAATAATAATGAGGAATTTTAAAGGAAATATAGTAGAATAATAACACCTTGATCTAGCAAAATAGATTCCCTCATATATGTATAGGAACTCTAGGTAAAGGGCTCAACCAACACCTATCATCATTTAATGCTCTATATATGTCCTACATCAGGTTCAAAATACCTTATGAACACATGTGTGTAAAAATTATAGAAGCGTGTTATCTATCACATCAAATTGAAAAACAACATGTATAATATAAAGTGCTAGAACTAAATAAAAGTGTATAGGTCCATATTTCCTTTTTTGCAAATCCATTAATGTTTTTATTTTGATATTATGTTGATATTTCTACATTTTCAAATGGTTTTTCTATGTACACAAAGTAAGGTATCATTGATCTACAATGTGTTATCAAAGAGATAATCAATATTGGGATAGAATTTGACAAGGTTGGGGTTAGCCATGTGATGAAGCCTTTGAAATAAAGATCAGTAACTAATAAATCACTGGAATACGTAATGGCATACCATGATGTATTACTTGTTAGTGTAGGGAGGTTCATGCATCCTCGTAGAGTGAGTCCAGTGTGTCATATTAGTTTGGTAGTTATAGAATTTTCATTATGGATTATAGCCACACTAGTGAGAACATGAAACGTGATACTAGTGTGGTGTGGAGTAAGAGTACCAAAATGCACCCTAACTAGGATCATCCGAGAGATAATAGTATGTCTTTGGGGATCAAAAGTGCCCCAAACATTTGCAGTAATAAGTCAAAGGACAAAATCAATCAAGAGCATGATGTAACCTTAGAAACTATTAGTATGACAAAATCACTTGTTTGAATCATGTTGGGTTAACTATAATGTTTAGACTTCAATTATATTTAGCATGAAACCTAATATATATTAGTGAATTAGTACACTAAAGGATCTAAGGGTTAGTAATAGATGATTAATCTAATAAATTAACTTCCAACATTAATTTTCAAAATCATAATAATGCTTTTATACTCATAATTTATATGTTAGATAAGATTTTACCCTAAAACCACAAAGGAGTGAGTGCACTTAGTTAATTATATATGATTAGCTAATTTTTTGAAAGGATGCACTACTTGTAATAGGGAGGTCTTAACCTAGAGATATTTTTTTCTAGAGAATATAACTTGAGACATTGACCTAAGGAAAGATTATACAACTTTTCTAGGGACATACCCTGAATGTTGACCTTTTGTATAGTCTTATACTTGCTTCATTCTCGGTTTATATAACTTTTGCACACTTTTGATTGCCTAGAACTATTTATCTTTGTGAAAACCTAGTTTATGATCATCTTGTGAATATCTCTAAAAACTTTGATCATGATCTCAAACCCTAATCAAGGATGATAATTCCTGCAAAATAAACATTATTTAAGTTGTGGGCACCCCGTTCCCTACAAATTTTTGAACTACTTCAAAGAGGCCTTAAAAATGCGTCATTATTCACCTAGCATGTGATATATGAGTGAATGCAACTAGATTGGAAAACCACCTTTGAAAATGATTGAGTTGAGTTTTATATTGCTAAAATACTTAGGGAAGGGATGTTTGAGTGATCGTAGAAAATAAATCATAACTTTGACCTAGTAAGAATATTCAAACCTGTAGTGATTGCTTCCATAATGATTTTATATACATGTTATTATGACATTTAGGAGCCTTGGGTGGATTTTGCAAGTCTTGTAAGTGAGTGTATCAATGTAGCACCTAAGGATTTCTAGGTTAGAAAATAAGGTGGAGTTTACCTTCCCTATAGGGTTTCATATATGATTTATCAAAGAAAGACCAACCTAGAGAGATTAGAAGACCCAAAAAAATATTAATTTGAAATAAAAGTTGGAGGACATGTCGGTCCAAGATCATATCAAGTCGAGTCATGAGCAGATATATTATTCGAACAAAGTATATGACCTTGACCAAGGAAGGAAACACATGCAATTTGAATTTAATATTTTGTTACTTGATGTTTGTCTATAGATTTTTGCATTTTTTCATAGAATTTGAGGACATGACGGTGTGTAAGGACAAACAAGAGACCTTATAATGCTAAGAAGATATTGGAAGGTTGTATTTATCTTAGCAAGAGTGCATTGCCAAAACTAGTAGTGTCAAAGAGTGAATTGCCAAATTTGAGTGTCTACATAGGAATAATCATCATAAATTTAAAAATTTGATAAATGGAATTATTAAAAGAAGAAAACAGACCGAGAGATCCAAAAAAGGAATTAAAACAATAAATAAACGAATAACAAGACATGGAAATACATGTAAATAAGAGCCTATCTTAACACAATGCCTTTGTATTAAAATGTATGGTAGTGTTATCATTTGTTATATAATATCCTTAAATTTAATGGAAGAATGCCAAACATCATTGACTTTGAAAGACCTTTCCTTTTATTTCTATCTAGAACCAAATTGATCTTTTAAAAACATGTAAGTTATATTGATGTCCAAAACAATTCAAGTAAATTGATATATTGTTTAAAATTCTAACTTACTCTATATGTGTAATGCCTATGTTTCTTTTGAAGTGCAACATACATTTTGTAAATCTATTTCAATAATTGGTTTATGAAATATTTTATGTTCTTACCAAAAATGTAACACACAATCTTATATATATTTTAACTTTGGGTTTATAAAAATGTTTATGATTCTAGAAAAATGTAACATGTTGTTTTAATAAAAAAATATTGAAAGCACACTTTAATATTCATATAATCATGAAAATTACATTGCGGATTCACATCAAAAAAGTTGGTGGATATGACACACCCTAGAAGACATCACACCTAGTAAAATTTCCACGGGAACCAAAACAAGTCAAAAACACTACAAAAAGTCACAAGCATGATAGATTAAATTTGAAGCAAACATGGAGGCCGGACGAGAGGGAGGAGAACGCATCCTGCATAGAATATCTCCACAATCCATTGCATGGGGGTCGGAGAGGTTGGTGCATGATCCCTACCATCACCTGCTCAGGGCCGAGCATCCTGCCCAAGAGAGATTGCCAAAACCAGGCATGGAAACTTTTTTGGGGGTGGAGCACCCAATCTAGACTCAGAAGAAGGAAAATGAAAGCCACTACCACTATTTCGGCCAAGGGGAGGAACCCCCATCCAAAGCCACCAACATCATGAGTTTTGGAGGATCCCCCAGCCATCGCCACCTCTAATCCACTAGAAAACACCACCATCAAGAGAAACTTGTCATAAAGGGGGAGGAGCTTTTCCATCCCTAAGAGTATTCTTGTTTTCAAGCACCTTAGCCCAAAGTTCAAGGTCACTATCGAGGAAGAGATCATCACTATAGTAGAGAAGGATGGCATGGCGGAGACAGAACATGGCTGATCGAACAAGGGAACTTCCCCAGTAGGTGAGGAGATCTTGTAAATGCTCCACCTTTAAGATGGACTTTCTTTGCCTAGACACGGATCTAAAGCAAAACATGAGAAATAATTCTAGTTTTAGCAGAGACAAAAAAATTTAGGCTAAGAATAGTTTGATTAATAATAGAATCATTTCTAATCTTCCAAATTTGAAATATAATTTCTACACAAAATATTTTCCAAAACTTGTTGTATTTTGCAGGACGCAAGGTTGAGTCCCCCAGCAAGAAAATTTTCCAAGTGAAGGGTTCAAGATGAAACGGATGGAAGAGGGAGTGGATCCCCTTACTGGTCGATTGCGTGAGAGGGAAATACCAAAAAATATGCAAAACAGACTTAGGTTATTGTCAAGTAGGACACAAGGGTTAAAATCCTCAACTATTAAAGACATTTTCCAATAGGAAAACTCTGATATAAAATTCACCAAGGAAATGATCCTTTTTAGGTTCAATATGTGCCTTCCAAATGATATTGAACATGTGCTTCCAAACATTGTGTGGGGACTTAAGCTTTAATTACTTGTTCAACTTTTCATAAGGAATGTCAGCAGGCACTAAGATCTAATAACCAATTCAAGGTTTTTACCGATTGAAGGGTATCACTGTAGGCTAGTGCCAATCACACCACCAATGGATAGGAGGAGATACCTCAATCTTATGAATCATTTCATCATGTATGGCATTCTAAATTTCCTGAATAGATTCTTTATCCCCACTATTAAGGTTAAATTTAGTTTTGATAAGAACCAAGGGTTTCCAAGAATAGGTATCCTTGTAAAAAAATCACCTAACAACTTGATATCATGCTTAAAAAGCCTAATTATTTTAATCCATGGAACTATAGCAAAAGGAACATTATGAAAGTTAATAACAAAAGACCACCATAAGGAATGCGATTTTATGGATAGCCCTATTATAAAATCATCTCCAACCCAAATGAGGTGAGGTTTGACCAGCTCTCATGCCTTCCAAATACTCTGCATAACAAAATGTCCTCTAATTTTGGTAGCACAGAGAGAGCAGCGTGAGAATTTATAATCCCAAACTCTTCCTTGTTTGTTTTTCAAAAGGAGTGCCTTGAAAAATACAATGACGAAGAAAGATTTTCTAAGCCTCATATCCTTCTAAAATCCTAATTATCCACTTGACACTTAGGATAATTCCTTACGGCCAAATGGTAATGATCCCTAAGCCACCAACATCTTTCAAAGTGCATCAAATATCCCGAGCCACACTTTGTGAAAATATTTGTGGCCATTGGTGATTTCCCATAAAAAAATCTCTAAGGAATTTCTCGACTTAGTATATGAATCCTTGGAAGGTTCCCGACGGGAGGAGTAATAAACATGAGTGGTGTTGGTCGTCGATAGGACTTTTTAGAAGAACAACGGTCGGGGGACAAGAAGTCCCTCCTCTTTAATGGGAGAGGTTCCCTCGCACACCATGCTTGAGCCCGGGCACATCCAAATGAAACTCATTGGTTGAGGGCAAACCCATAACCCGAGCCAGCAGGATTATAAAATCTGACAATTCTTCATTGAAATCCGCCCGGAAGAGGGTTTTGGTCAGACGAGAAGCTCCTTTCCTAGGGTTCTTCAACCAAGACCTCGCCACTCGAGCTTTATATTTATCACTGTCTTGGTCAAACATGGCTCGTGCTTGATCCCGAGAGACACTATAGCATTGTCCATCTCGGAATCCTTAGAGCGATTCTAATGGCAAAGCGGCGTCCCGGCAGCGATGAGCTCCCCGTGTACATTTGTCAAGTCGCTCGAATCGGGGTCGAAGTGAGCTCCGCATGAAAGTACCGCATCGAGCACAATCTTGCCTTTGAGATAGGGAAACCTCCGTGAAAGCCAAACCGCTATCATTAATCATCGTGCCATCGGCGTAGGGTTTGCACATCTGTCATTCTTGACCAAAATCGCCGAAGTCGAGATGACGAGCTTCACTGTCTCCGATATTGCTAACGGCAGACTCAAGTGGAGAAATTTGCTCCTGTCCCTGAAACTTGATCTTCATATTGATAGATTCGGAACTGCGACCCAGACTCTGGAAGGAATTTGCAAGGGGAACTAGGTTGCAAGGGTTTGAGCAAATGATAGCAAGAAAGCAATGTGAAAAATGCGAAGGTGGTATGCTTGGTTATATAGCCGTTTGAGGAGCGGAATGAATTTAATGCGCATTGAATACACCACCACCAATTTGAAAGAGCGTCATATTCGGAATGAGCGGGAAAAGCTAAGTGTGAATGACACTTGGTACGCTTGGAACAGGTGAGACGCGAATGCGCGAAACACGCGGCTCGGGCGAAATGGAGAGAGAATGCACAAAAGCTTTTGGAACAATTGGGACGAAAATGCGCGAGGTACGCGGTTCAGGCATTTCGGCCAAATTGGGACAAAGAAATGAGCCTATTTGGACTTGGGACTTTTGAAGAAAATTCGGAGTGTACGCGACTAGGAAGCTTCTACGAAAAAGAGGAAGCTTGCACTTTTGACTTTGGGATATTTGGGACGAAAATGCGCGAAGTCACGCGGTTCAGAGTTTACGTAAAAATGGGAAAGCTCGCACAAAAGTTTTGGGACACACAGGACAAAAAGTTAAGACGGGCCGAGAATGGGACAGATTTGGGGATTTCACCGATCGGGAACAACTTGCACTTTCGTACTTGGGACAGGTGAGACAGAAAGTTCCGACAGACCCGAAATACTTACAAAATGACCCAAAACTTAGATTCTTTCGACTTCACGACCTGGGTATCTCAGAAAAAAGCACTTAAGACTCAAAATTTTCAAAATTTGTTCTTGTTAGAGAGGGGAATTTTGAGTAGACAACAGCTGGCTCCTTCTGGGGATGACTTGGCATAAATTCACTGAATGAAACAAGGCAAGAACTTAGACAAACTTGGTGTAGCAGACCAGTGCCTTATCCATTGGGCGAAAGGAGTCAAAAACAAACCAACACAGAGGGCAAAGCACACAACAGAAGGGAAACACACCAAAAGCAGAAAAAGCAAAAACACTGTACATAATATACAAAGGGACTCCCTAGTCACCTAGGACTTGAACAACTTCAAATACTGCCCACTATAAGGAAGTGGGAGGGGGGAACCATCCATGTAATCAAGATAGAAAGAGTTCTTACCAGCAAAGTGTCTTATCCTGAAAGGTCCAAGCCACAGAGAATCAAATTTTCCATGGCTACCACGAGGTTCGTGTCTTTTGTCCCACAACAGCACGGTATCACCAACCTGGAACTCTCTGCTCCTAGCTTTCTTATCAAACAGAATCTTCACCTTCTGCTGATGTGCAGCTATTCTGTCAGCAACCTCCAATCTATCCTCGTTCAGTTTGTGCAGGTACATGATCCTTTTGTCCAGAGCATCACTGAAACTAGTGTCTTCAATGGCCTTCATCAGGTGCAAGGCTGGTAGTTCCACTGTCACTGGCAATTGAGCCTCTACTCCATACACTATTTGAAAGGGGGACATTCCAATGGCTCTTTTAGGTGTGATCCTGTCTGCCCAAAGAGCATCATAAAGTTTCTTATGCCAGTTTCTCTGAGATTCATTGACCAACTTTCTTATGATAGTCACCAGATTCTTGTTGGTAGATTCTGCTTGTCCATTTCCCTGGGGATAATAATCTGAAGAATGAGCCAGAGAGATGCCATACCCGTAGCAGAAATCCATTATCTCAGTTGAGGAGAAGTTTGAGGCATTATCTGTTACAATCTTGTTAGGCACACCATACCTAACCAAGATGTTCTCTTTAATGAAGTTGCACACTACTTCGGAAGTGGTGCTCTTGACTGGAATAGCTTCCACCCATTTGGTGAAGTAGTCAGTAGCAGTTAGCACATGAGTATGTCCAGCGCTGGAAACAGGGTTGAGTGCACCAATGAAGTCTAGACCCCACTGTTGGAAAGGTTCTTCAATCACAACTGGTTTGAGAGGCAAGGAAGCCAATTTAGGTCTTCCCACGAAAGTCTGACAGGCCTCACATTTATCCACCCACTTGGATGCATCTTTGAACAAAGAAGGCCAGTAATACCCTCCACGGAGTATCTTATGAGCTGTGACTGTTGATGAATAGTGCCCTCCGCATGCCTGATCATGAAAAGCTGAGAGCAATTTTCTCTGTTGTTCTTTGTCTACACACTTCAGGAACCTCCCATCCAAACCACGCTTGAACAAGGCATTTTCCCACAATACATATTGTGCTGATCTCAACTTAACAGTCCTCTTTTCTTTAGCAGTTAAATGAGAGGGGCATTCCCCGTAGGTGAGAAAATGAGCGATGTCAGCGTACCATTCATCAACTGAACTCAGGAACAGAACAGTAGGAAGGTCAGCTTTCTCCTCCAGTAACTCGTGTTGGGCTCCTTCAGCAATGAGCTCGCAAAGACCTTTTCCCCGAACCAGCTTGGTTGGCTTGATATCAAGGTCATACTCCTGGACTTTAGCCACCCGGTTTCCCCTCTTGGATCCAAATTCTTGTTGCGTGAGAATTGACTTTCTGATCGTGTCTGCAGGGACCAAGACCGTAGAGTGAGAGTTGAGGATATAGAAAGCGGGCTTGGACAGCGACTTTGACTACTGCAAAGGCATGCTTCTCCATCATGGTGTACTTTAGCTCATGGTTCTTCAGGATATAGCTCATGAAGGCAATTGGTAGCTCATGCTTATCAGGATCCTCCTGGGTTAAGACAGCAGCCAGAGTACTATCTGTAGCGTAGCAGTAGATAATGAAATCCTTGCTGAAATCAGGGCAGGCCAAACCTGGAGTTTTAGCAATAGCTTTCTTGATACCCTCAAAGGATTCCTTTCCTTCAGAAGACCAACCAAATGCTTGCTTTCCTTTCATCATCTGAGAAATATTCAAAGTTAATTCAGCAAAATCAGGGATGAATCTTCTTAGAAAATTGATCTTACCGAAAAAGGAATGCACGCCCTTTTTACTAGTAGGGAGAGGAATCTGTTGGATGGCTTGAACTCGTTCAGGATCAATCTTGATGCCATCCTTTGAGACAATGTGTCCTAATAGCTTTCCCTCTGTAACACAGAAGACAGATTTTTTAGGATTTAAGGAAATCCCATGCTCTCGGCATCTTTGCAGAACTGCTTCTAAGTGGTCGAAGTGATCCGCTCTTGTCTTTGAGAACACTGTCAGGTCATCAAGGTATATGACTATGCATTTTCCTTTCAAGCTTCCGAAAGCCAGATCCATAGCTCTCTGGAAGGTGGCACCGGCATTAATCAGCCCAAAAGGCATTCTCTTGTAGGCAAAGGTACCCCAAGGAGTTGTGAAGGCTGTCTTATGTTGATCAGCAGTATCGACCTCTACCTGATTGTATCCAGAAAAGCCATCAAGCATAGATAACATCTCAGAGCCTGTTACCGCTTGCAAAACCTGATCCATCATAGGCAGAGGGTAGTTATCTTTCAGAGAGGCCTGATTCAGGTTCCTGAAATCAACACAGATACGGATCTCCCCATTCTTCTTCCTAACAGGTACAATGTTTGCAATCCAAGTCGAATGGTGAATGGGAAAGATGATTTTAGCCTTTAGCAGTTTCTGAATCTCCTGAAATATGGTGTCAGCTATCTTTGGGTTGTACTGCCTCTGCTTTTGCTTGAAAGGCTTGATTCCTGGCTTGAGAGGGATAGAGTGCTGCATTTCCTTTGGCTTGAAGGCTTTCAGATCTTCATAAGAATAAGCAAGCACATCTTTATATTTCCTTAAAAGTTCAATTGCTCTTCTCCTTTCATCTGATGTGCAACACTTCCCGATATTTACCAGCTTCGGGTCATCAGAACTCCCAATATCAATTTTATCATACTCAGCTGATTGCCGAGGTCCAATGGAAGCTTTAGATCTCACGTACCTGTCATGCTTATCAAACAACTCCTCCAAACTCACCAAACCTTTGGGGATCTTGTTTCCTTTGAGCTTAATGCACCCTTCCTGATCAGTCTCTTCTCCTTGGGTGACGGCTTGGTCCGAAGACACGCTCTCACGAGGCAGGTTGTCACTTCCTTCGAAATACAGTTGTTCAAAATTGCCCTTGAGCTCCAGGAAGGAAAGCAAATGCTGGTCGTCGTTGAAGACTTGCCAGTTGTTAGTATTGTCAGGGACACTAGGTCGGTGGACCATCTCAATAGTGAATTTATCCTGAGAGAATTCAGGATGAGGAATCAATAATGACCCTGAGACAGCCAGGGAATCAGCTCTGCTGTTCTTTTCTCTGGGAATTGCTTCAATGGAGAAGGCATCAAGGAATTCAATTGAATCCCAAACCTGATTCCGATAATGCTTCAGCCTCCCGTTCTTTACCTGAAACAGGTTTCTGACTTGCTTCACAATCAGCTCTGCATCACCACGAGCCAAAAGATTTTTTACACCTCGTTCTTTGGCCACTTGCAATCCAAGGATGAGAGCCTCATACTCTGCTGTATTGTTAGTGTTCTCGAACTGCAATTTGAATGAAAAGGGGTACAGGCAGCCTCAGGTGATATTAACAGAACACCGGCTCCAGAACCAGCCGAAGAACAACTGCCATCAAATTCTAAGATCCAGACACCATTGGGATCTTTAGGTGATATTTTGCAGGGTCGGATTTCATCAGGGGACAAAATCATGTAATTACCATGGCCCCTGTCCTCATAGAGTATTTGTGCCTTGGGATCATCTGTCTTCTGCACAATGTACTCGGACTGCTTCTCAGGTAGTAGCTTCTTCATTTGTCCATTGACAGGTATGAGAGCGTGTGACCAGTCCATTTGAATCTCTCCACCCACATCTTTACAGAAGTTTCTGCTTAGCAACATTCCATAGGAAGGAGGAATGTCTGCTACTAGTATGGTAGCCAAGACCTTCTTTTCAGGTAAAGCAGCAAAAGCCACTTGTGCATCTTTAATCCTTCCCACCAAAGGTACTTCCTTACTTTCCATGGAGTAGCAAGATCCATAAGTACGAGTAAGGGTCAAGCCTAAAGCATGAGCTACTTTGGCGGGCATCACATTATCAGAGGCCCCGGAATCTATGACACAGTTACTAAGCCTATGGCCCGCTATAAGGAGGGTAACATAAAAAGGCTTGATTTTGTCTCCAGGCGAGGTGACAGCAGCTACCAGACTAGGCTGTGGTATAGTAGGAGGTGTGGGCAAAAGGCCTTTGGAGGTGGTCTTGGAATGGGAATTCACAAATTGGATCATCTTGGCAAAAGCTTTTGGATGGGTTTGGTAGTATTCAGCTTCTGAAATTTGAACCTTAGTCCTTTTAAGATGATCAACAATATCAAAGGATCCAGAGGTGGATGGGCCATCATCATTTGGAATTCTAGATTTATCAACTTTAGGAGAAAAGGAAGAAGAAGAAACTTTGGGAGCAGTGTCGACAGTACTTACCTTTGGTGCAGATGAGGTCGGGATAGGGGATCCTCTTCTGGCAATTACAGGAATGGTTGCTGGCTGTTCCTTAGATTTCTTCGTGGGCTGTGTTATTTTCTCCTTCTGCCTCGTCTGTTCTCGAGTCATGACAGCAAAAGATTCACTGTTCATATCTGCTACCACTTCATCATAGTTATCTCCATCATCAGTGCCTTCGGTGGTAAAGAAATTAACCCGAGATCCTTCGAGTTCTTCCGCCTCATCGTCAAATTCTTCCAGGAACTCCTCACGAGCTTCTTCGTCCACGTCATCATCTGGCTCTTCAACTTCACAGGTTGCGTTCACAGGGACTTTGACAGGAGGCCCTTCAAGTGCCAGTCTGGTGTGGGGGGCTGGCAGACGGTTTCTGGGTTGAAAATTTCTTCTCGGAACATCTGCATATGGTGCATGCTGGGCTAATTGTTTCTTTATAGCCACTAGATCATTTGCAAGTTTCTGGACTAATGGATCAGAATTGGGTCCAGAGGTGGAAGAGGAAGAAGCAGCAGATTTCGATTTGAGAGGATCTCTTTTCAACTTCCCTGACATGATCAGGTCGTCCTCGATACTAACAGCCAGTTCTTGATCCAGAACTAGCGTTCCAAGATTAGCCCTTCTTAGAGCATAACTGACTTTAGGCGTTTGGGCATTCAAAAAGAAACATTTTTGAATTTGATCAACCGGCCGAGTATTTGCAGGAATCTTGTTGATCAATCTGTTGAACCGAGCCACAAATTCTCTCATGGGTTCTGATGGATCTTTCTTTATCTGAGAAATCTGGGCAAGCAGGGCATGCACATCTTCTGCCGGCTTAAAACGGTTTTCGAACTGAGTTCTCATGGTAGTCCAGTCGGTGATGGCACCAGCCGGAAGGTGATAGAACCAGTCAGCAGCATTATCCTGTAATGTCTCAACGAACAGTCTTACTGAGACGTCTTCATGTTCAACCCCCAAGACCCCACATGCGACTATGAATGCTGCAATATGTTCATCAGGGTGAATTTTGCCATCTCCTTTAAACTTTGGGAAGTTCTTTCGGTTACCTCGAGGTAACTCATGCAAAGGGTGCGCAAGAGCCAGAGGTCCGACACGTTGTCCCCATGGTAATTGTGCCATTCTTCTTGGGAATACGGTCCGAAGGGGAACTTTAACACCAGCAAGTATCAGAGCTCGCAGATTAGGGCTAGCTGGCTGTGTAGGACTTCTATCTCGAACAGGCGGAGTGCTCGTTGAACGAGTTCTTCTATTTGAAGGGAAAGGAAAACCCTGTTGTTCCAAAAGCTGAAACTGAGAATCTTCGATACCAAGGGCCCTTCTCCCTCGAGTGAAACGCGGAGTCGCCAGATCAAAGGATGATCGAAAAAATTATAGTACTGGAATGCGATTTTTCCCAGCGGAGTCGCCAAAAACTGTTGGTCGTCAGATAGGACTTTTTAGAAGAACAACAGTCAGGGGACAAGAAGTCCCTCCTCTTTAATGGGAGAGGTTCCCTCGCACACCATCTTGATGAGCGGGCACATCCAGAATGAAACTCATTGGTTGAGGGCAAACCCATAACCCGAGCCGAGCGAGGATTATAAAATCGACAATTCTTCATTGAAATCCACCCTAAGAGGTTTTGGTGAGAACGAGAAGCTCCTTTCCTAGGGTTCTTCAACCAAGACCTCGCCACTCGAGCTTTATATTTATCACTGTCTTGGTCAAACATGGCCTGTGCTTGATCCCGAGAGACGACTATAGCATTGTCCATCTCCGGAATCCTCAGAGCAGTTCTAATGGCAGCAGCGTCCAGCTTGGCAATGAGCTCCCCGTGTACATTTGTCAAGTCGCTCGAATCGGGGTCGAAGTGAGCTCCGCATGAAAGTACCGCATCAGCACACTGCACTGAGATAGGGAAACCTCCGGCGAAAGCCAAACCGCTATCATTAATCATCTGTGCCATCGGCGTAGGGTTTGCATCTGTCATTCTTGACCAAAAATCACCGAAGTCGAGATGACGAGCTTCACTGTCTCCGATATTGCTAACGGCAGACTCAAGTGGAGAAATTTTCTCCGTCCTGAAACTTGATCTTCATATTGATAGATTCGGAGCTGCGACCCCGACTGTGGAAGGAATTTGCAAGGGGAACTAGGTTGCAAGGGTTTGAGCAAATGATAACAAGAAAGCAATGTGAAAAATGCGAAGGTGGTATGCTTGGTTATATAGCCGTTTGAGGAGCGGAATGAATTTAATGCGCATTGAATACACCACCACCAATTTGAAAGAGCGTCATATTCGGAATGAGCGGGAAAAGCTAAGTGTGAATGACACTTGGTACGCTTGGAACAGGTGAGACGCGAATGCGCGAAACACGCGGCTCGGGCGAAATGGAGAGAGAATGCACAAAATCTTTTGGAACAATTGGGATGAAAATGCGCGAGGTACGCGGTTCAGGCATTTCGGCCGAAATTGGGACAGCAGGCCTATTTGGACTTGGGACTTTTGGAACAGAAAATTCCGGAGTACGCGACTAGGAAGCTTCGGCCGAAAAAGAGGAAGCTTGCACTTTTGACTTTGGGATATTTGGGACGAAAATGCGCGAAGTACGCGGTTCAGGAGTTTCGGCCGAAAATGGGAAAGCTCGCACAAAAGTTTTGGGACACCTGGGACAAAAAGTTCCGACGGGCCCGAGAATGGGACAGTTTCGGGGATTTCGGCCGATCGGGGAACAACTTGCACTTTCGTACTTGGGACAGGTGAGACAGAAAGTTCCGACAGACCCGAAATACTTACAAAATGACCCAAAACTTAGATTCTTTCGACTTCACGACCTGGGTATCTCAAAAAAAAGCACTTAAGACTCAAAATTTTCAAAATTTGTTCTTGTTAGAGAGGGGAATTTTGAGTAGACAACAAGTGGCAACTAACACCTTGGAACAAATCTGAAATTTACCAGCAAGAGAGAGGGGTTTGGTAATCCAATAAGAAATATTTTTCTCTACTCGCTGGACAACATAGGACCAAAGAGTAGTAGGAGTAACTTGGAAAAAAATGGGATGCCAAGGAATTTGAATTACACCCCAGGGTTGAATCCACTACCAAGCAAATCCTTCCAGCCATGGAGGTGTGGGATCCAAAGATTTCCTATAACATTGATTTTTCTTCCATTGGATGGAAGACCCTAAAGCCAAAGGAAAAAATATCTAGACAATGCAAAGTATTATTAACAGACTCTTCATTCTCTTCTAGAGTTAAAAATAATCATTAGCAAAGTGACCATTAATAAGTTGTTGATCATAATTGGGGAGAGAGATTCCCTTGACTAACCCTTGAGAAGAAAACCTGGCAAGAAGGTAGTTGAAACCCTCAACAACAAGCACATAGAGTGTCGGTGCTAAGGGGCATCCTTGTCGAATGGACCTATGAAGCTCAAACATATCAGATTGAACTCCATTAATGGTGAGCTGAGAAGTAACATCTTGGAATAGCATATTAACAAAGCGGATGAATCTAGGGCCAAACCCAAGAGCTTGAAGCATGGAAATGATAAAATTCCATTTGATCCTGTCATAAGCTTTTTCAAAGTCAATTTTGATGAAGATAGCCTTTTTATTAGACAATCTGGCCCACTCCATACCTTCCTAAATAGTAATGATGTTATCCAGAATGAATCTACTCTTAATGAAGTCAATTTTTCACTACGCACAATGAGAGGTAAGAGATTATGGATCCTGAGAGCCAAGGCTTTGGCTATGATCTTGTAGGAAACATTTAAAAGAGTAATCAATCTCCAATTGGTGATAAGTTCAGGATCTCTAGACTTGGGAATGAATTTAATATTACCTTGATTGATCAAAGCACCAAGAGAGTTAGTCTCCATTTCTTCACAATAAACATGATGAAGGTCAGGACCAATGTATCCCATAACACTGATAAAATTCACATGGAAATCCATCAATACTAGGAGCTTTATCTACCTTCATTTGCATAATTGCTTCCTTAAGATCATCAACAAAAAGGACTTAATCAAAGGCAACCCTCTAGGCCTCGGTAAACTTACAAGAGACCACCTAGAGACATTACATCAAAGCAACATCCCTCTTTGGAGTGTATGGATGAGCAGCAAAGACACCATGATAGTGGTGGAAAAGGTCTTGTAGGACATCTGGAAGGTCTGTAAGTCAACCTAATGCATCCTTGATAGCCGGATTGAGGGGAGGCATGACGAGGCTGAGGAATGAAAACAAATTCTTTGGTCACTCTATCACCAATCTTGAGCCAATGTAGTTGAGCTCTAATTTGAGCCCCATGGGCCTGGTATGCTTCTTTAATCTTGAATTTGTGACACCATTGTGCCACCTTGGTTTGAAGGCGAGTATTAAGAGATGAACGGTCGAGAGATCTCAAGCATCTTACATACTTGTGAGTAGAGGCCTTGTGATTCCTTATTATCCAAACATATAGAGAAAATTTGTAGTTCTGAAATGGCCTCCTACCACCCAAAAATCCACCCATACAATCCTGAAGGGCACTCAACCAAGTTCCATATGCGTAAAATGTGCTCCACAGTTTTCTTATGTTGAAGGTGAGTAGTGTTTAAATAGAACTGGGAGTTACGAGGCTTAGCGGGAGCCGAGTGCCATTCAATTTCAAAAAATATAGGTGAATGGTCGAAAGGAAAGACCCTTCCCAAACAATGAACCGGTCTACCAAATTTGGTGGTGAATGAAAACACTGTTGATCCAGGAGGAGTGCTCAATCAATTTGTTTAACAACTCTATCTTGACCTGTTTAAAATTATACCAAATAAACCAAAATGCATCATATGCACATCTAAAATGGTGATTAAGATTAGAAAATCCAAGCTTATTACACATGTAAAATCATGCTTCACACCACCGCATAGGAATTCAGCCCACTTTATCTTCAATAGACTCCACCATGTTAAAATATCCACACATGATCCAATGAGCATCGGGTAATTCATCAACAAGCCACCACCAAAGTAATGGTCCCACTCAACAAAGATAAATATTAGCAATACCAAAAATCTAGTTATGTAAATAAAAAAGGGACCACACAACTCGATAAGAAGGGTCATAACCCCAAGAAATAATAGATTTCTATAGAGAAGGAGAGATAAGATTAAGAACCCCCTTTCCCAGGATCATGATTAGAATGGTGACAAATGGCACCTGGAAAAATAGTACGGGATGTTGACTAGAGAAGAAAACCAACAAGCTTAACCTCCTGTAAACAAAGAATATGCATATGTCCAAATTTTTGACAATTATCCCTAACTGTGTATCTCGCATGTCATTTTAGTAAGTCCACGCACATTCCAAGAGAAAACTATCATTGAGAACTATCAAGATTCATGGCATATTCCTCCTTGAGACCCCTTAACACTTTGAATTTGTTTGCAGATATGGAAGAGTCAACAATTTTTGAATAAGGAATGTAATCACCCATCTAGAAAGGATGTCTCTGCAACGGAACATAATCATCGTCTTCGAAGGAGAGGGGCTACAAGAATGCGTGTACGTGGACTTGTTTCCTAAAGTGGTAATATTCACCTCAAGACAAGGTTGTGAATTCACCGGATCCGGAATAATTGAGGATGCCACAAGTGGGGAGCGATGGACTAGTGGGGTAGCCATAGGCCAGCTAGTTAGCCAATGGATTCGAGCGAAAGAAGAACCTCCGATGTAAACCATCACCGAGGTTTAGGGTTTTTCTTGTTGTTAACCACTTTCCATCTCTCTCCAGATGAAGAGGAAGGTTTGGAATTGGCACTTTTATTTTCTGTGAGGAGAGGTAGAGGAAGCCATTAAAGGACATTCCTTAATCATATGGATGGTAGATCGACAACGAAAATAGTTATTAGGCATATTAATGTAGAGGACGCATTGAGAGAAACGAGTGTCACCCACACGATATCAATATTCCTTGAGGTCCTTGGCTAAATCAACTTCCACACAGACCCAATGTTTTGGGCGAGGAGCATAAACCTTATTATGTTCATGGCAGACAAACCGACCAATGGGTTTGACCAGATCTTCCACAAAACTCCAAAGGGGCAAAGCAGGCACTAGGAACTCAACCCAGATGGGAACTTTAAGCTTAGCATGTTCAGAAACTTGGAAATCACACGTCCAAGGCGAGAAGATAACCAACGTGTTCCTAATAAACCAAGGGCCATGATTCACAATGGATTTGCAATGCTCAGGGTTGGAAAAATGAAACAAAAAACAAAAACCTTGGTAAGGTTTTGGACACCGTCAAGTTTGACACCATGACCACCCAATGGTTGTGAACCCACTTGTTTGAGAATACTCTCTGGGGGACACGACCAACAAAATAAGCAACCAAAGCATGAAAGATTCAAGCCAAGAACAAGTCTTTTCAAATTGAGGTAAATCTAAAACAACATTAGGCTCAAGCAAAGGAGGGTCATTACCTCGTCGTAAACCTTGAGAAAAACTTCTGGGCTCGCTTCTTTATCGGAGGCATGGTCATTCGATCTCCCGTCGCCTAAACCTGCATCAAGAGATGTAGGAAGAATGATTTCCGCCATTAAAATAGGCAAGCGCCACCACCCAAAGGGCAAAAAAGTAATTAAGTGCAATATACCACGAAATAAATGTCTCACCTTGATACAATAAAGTGGTGTGACAAACAATACAATGTCGCAGAATCGAGCATTAATCTCAAACCCTAGCAGAGCACCCAAAAATCCCCTAGTATAAATTTAAATCTTAGCATTAAAAAAAAAAAAAAAGAAAAACTTTATTGAATTTTAATGTCAATAATTTTTTTATAATGACAAAAAGGGTCTTAATCATGTAAAGTTTTATTTTTTATATTACTTTTGATGCCCATTTAATCTTCGCAATGTAACCTTGCAAATCAATGTGGTGGATTGTGTTTTAACCATTTCATTCTCTAGGAAATAATGACATCTTAATCTAACAATTTCAATTATTAAAAATGCTATGAAATAAAGTAAGCCAATGGCAAAAATTCATTCGTTCCAATAAGATACTTTATGCTCTATACAATACTTTTGCTCTCCTCTATTTTTATTTAAAGTGAAACGGTTTTAAAAAAATAAAAGGATAGCATTGCAAAAATCGGAAGTGCCAGCTCAATTAAACAACAAATGCAACCATGTTCGTGCCTTGAGAATAATTAAGCCAATTATACCCTATCAAACATTTTAATTCTTGCGTCTCCCGGACCAGACTGTTCTCAGTCTTAAGAGAAAAAATGTAAATGTAACGGTTTTCATTACATAATTTTTAATTTAAGATAAGTGATTAATTGAAGGTAAGTTATTAATTTAAGGTAAGAGATTAATGTGTTTATTAAAAAAATTAAAATTACAATATTTAGAATTGGAGTAATCTTGATACTGAAGGCATTTTTATTCAATAGAATGTAGCTCATTATGAATTTATATATGTATGAGTGGGATTGTATAAAGTGCTGAATAATATAGGAAGTAAATAGGAAAATTAAAAACATTCTAATTCTACAAATTGAAAAACAATTTTATTTTGATATTTTTTTATTAAAAAATCATATTCAAAGTAGTGTCTTAACTTCGAAGAGGCAGAAAACAGTATCTATTTACTTTATCTTAATATAACATTTGTATAAAAATAACAGTCTCTTTCAAAACTCACATATTAATATCCGATAACAGTCTCTTTTAAAACTCACATATTAATATCCGATTATAACTTAATTTCACATATTATTATGTTATGTTATATATATAAAAAAACCATGGTTTAAGCTATATTTGAATTCAATCATTGGCATGAAATTGAAATTTCGCTAATAAACAAAGAAATGATAATTTTAAAAAAATAGAGTTACACTGTAGATGAAGCAACAGATTTCATGGAATGGCTACTAGAGGAAGCCTCTCCAACTGAAAATCTACCCAAACTAACATTCTCTTCTTCCTTATCTCTTTCTTTGATCCTTTCCACTTTCTCCAACACCTCACTCATCTTTGGCCGCCTGTGAGGGGATTCATCTACACATGTCAAAGCAATATCTAGCATTTCCACCATTTGTGTTAGTGCTTCCTTATGAACAAGGATCTCCAAGTCAAAAATCTCGCTTCTCCAATTAATGACTCTGTGAGCAGAGCTAACCCACTCTGGGAGATCAACTCCAGGAGAGCCCATTGTAGAATACATTTTTCCTGTGAGGAGCTCTAGAAGTAGTACTCCAAAGGTCCAAACATCTGCCTGTGGTGAAATCCTTTTGGTGTGAAGATATTCAGGTGCTTTATATGCCATGAGCCTGAGGGACGCAATTTTTGGTGTGAGAAGAGGTGCAAGGCCATAGTCAGAGAGTGTGGGTTGTAGATGTTCGTCTAGGAGGACATTGGAAGACTTGAGGTTGCCATGAGGGCTCTTTCGATGTGGGCATTGAGTGTGCAGGAAGCTCATTCCTCGAGCTATTCCTTGAGCAATATTCAGGCGAGATTTCCAGTTCAATGGCATCCTACCAAGGCCTCTAATACCTGCATAAATGAATACAAATCAGTAAATTCAAATTCTCACATGGTAATCCTGTTAACACTTACAAAATATATATTAGATTACATACACTATTAAATTTTCCTTTATTAAGTATAATTATAAAAATATAAAAATTGTAGTCTTATCTATAAGGATGATGGTTAAGTGTAATTGTCACACCGTCTACCATTATACAAATTCTATAAGAGAGAAAAAAAAATTATGAACCAAAAAAAAATTATGAATAAGATCTTATATTGTATTAATAAATAAAATGTTACAACATAATTCAGAAAAAAAAAAGGGGCAGTATGGAAACACACTCCAAAACCACACGATCACACTAGATCGATCCTAAGAAAGTCAACTATAACAAAACATTAAAAACACTAAAACACTAAAATTAAGTCGCTGTTACGAATTAATTTTCATAATCAAATATAAATAAACAAACAAATCTTATTTAAATTTATATTAAAATGTTGAATAATAATTTAAATAAAAATTATTGATAATGGATCATATAAAATAATATTATAAATTCAGAAATATATTTTTAATTATAATGATAAATAAAGTTGTCAATTTAAGAAGAAATTATTTTTATTTTTTTAAAAAAAACATATTATTGTCGTCTTCATCTTATTTCGATATCTTGTTTGTTTTGTTTTTTAATTTTTCAGCAGACGTGGTTATCAAACAAGCGATATTGATGTTAAATATATGAAGTATTTAATTGCCTTAATTAAAAAGTCTTGCCTTGTATGTAAACGTTGACAATATTATTTTAATGTTTTCATTATCTTTTTCGTTAGCAACGTAGTTATTTCTTATTTAGTAAATGTTATTATCAAAACATGTCATATTTTAGTGTTAAATATATTATTTTAAACAGGTAGTGCCGAGGGTGAAGGACCGAATGTGCCTTCCTTTTTGTAGGCGTGCTAGAAATACTTTGCTTCCAATGGACAATGAAATTCGACCAATTAAAGAATGTTCGAGGCGTATAATTGCAGTTGCCCATGAAAAAGTGAATTCCATAAGGCCATAAAGTTTTATAACTATCTTGGGACAATATGTCTATAATCATTAATTTATTTATTTTGGAGGGCAGTATTACTATTTATGTATATACCCTATTCTTTTCTTATGTATATATAGTTGAGTGAGAATATGGAAAATAGTCTTTCAAGTTGTCTTTTGTTTTGTTCTTTACATATTTTCTTAATTCAAACATTCTGGGTTTAAATTATAGTGATTTTGTTTGTTTTCTATATCATAAAAAAATCGGACAAAAAGATTTTCAGAGTATTGACAGGAAGGAAAAGAGAAAAAGGAAAAAATGTGGGATAAAAAGGATTTTCAGCGTATTGATAGGAAGGAAAAGAGAAAAAGTCCATAAAGAATCAAAGACTAGCATCTATGTGTTGATGTTTGCTATAATCTTTCTCAATATTAGATTTAAAGGAAGATGATTTTCAAGCAAAAAGATTCAGAAGTACATTTCTTCGAGGAAATTGTACCCGCACCTAGGAGAATGAAGATTCAACTGAGACTCTTGTCAAAAAAATGTTTGAGATTTTTAGTTTTACTCCCCCTATTTTTGGCATGGAGGATTGTAATCTTAAGCACAACTTGCACTCTTAAGGAGATGTTGAGTTTGTTTTGTTATTTTTGTTTATTGCTTTCCAGCGATTTAACCATTTGTCAACCTATTTCTTTTTGTGGTCTTCAAGACCAAATATACCAAATGGACACCTTTTTTAAGACCATTGTAATCTATTATTTATTTAAAAATACAATGCATTCATGAAAAAAAAAAATAAGTGATTGCACACAATACAAATTTATGTTAGCAATCAATTATTGGACATACATACATAAATATACACACATATATATACTTTCTAAATTTTAGGTGTAGTAAATTGTAAATAGTTATGTTATGAGAAGCTGAAAATTATTTAAAGGACCTTGATCATTGGTATAGCATATTAAATCTTGGTGTTGAGATAATTAGAGATTATTTTATCATAATTGATTAATAGGGAAAGATATTAAACAATAAGAACTCCTATGATAAATTATATTCACCATCCCTTCCGCTTATTAACAAATATTTATGGTGCTTATGTATTATAGTGAGTCCCATTAGTGGTAGCTCTAAATTTTTAACTGTTTCCTAAAACATAATTTACTGTACCCAATAAGGGGAAAGATAAAAACTGTTCTTGATATTTGCAGGTTGCTAAATAAAATTTTAATAATAAAACAGCTAAATCTGAGAGCATGTTGAGAATCCTTACCGTGCAGACGATCGAATAAGCTTCCATTAGGCATATAATTACAAACTATCAGCTTCTCGTCCTTGGAGAAATAGTAGGCTGCAATGGGAACCAGATTCCTGTGTTGCAGTTTACTTATGCATTCCATGTGCTGATCAAATTCCTTCTTTGTCAACCCTTCTACATCTTTGAGTCTCTTCACAACCACTGATTCACCTGTTTCAAGCAATGCTCTGTATGTACTCCCGAAGTTTCCTCTGCCAAGTAGTTCTGCAGATGCCCCGAGCAGTTCATCAATGTCAAAAGCAGGTGCATATGAGCCTGATGTGAATACAATCCTTCCCTTATTCTTTGGATCCACTTCAGCCCCTGAAGAGCTAGACTGGAATGATTCTATTATCTCAACATTTTTATTGAGTTTTGGGAACTTCTTGAAGCTGCTTTTTTGGCCACCTTCATTCTAAAATAGCAGTAGAATAGAAGTGCTATGAGTATTAGAGCTACAACTGATGGCACAACAATTTCAGCAATAGTTAATTTTATGCTTCTGTGGCTTGAACTTGGTCTATGACTCCCATCACTTGTATTTGCAGTTGGAGAAGCAGATGGTGCAGTAGGACTAGGAGATGGAGCTGGTGGAGTTGGACTAGGACATGAAGTATTCAGGGCTTTCCCACATAAGCCAGGGTTTCCCAAGAAAGAGCTATCATTGAAAGACTGCATAGTTGGAGTATCGGGTATTGATCCAGAAAGATTATTGTGGGACACATTGAGGACTTTTAGGCTTGATTGATTGAATGGGGGGATTGTGCCTGTGAGATTGTTCTTCTGCACTAGCAATGTCTCCAAGAACGCGCAATTTACCAGAGATAAAGGAATTGAGCCACTCAGATTGTTATACTGCAGTTTTAAGTGCTTCCATGGTGTGGAAAAATACTCTGGCATGGGACCTGAGAATTTATTGTGAGAAAAATCAATGAACTTCAGTTTTGAGAGAGCTGATAGATTGGGTAGAAATCCGTCCAACCCATTTTCTCTAAAACTGATCGCTGTTAATTCTGTCAGATTAAGCAGTGCATTTTCTTTAATGGATCCCTGAAGCCCCATGCCTACTAACAGAAGCTCCTTAACCCGCCCATTCATACACGTAACCCCTTTCCAACGGCTCTGGCTCTGGAGACACTGAGGCCCTGACCAGCTTTTAAGCAATATTGTATTGTTCCTAAGACCATTCTTCAAATTCAATAGCGCATCCCTCTCAGTTGAGTTGAAAGGTTCTGCAGCATAAGAATCGGAACAGATACAGAGCAAGAATACCAGACAGGAGCAACATCTCAATATCAAACGGATTATCAATCTTTCATAACCCATCTTTGATTATCACATTCTATAACATAGACTAACATATATAAAGCTTACAAAATTCCTCCGCATCTCGCTCCCCTGCCTCCCAAACCCTTTGCCAACCCTGTCCCACCCTTACGTCAATTGGGTAAGGAAAACCCTCTTGCCAGATACGCAGAAGCCAGATTTGAGCTTTTACAGTTGGTAAGGCTGGGATGATCCCTCCAGCTGGTCAAGGTTGACAAGCAACTGGTGTGTATTCCCCTAATTGGGTAGGGAAAACCCTGTTGCCATATACAGAGAAGCCAGACTTGGACTTTTACAGTCAATAGGGTTGGGATGATTACTCCTGCTGGTCAAAGCTCCCAACCAATTGGTGTGTATTCTCCCAATTGGGCAAGGAAAACCCTCTTGTCAAATACAGAGAAGCCAGACTTGGGCTTTTACACTCAATAGGGCTGGGATGATTACTCCTGCTCGTCAAGGTTCTCAACTAAACTGTGTGTATTCCTTGTTGGAGATTTTCCCTAACAGCACGACACCAACTGTGGCGGCCAATAAATGTGAGTTTTGAACATACCTTGAGTCTATCCAAGTCAAAATCAAAAATCCATATCGGTTGAAGAATTTTCCTTCACGGTGTTAAAATTTGGGCCCTGAGAAACACCATCAAGTATAGACACCATCCATATAAACATATCCACAAGCAAACTGAGCAGAAATTCAAATGGACTCCCTTTGGCACCCAAACTAAACAAACCATTTCAAGACCTGCAACCCAAATCCTGTATCTTCTTTAGCTAAACTTCACGTCCATATCAATAAGACATCATAAAAGCCAATGAACTTGTTGAAACTTGAAAGTAGTTTCCATTTTGAGAATTTGGAAGCTTAAAAACACATTTGGAGAAAACTTCTGTCAAATCTAAGGGGCATCTAATCTAGCAAATTCACCATGTATTTCTACCCAAATCCAAATGCCCCTTAGAAAAAGTTTTGTAATATTCTCTGACTCCAAAATTTGGTATTTCTTCCACCTCAAGAATTCTCGAGGTTCTCTCGTTTTTTTATTTTTGGGCATTAACCTTTCCATAACAGTGACTAGAAAGCAATATAACTTCTTTTATACGCTTTGCTGGCTTGGACATTGATAGGACAAGGACAGGAAAATGCCGGAAACCCCAAAGAACAGCCAACTAACATCAGCAAGAGTGAACAAGAATGGTGTTCTATGACTGTATCGATGGAAACCTTGCTTTCTCCGATCAATCTTTCATTCTCTGCGCTTCCTCCAAAAGATTCATGACTTTCAACGTGACATCTAATGTTGTTTGCTGTCAGAATTTGTATATGGGATGGTGACAAAGTTTGAAGCCAAGTGAATTTTGAAATTAGTTATGTCCAATGTCTTAAATGGGCATTCCTATCTATATCATTTAGTTTGATGGAGAAGTTTATAAGCTTATATTGCATGAACCAATTTTGCTGACACATACAAGAGGACGAGGCAAATGGTGAACTCCTATAGAAAACTGGCATGGTATCCTTGAAACAATATAAAAATTGTTCATTTTAGATCATTAACTCGTCATATTAAATTAATACTAAGAGTGTTTAATAAGTTACAGCAAAATTGGCTGTAGATATGGACGGGTCTGAAAGCAAGAAATAGCTGGAAATATGTAGGATAATACAAACTACTTTAAGCTATAAAAAATTGGCTAACAAAGTCAGTAGAAGAGAGAACTAGGCAATAAGTCGAGCAACACCGGGAGGAGGTGGTAGATCGTCCTTTAGTAGGTCCCAAACAAGGGGGCATCGAAAGGAGGATTGAGATCCACCCACCCATCCCCATCTTGAATCAAAGAGTTGCCAACAGAGCCAAGGAAATTTTGATTCCCACCCCACTGGTGGAGGCACTACTTGCACGTTACTGAGCCCGAACCGGGAAGAGAGGCAGGCCATGATTGATTCACCCTGTGCTAAAGGTAGTGGGCTCCATTGAGCTTGTTGAGGAGGAAGGGAGTATAATCAATTCCAAAAATGACTACAATAGCATATGGAAATAGGTAACGGGGAACCTTATGGACGTCGGTCAAGGCACATGACTCATAGTGTAGGGAGTGCTCTTCCAATAGCAAAGAAGCTCCTGCAGGTGTTGGAATTCATTTGAGACTTTGTCTGCTTGGGCTTGTATCTTCAAATACACCGAAGAAATTGCAATTTTCTCATTAATAGCGTGTTCTAATAAAGTAGTCTCATTATTGAAGATAACTATATTTCTATACTTCCACACTTCGAAAAAAATTATAGCATGAAAGAAATTCTAGAGAAAATAAATATAATTAGGTCAATTCATAGGATCACCAAAAACATTAACCGCTAGAAAAACAATTTTGCGTGGAAAGGCCTACAGAGATCATGGATCTAACCCAGGGTGACTAGACTTGAAGACCAAAGCAAAACATGTGTTTAAAGGATTTAGACTCAATACAAGTTGGACATCTCATAGACATGTTGAAATGAATAAGACACTCTTAGAAGGGAAAACCTTGGTACATAGGGAACAAAAGAAAATGGGCTCCTCTAACTTGGAAGACCAATTTTTGTTAAACAGGGAAATCCAAGAACATGGCAAAGATTTAAGATTCCAACATTAGTTCAATTCACAAAGCTCGAGGAGAAAGGACTCGTAATTTGATAAAGAAACCCACAAGAGTAACATCTAAAAGTTGTGTCGCAATTCCATCTCTAGTCTTTACACCATGCATGTGGAAGTTGGGAGCCCAAGATTATGCAACATCATATCGGGAAAAAGGTCTTGTATGCAAGTAGAAGTAGCAAAATCAAAAGGAAGAAGATAAAATTGTCACCACATACTTGGCTAAGGGATTCAATCCCTAGGAAAAATTAGGTCCTTGATAGTGGAAAAGCCCTTATCTAACAATGTAAGAGCTTTGATGCCAAGTTCTTCTACCATTGAATGGTAGAAGATGATTGATGAGTCGTTTTATTTCTGTTTTAACACCTCATCTCTTGTATTTTGTTTAATCCATGTGTACCCATGAACTTGTATTTCCCAGGTTATCTGTTGAACATTTCCACTATATCTTGAACTTATGGCACATATATTAGTTAATGATTATTACTAAGTTTACTTTATTTTGTGGATTATGGTATGCATTTATTCTTCTAGATGCAATGTGATGTTAAATAGTGCTTTGAATAAGTATCAACCTTGATTGCCAAAGAGTTGTTATGTGTATCCACTAACATGCAGCCGAAGGAATTCATTCATAGTGTAGAGGTCATCCGCAGGCAACTAACATGTAGCCAAAGGGACCATTCGTAGATACGCACATGCAGCCACAGGAGGTCACACACAGATGTAAAGTTGTGATTTTGAGGAGCTTGAACAATGTGGACACTTCACCTGAACTTGCGTGTTGATAGAGAATAAGTTATGTGAGCAAAGAGAAGATTCAACGCCATCACCTGATTATGCGTTGCAACTCAAACAAAGAACTAGTTGATTAAATTTATAATTTAATAACTGGTTGATCAATTGATCAATTATTTAAGTTATGTGATTGTATTAGAACATCTCCTAAATAGTTCTGTTGCATGCTAATTTCCGGATTGCTTGGTTTAGATCTTTTACTGAAGCCAATTGTAACTCCTAGTATGAATCTATCTCTTCACGCCAATGTTGTAATGAAGGATATAAAAAGGGAAAGATTAATGTTGTAAGTAGTAATAATACAAAGGGAATTAGATCGATCCATAGATAGAGAATTTTGTTGTATTCTTCCATTTGTAATCTTCATGATGATGAAATAAGAATCTAAGTTCTGTTAATTTGTTGTAGACATGGGCCTTAGGAGGGATTAGCACCCAAGGCAAGGCCCACTTGCGGTTTGCTAATCCTCCCCTTTTTGTTTGTTGTTTTAATTCATTGCATTGTTAGAATTGCAGCAGTTCCTTCCTTTATCTGTATTTTGTTTTTGCATACTTTTCCATAGCCATAGTATTTACTTCCAGTCATAGTTTAGTTCATTTCTAGTATTGTTATTTCCTAATTATAGTGACAACAATTTATCTTTACACTCCTCAAACATTTGTAATTGTGCATACAACACTGGCAATATTGAAATTTTACGTCCCTAGGTCTGATAATTAAATGACTATAGATTAATGAACAACATATTAATTGCTGCAAGTTAATTTGCACCACTAAGGATTATCCTTGAAAGAGAGCCTATTCCTAAAACCAACTCCAATCCACTTAAGGTGTCTCTTGGCAGATTCGAGGACTTGAATATGCTTTTGGAAAAAATGATCCCTCAATTTTTAATAACATAGTGGTGATCGAAAATGTGTGCATTACAATATTCTTCTAGCATGGTTTTCCACATAGGGCACAATTTGATATGAAATTTCATAGAACAAAGTTCTAAGCTTTTTGTCCTTCAATTGCACGTACAACCCAATTAGTATAGAGAGACAAGCTTTGGTGATGGATGTCAATAATGCATATGTCACCTTTATTATGTGTTAAAGAAAAACATCCCATGTGACTCTATGAAATCATCAAGCTTGTTTGAAATTGATCCATCATAAATCACATAGCAGGTTTGAAAGCTTATCATGAAAAGCATTGGATGGATCCCAATAGGAAGAATAGTAAATGTGGGTGGTGACTAGGATATTGGTGCACACCTGAAATTTTCTTGCAAGTGAGAGAGAATTGGATATCTAGTAGGAGGTTTATTTTTCCACTCAATCAATCACATATTTTAATAAATATTAAGGAGAGTAGTAACAAGAAAAAGGAATGCTGAAGAATTTATACTGATCACCATGAGATATCCATTTCCATTGGAAACCTTTGAGCCAATTTGGAAGTAGTGAGAGGCTATGGCAAAAGCATTGTGTCTTCACACATTGAATAAACAATGACGAGGCTTTGTAAAAGATATCAAGATGTTTACACCCCTTTTAAACTTAGTAAATTGAATGTTATGGACATAAAAACACTAAAAATGAAAGTAAGGTTTGAAACTAGGAGATATTCTAATTATTAAACTTCCAACGTTCATCATACAATATAAGAATAACATATTGTTTCTTGTTATTTATTATTACAATATGCTATGAGATAGAAAATACAAGAGCGACGATATGCTTAGCTATACAAAAATGTACATAAGGGGTCTAGATGCACATACTAGAGAATATGGGAATGCAAAGGATGAAGATACTTCATTTTCGATAGCGTGAGTTGAAATCCCTCTCTTTGCAGACCATACATCTTAGTTGGGATGTAGAATTTGGTCTTGCCCCTATGGTACAGTCTTGGACCCTCTTAGAATGAGACTTTATGACTTTCTTGGTCCTTCGGTAGTATGGAAATGTGTTTCACTGTCAAACCCTATTTGTTGCACAATCCCAAAACCATCTATAATCAATTGAATCACACCAAAACCTAACCATGGGTGGAATATCCTACAATAAGGTTAGCTTTTGGGTTATAGTGCAATCTATTTGGTAACTACGTCATCACTAATCTAAAGAGGCCTTGAACCACATGTAGTTCTCCACCTAGCATGTAACATCTATATGAATGTAGCTAGTTGTTGAACTTGAATCACTTTGAACATGCTTGATATGATTGTGCTCTTGCTAATACTTTGAAGTTAGGAGCTTGATGTTCTTAGAAATGATGGAAGCTAGACTCCTTGACCTAATTGAGTGCTTCATAACTATATTAGTGGCTGCCCTAATGAATGTGTATCAACTTTGGGAAGATTTAGGGATCCTTGAGTTCCTTTTGTATGTATTTGAAATGAGGGTGCCAAAAAGTGCCGCATTAGTAAATGACGGGATGTTAACTTTCTTATATAGGGATTTGAAGGTAAATTATCATGATAAGGCTGACCCACAAATATGAAAATGCCTAAGAAATGTTACTGCATCAAAATCAAACTTATAAAACATTTCGGAGTAGGACATATTGGTCGTAAAAATTACACTCGCGTCTCGGATCCGGAAAACCCAAGATGTTTGAGCCAACGATGGAACCATCACCAAGTTGTGGGACCTTTCACGCTTAGGACGATCATCGGATAAGGTCGGTTCCTCTACCTACCTCTAACGCCATCAAGCTACTCCTAATAATGAAATAAAATCCTAGACTAAACATGCCAAGGGACCAGGGATAGAAGGATATGCAAAAAGGGGAAATCCTAAGCTAAGGAAGGTGATAGCGCCAGGGAAAGGTTTGATCTCTCTCCATGAGTGGCGAAGGAAATAGAGAGGGCGCGGGAGAAGAGGGCGGACGGCACGCACCACAAATCAACACACGAGGTCTCAGCCTTCCAGCGCACGCAACACATGAACATGGGGACTGCAAGTGGGAATACGCACAACATGCTAGAAAATGCAAATAGAGAGGCGAGATGCAATGAAAACAAGAAATGGAAGACAAGAGTTCCACAAAACATGATTTTATTTCTTAAGGGAAGCATCGTCATTTACATCCACGGCAGGAGGAAAGAATACATTGCGAGAGACTATGCCAGGTCTCGAGACCCATGGGAATTCGACCACCATTTTGGCATGGTGTTGTTACAATAGATAGGGATCCTTTTTACAAAGTAGAACTCTGCTATTTATACAAGAAGGGGAAGAGAAGGAGAAAAGGAGGAAACTCGATTCAAATCTATAACCATCAACAACAAGTGATAAATTCCTATAAAACTACCTACAAGGTTGTCAGATGTGCTTCCCCATGTTTGTTTGGAATGGAGAAGAAGGAAGGAGGCAAGATCTGATGAAATCTAGTGGTTGAGGTCGATTAGATGTGTGCATTGATGATCAGAAAGATGTTTCCCTATTTTTCTCCTACCAAATCCTACCTAAATCTGATTTTGAAAAGTCCAACGTGTAGCTAATTGTTAGCAGCTTTCAAATGAGACTGGGCACACGGGAATTTGAGAATTGCATCATAAGTTATGGTTGTCAAAAGTCTACAAGTTGCCCCAACACGTAATGACACATGGCGTGCATTGATTGACTGAAGGATTCGGCCAATTGTTCATTTGTTTTGTCTTTTCTACCACATGTCACGTCTTAGGTTAGTTTTCTAGATTCACGTGCTCTAATAGGTTTTGTATAGCACACTCAAGCCGATAGATGACATGACACGGTGTGACTGGTGTAGGAGGAGGCACAAGGCGTGGAAGTAAGAGGCATGCGCGTGGGAGAGATTAGCACACGAACGTGACTCATGTAGCAAGAAAGAAGGCATACTTGCATAAGGAAAGTGTGGGAGCAGGGCATGAGCATTCAACTGCGGAAGGTTGCACGATAGCATAAATAAAAAGGGGGTGTGCAAAGGAGCACAAGGAAAAGAGGAAGTGCAAGGCGTGCGAGCACAAAAACATGTGAGGGACTTAGCCATTTTAGAAGGCAAGTCTGCAGAGGTGCATGTAAGGAGTGCGCAATGACAGGATAGGAAAGAAATTGGGCGCGCAGGAGGAAGGTACAAAGGGGAAATGGAAGGAGATAGTAGAATGTAGAGAGAAGGGGAACAAAAGCAAGGAAGCAAGGCATGCGGGGCATGCGAAAGAACTACAACCACGCAAATTGTGCCAAGTGAGCAAGCTTGAGTGCGTGCAACCTAAAATGTGAAACATCAGAGTCAGAATGAAAAATATAAGTTATCCAGATAACTAGGAGAGTTATTTGGATAACAAGACCATATAGGTCAGGTAGGACCAAATTATATAACCTAACCAATCTATACGATTTTGAATATGGATGCGGTGAATAAAATCTAGAAGTTGCGTGATGAAAAGAATAATTTAAGCACTAGTCTTGTGTATTTATATTCAAATTTTATCCACACATCAGTATTTATTGAATGGAGATAGGATGTGGGTGCTTGTTTTATCTAAGAAATGTCATCACAATTAGAAGTGTCACATGGCAAATTGTCAAATTTAAGTGTCTACACTAAACATTCAAGATATTTTATCAAAGAAGTTGTTTGTTCATGGTTATTGAGAAAGGAATCATCTATATAATGATTATTAATAATCTACTTTTATGAATCAAGGAGACAAGTCCTAGGAACCATACCTTTTGTGAGTGATTGGCAAGTAACTAGCCAAAGGCTTTAACAACAAGAAATAAAGAGAAGGAGAAAATGTAAACCCCGAAAGATGGACCAAAAATACCAAAAGTATTAGACTAGTTGTGATCCAAAAATGGGGTGTTTCGAAGTTGACTTAGTTTTCCTATTTCCATGAATACTTTATTTTTCCCAATTTATTGTGTTTGACATTTAAATAGGTTTAATAATGATGCAATATAATAGGTGAATGAAAATACACCTCAAAATTGAAACACCAACAATAAATTAGTGGATGCTTTGGCTAATTGGGCTTTGGATCAGGGAAATGTTCATGTCATAGGTCATATTCCTATAGGGTGGTCTACGGAGAAACGCCAAGCATTTCACGAATTCTTCATTTGGATGAATCACAAGGATGACTTCTTCCTGTTGTACTATGCTTTAAGTTGTTATCATGATATCTCTAAGGATGTTTCCTGGTGTATTAGTTATATTGCTTGGCATTATATCTACTTGTAACACATTTTTTGATGATTAATAGAAGTTTTATGTTTTAAAAAAAAAAAAAATTGAAACACCAGAATTGATAATGGATTTCGTCCCCAAAATGGACTACATCTTCACGTCTTTTCAAAATACAAACCAATATATAAAAATGTAGAAAATCCAATTCTTACATCAATTTATTGCTCTTGGTTGATAACATCATATGTCTTAGATTGAGCTCGTCGCTACTACAGCTCTGGCTCTGAAATGTATATCTTTGTGTCTCTTGGCACTATATTACATTCCCTCAGCATGACCGATGAATCTCCTCTATGGGATAACAAGCAAAAATATCCATATTAAATAATAAAAAACATATAATATTCTCTGTAAAATTGGATATCCGTGATAACCGGAAAATGTGATCTCCATATTAAAACATCGGCTCTAAAAATCGCCATCTCCATAATAACTAGACTCTCTGTGTGTGATAATATTCTTTTACAAAAAAATATATAATTATACTTTCTCTCTAAATGGGAGACTATCAAATCCTCCTCTCCCTTAAAAGGGCTATACTCTTCCCTAAGAACCTCCACCAAGGTTTACAAAAAAAGTACAAGATCTAATGGCTTGAATGCCTCTCTATAGGCCATAAGGGTCCGTTTGTAGTTCTTTCAAACCTCAAAATTAAGGGATATATTACATATCCCTTTGGATTAACATATCCAAATATTTGTGGCATACCGTTGGGCATTTAAATAATACACGTGGGGTAGTGGCTTCAATCCCCACTCCTCACACCCCCTTTTGATTTGCCATATGCACATTTCCTTGGGATAAAATCCCACATCCACCAGGTTGTGAAATTTGAAATCTCTTTTATGGCACATCTACATGGCTTCGGCAACATATTCCTAAAATTTGTTAAGCCCAATGTGGGACGCCGACAAGATGGATTGGCCGTCCTTGGAACTTGGTGGTGGTTTTGGCAAGTTGTTTGATCTCTGTTGATCGAACCCTTCTCTCTACGGTGAGTTGGTAGGAATTCGGGTTGTGTTTTTTTTTGTTGAGGTGGAAATGTTGATCCATACGCTCGACTCTATATTGAGCTCCGTGTGTGGACTCCTTAAGGCTTAGGCTAGTTGTTGAGTTATGTAACACCCATTTTACACTTCATCAAATTAAGGGATTTTTTCAAAAGTAAACCCCTCAATCAAAATTAATGCCTCCAATGATTTTTAGTATCTAACAATTAAATCTAGCATAATATATTTTAACAATCCATCTTATAACCATGTGTAACTGTAAGGGTCCATTAGATCTACATGATCCCCCTTATCATCGCTCTAACTAGGTGAGTATAACTTGTATACTTTTGGTTAACCTTTTTACCAGGTTTTGAGAACTATATGCATCTCCTATGTGTCAACCTAGATAATAGACATACGGCAATCCATCTAGTATCCAACACTATAGAATAGGAGCATGGTGATCAGATAGTGTAATCAGCTAGATACACTACTTGGCCAAGTTTTCAAGCAAGAAATACAAGCTTATTTCCATGACCACACATAAGTCAATGAAACTTGTCTCGATCACCGCATGACCATCTATACATAGTTATCTAGATCTCAATTTTTTTGTTAAGAAGTTTAATTTTTATTTTGAAGAAGTAGGATCTAGGACTCACCACTCAATTCAAGAGTACGCTATTAGTCTCATCTTAGGATCCCTATGGGAAAGATAGTGACCACTTAATGACATTCATCATTAAGTACTCACTACCCTTCCCGTAGCCATCCTAAGATGGTACAAATAGGGTTTAGTCAAATGGAAAGACGGTCATAAAGCACCCACACTTCATTCACACCATTGTTGTCTTTTGAGTTAATACTAAGCAAGCCATTCCATTACGAAGTTAGGTGTCAAGGCTATCCATTTTTGATAGAGAGCTATAGTATCTTGCCTCATTACTATCTTTGAGTATCTCTTTTTGTGGTGTCATGAACATAACATTAGTTAATAAGAATAGGTTTAGTTAAATGTGTCTCATATTATAGTATTTTGATCATGTCCTAGTTATATCGTTTTAGTCTCGTAGGTTTATTATCTAGTGTGTATGTTTCACTTAAACTCAAAGGATTTCAGCATATGTTATAGACACCTATTTTTTTGTTATATCACCTCTCCATCATCTTGCGTTCATGCAATTTCCTATCTCACCTTTATTTTTCCTAAATTTCAATAAACCTAATCATCTATTCAACCAAATTTAATTAATTATTAAATGGGCTCCATATAAACCCATTTAATAATTGACTTTTGGCATTATCCCCCATCTCTCACAAATTATTCAATCCATTTGAATTAATATACCCATCTCGACACCCCTTTCTTGTTAGGAAATAAGTGATAAAATATGCGAATAATCCCTCACGAATTGCAATAGTAGAAACTAATATGTAGAAATTATTACAGATCTCAAATAAAATTGCAGAATAACACAACACAAAGAGACAAAGATTTAACATGGTTCACCCAATTTGGGCTACATCCACTAAGAATCACTTGCTCAAATTTTATTACAAGCCACCTCTCTCTCAATACAATACCCAGATCCGTTTAGAGCTATGCTCAACAAACTCTACAGAATTCACAGCCAAATTCAAAGCACATCTAGCAATGTTTTTCATTATATCCTACCATATGCATAAAACCATATAAGTAGGCAACTGCTTAAGTAGTTTTACAATACCATGGGTATCAAAACCATGGGCCAAAACCAGCCCAAAAACCTATGGGTCAAAAATCTCGCCCATATGAGAAGAGAACATTTCCTGATATGTCGGGTGTTTTTTTCGAGGCAAAAAAAAATTACACCCAAAAAAATTTATAGTACTCTTAGTGTAAATTCTTCAACACTTTCACATATGAAAACAAGCTCCACAACCTAACAATCTCTAACTTGAGACTAGTTTTCCTCTGAGCAAGCTTCTCAACCCTTCACTAGTTTCTATGAAGACCAACCAAAGCTGAACACAGCTTTAGTTTTTCCCTTGTGACCACCTTGGTCATCATGTCTGTAGGATTCTGACTGGTATGAATCTTCTCCAACTTCAACTTCTCTTCCTCCAAAGTTGTCCTGATGAAATGGTACCTTAACTGTATATGCTTTGTCCTAGAGTGGAAAGCAGATTTCTTAGCTAGGTGTATAGCACTCTGACTATCACTATGCAACTTTCCTTCCTCCTGATTATGCCCCAACTCCTCAAGTAATTGTTGTAACCAAATCATTTCCTTGCTTGCCTCTGTGGCAGCAACATACTCAAATTTCCTTCCATGGTAATAAAGCCACCAACTTCGTAGTTGCGAAATCCAAACTTACTATTATTCCACCTACATTGTAAACATAACATGTTGTGCTCCTCCTGTTGTCTACATCTCTAGCCATATCTGAATCTACATAACCACAAAAAGTGGTGTTTGATCCACTATAGCACAAAACTATCCCCATGGTCCCTCTCAAATACCGAAGGATCCACTTTACTACCTACCAATGATCTCTACTTGGATCACTCATAAATCTACTCACCGCTCCCACTGCATGGGCAATATCAAGCCTAGTGCACACCATGGCATACATCAAATCGCCAACCGCGATGAATAAGGTACCTTGGACATCTGGTTTCTCTCTTGCTCTATCTTAGGAAACCATTCCTTTGATAACTTGAAGTGGCTGCCAAAGAAGCCCCAACCGGTTTAGCATCCTGCATATTAAACCTCTCCAAGACCTTCTTAATGTACTCTTCCTGAGATAAAGTCATCTTCCATTCCTTCCTATCCCGAGATATCCTCATACCAAGGATTTGTTTGGCTGCCCGCAAATCCTTCATAAAGAAAGGATTCACTTAGTGCTTCTTCTTGAGTACTTTTATTTCCTACATGTTTTTACCTGCAGCAACATGTCATCCACATACGAGACACGGGATAATATAACTGCCATCCTCAAATTTCTTTGTATACACACAATGGTCATAATGACATCTAATATAACTTTGCTCCATCATGAAGCTATCAAATTTCTTATACCATTGAAGTGGAGCTTGTTTCAAGCCATACAAGTTCTTCTTCAGTTTACACACCATCTCCTCTTTACCTTTGACCTCATAGCCCTCTCAGTTGTTACATATATAGTTCCTCCTCCAAATCACCATGGAGAAATGTAGTCTTTACATTAAGTTGTTCTAAGTGCAAGTCTTATCTTTGCTGCACTATTCCTAGAACAGTTCTAATATAAGTCATTTTTACTACAGGAGAAAAAATCTCATCAAAATCTATACCCTTTACCACCAACCGGCCTTGTATCTTTTCTTGCCTCCTTCTTCCTCTTTTACTCGAACACCCACTTGTTCTATAATGTCTTTTGCCTTCAGGTAGCTTCACCAAATCCCATGTTTGGTTCTCCATGAGAGCCTAATGCTCCTCATCCATGGCTTGCTCCCACTTCTTCCTGGCATCTACCTGCATTGCTTCATCAAAGCTCTTTGGCTCTCCACTATCACTGAGTAATAAATAATAAAGAGAAGGATAAAAACATTCAGGTTCTCTTCTTGCCCTAGAAGATCTCCTCAATATAGGAGTTTGGGGTTCCTGTTGAGGAGGTTCCTAAACTGATTCATGTGTCACTTTCCCATCCGAAAGATCCTCTACCATTGCATATTCTTTCTTGGATTCTTCCCTATTTTCCTACAACTGCTGCTTATACATGACTTTCTCATTAAATACCACATCCCTAGATCGAATGATTTTCTTATCCTTAATACTCCAACATTTATATCCAAAGTCATGACCACCATAACCAATGAAAGTACACTTTTCTATTTAGCCCCTAGCTTGATCCTATCATTCCTTGTCTATATGAACAAACACCTCACATCCAAAGACTCTAAGAAATGAATAATCAACTTTCTTACCATACCAAGCCTCCTCAGGTATGCCTCCATCCAAGGCACTTGAGGGTCCTCTGTTTATCAAGTACACAGCTATGCTCACCGCTTTTGCCCAAAAAAAAGGCAGTCTTGCATGTAACCTCATGCTCTAACACGCTCCATTATTGTTTTGCTCATCCTTTCTATACCCCAATCTGTCATTGCGGAGTTCTGGAACCATCTTTTACCTATGGATTCCATTCTTAGAACAATAATCATCAAATTCATTGCTTCGTGATAGTCCCCTCCATTATTTGACTGAGACATTTTAGCTTATGACCTATTTCATTCTCTACTAAGGATTTCATTTAACAAAAGTGTTAAATACATCAGATTTGTTTCTAATACAATAAACCCAAACTTTCCTTATTGCATTATCAATAAAATTAACATAATAACTTGAACCCCCAAGAGATGATACACAGCCCCCACACATCGAGAATGCACCAGCTCTAACTTACTCTTTCTTTGTAAGTCCAACCTTGAGAAACCTTACTCACTTCTGTTTCCCATATATGTAGTCCTCACAGAACTCCAAACCTATTTTTGTATATCCGGGCAAATCCTTCTTTATGATCTCCATGCCCTTATGGTTTATATGACCAAGCCTATAGTGCCACAATGTTGTATCTACTTCTGAAGCCACAAGATTACAAACATTAGTGCTATAAGTGGTTAAATACAAGGTTCCAACCTTCTTACCTCTTGCCACCATAAGAGCACCCTCAGTAACCTTCCAAGAGTCCTCTATAAATATCACAGTACAACCATCACTTCCCAACTACCTAATCGATATCAAATTTTTTCTTAATGTAGGAACATGTCGACATCCTTCAATAGCCAAGTATTCTCATTCTCGCATCTTAACCTAATAGAACATTTTCCAACTATGTTGCAGGCTCATCATCACCAAGAAAAACATGCCCAAAATATCCTATGTGGAGAAGTGTGGAAAGAAACCCCAAAATAATCAACAAAATAATGCCTATGTGGAGAAGCATGGAAAGAAGCCCCGAATTTAAAACCCAAGATTTAGTAATATTGTGCAAAGAAAGAATCAAAGCATCCTGAAATACATTACCCATTACTACATTTGCCTCCTTGTTTTCTTAACTTAATGAACAAAATAATTCCTATGTGGAGAAGCATGGAAAGAAGCCCCTGAATCTAAAACCCAAGATTCAATAATATTATGCAAAGAAAGAATCAAAGCATCCTGACATACATTACCTATTTCCACATTTGCCTCCTTGTTTTCTTCCTGTTGTTTCTTCTTGTCCCAAAGCTCCCAATAGTCCTTCTTTGCATGCCTAGACTTTCCACAGTGCAACATACTATCTTGCTTTTGGATTTTGACCTTTCCCAATCCTTTGATTTTCCACGGCTTCCTCTATTCTTCTAGTCTCCCTCTAGTTTCCACCATCAAAGCATTCCCTAAAGTAGAAGATTCACCAGATCTTTTTCTTCACATTTCCTCGCTTAGAATCACCCCTACAACATCCTCAAACTTCAACTTTGAGTTATCTGGAACTAAGTTGCTTACCGCCATTACCAAGTTATTCCAACTCTCATGTAAAGAGCACAGAACTAATAAAGCCCTAACTTATTCATCAAATTATATTATAACCGAAGCTAGCATATTTACAACCGTATTAAAATCATTTAGATGATCTGCTATTGAACCATTCTCAGACATCTTCATATTAAACAAATTTTTCATTAAAAATATCTTATTAGAGGCAGAGGGTTTTTCATACAACTTCCTAATGCATCCATCAGTTCTTTTGTAGTCTTTTCCTTTGAAACATTAAATAATACCGAAGATGCAAGACACACTGCAGATTGTCCCAAGTTCCTTCCTATCCAAAAAATCCCATTCCACATCTGTCATGCTTGAGGGTTTGTTCACCTTCTCAGATAACAGAGTATAAAGATCCTTTTGATAAAGGTAATCTTCCATCTGCATCTTCCAAAGACTGAAATTTTCCCGTTGAATTTATCAACCCTAGATCTTTCATCATTTTCCATAGCTCCCACTCAAGATAAAACTTTCCCTACGATTCAACACTTCAAAAAAAACCAAACCAAGCTCGATACCAATTGTTAGCAAATAAGTGATAAAATATGTGGAATAATCCCTCATAGAATTGCAACGAGTAAAACTAATATGCAAAAATTATTACGGATCTCAAATAAAATTATAGAATAACACAACACAAAGAGACAATATTTAATGTGGTTCACCCAATTGGGCTACGTCCATTAAGAATCACTTGCTCGATTTTATTACAAGCCACCGCTATCTCAATACAATACCCAGATCCGTTTGGAGCTATGCTCAACAAACTCTACAAAATTTACAGTGAATTCAAAGCACATTTGCAATGTTTTTCATTATATCCTACCATATGCATAAAACCATATAAGTAGGGCTCTGCTTAAGTAGTTTTACAATACCATAGATATCAAAACCATGGGCCAAAACTAGCCCAAAACCCTATGGGTCAAAAATCTCGCCCATATGAGAAGAGCACGTTTCCCGATATAAATGTCGGCTACATTTTTTTGAGGCAAAAAAATTTACGCCCAAAAAAAATTACTACTTTAGTGTACGAGTCTTGAACACTTTCACACATGAAAACAAGCTCCATAACCTAACATTTCTAAATTTCATATGGAATCTATCATCTCACCTACCATTTCAATCATGCTTCCCACTCACTTTAATAATTCAAGTCGTGGTCCCCATATGATCACATCATATCTTTAACTCATGTTACTCTACCCAACCTCGGTTACTTGTTAACCCCAATCTAACCACACTTCCAAGTTATAAATATGGGTTTTCCCCCATATTTCAAAGGATAGATATTTTCAAGGACCTTGACCGATACTCGATATATATTTTTCAAGAAGACTGGAGATACCTAGGCCGAGAGAGGAAAAAAGAGTTTAATTAAGTTCTACAAGTTTGAGGAGAAATATTTTCCATGGCCCATTATCTCTACCATCTTGATGTCCATTTTATCTCCATAGTAGAATATAAGTTAAGTTCCCTCATCATTGTAGTTACTTGTCATTTTATATTCCATTATTTCTGCATGATAACTATTATTCATGATCTATTATTATCTTGTCTGACATGGGGGTTGACATCCTCCAAGGGAGTTAATATCCTCTTGGAACCGGCACTATCTGGGAAACCCCGCATATTGTGATCTAATCTTATCTATTTCAGTTTTGCAGATCTAGCTTCTTTATATCATACATCTATCTTCTTTGCGCCTATAGATCCACATTTGCATCTGAGGTCCTAAGCCCTCCATCATTCGAAGTTGTTGGTGGCTCCCAGTATCAGCCTTCACCCCGCTCGAGAACAAAGTTTCCTGTACAACATTTTGGCACGCTTGGTGGGACCAGATCCTAGATTTGGTCATTTTGTTTGTTATTTTACTCATCTTTTCTAACTTGCTTGTTTGCAATATTTTAGTATTTTTTGATTTCGGTCAGTATGGTCACTCATTGAAATCACCAGGAGGTACGTGCTCTTCTTGTTTTCTGTTGAAATCTACTCGCATGGGAAACAAAGCTGAAATTAATCTTATTGTCTTGCTTTTATTTGCGATCTTAGATGTATAATAGATATAAATTTTTCCTTTCAACGACCTTTTCTTTGACCTAATAAAATATGTCTATATATTCATTTAGATCTTAATTTCTAATTATGTATAGATCTCGCATTTCAAATCATACTAATCTATAGTTATTTGTTAAAAACATAATAATCTATAGTTATTTATTTTAAAACATAATAGACAATATTTATTTATTTAAATCAACAACAACAACAAAAATCAAATTAAAAACAAAACAATGATAATAATTATAAAAAATAAATAAATAAAAACAATTTCCTAAACTATCCCATCCCCTATCTATTCATATCCCTTTCCTCCCACTCATCCATCTCAACCAAGCCATTTCCTCACATCCTCACTGCACTCACCAGACCCTTCCATCTCCCTTCCCACTTCCCATCTCCAAACTCGACTCTCATCTAACTCACCATCCCAACAATCCATCCTCACACCCATTTTCCTTTCGCTCGAGCCCGAGTATCTTCCACCTCACCTCTCCATTCCCATCTCCTCTACCCATTCCCAGACTCTCCCCGAGCTATTCTCCCACTTATCTCCCTTTCACCGAGCCCATCTCCTTTCCACACTCAACCGAGCTCTCATCCTCCTACCCAATCCTGACCCCTCACGCAACTTATCTCACTGTCCCCAGTTCGACTTCCTTCTCGTCATCCCCATGCCGATCCACTTACCTACCTTGTCTATCCATTATGTCCCCAGCTTTCATCTCTCTCCACTAAACAAGTTATCATGTTCCTTCCCAAAATACATCACCTAACCACCTGACTCCATTCCCATACTCATCAATCCTACTCTATTTCCCTTACACCACATTTCCTTCCCTCTCTCTTCACCGACTCGACACTTACCCAGTCATCTCACCACCTCTCAACTCACCTCGACCCATCTACGAAAGTGAATAACCATGTAGGTTTGCAGGTATTCCGATGCTTGATGCATCCAACTATTTCCAGATTCCCATATCAAATTCACACACTTTGTGGGTAGTGATTGTACAGTCACTTCATAGCAATAGGCTCACAATTCTCTACAACATAGTTTTAAATGACATAGTCATAAATAGTGCACTATATCCAATTATAGATTTCTCATTTTTGTTTTTATGTGATTATGTTTCTGACATCGTACATGTGAAGATCCACATCCATGTGCAGTATGACCACCACGCATTCACCTTACATAAAGTGAGATTTGAATCTACCATCGATTTGAACTGATCCACCATTGATAAAGCTCCCCCATTCTCCCACGTGGAGTGTTTCTTAGTGCTTGGTTTGGTGCGAGGTCTAGTTTCTTGTCCCACATCTGTGGGCATATAAAGTGAATAATCCTTTTAATATTTGGTTGGCCACAAAATTTGTGGCCTAGGCCACGGTTAGATCGTTTTGGTCGATTCTCTCTGAGCTCTCTCGAGCTCATCTCCTACGACCTTCCTACCCCGAGTCACTCAACTCCCCACCCTCAATGCATCAAACTCCCATTTTTGAGACATGAATCTATGATTCCCAGTGATCTTCAACTAGTTATATATGAAAATATGTTATGAGGGAATCAACATAGAGTGTGTATTCAACGAAGCTCTAAAATTACTTTCAAGGTATAATCCAAAGCTTTTTTCCTCTTAACATCGAACAAAAAATAATAATAATTAAAAAATTTACAATCAAAACATTTTTGTTATTATCATCCTTTGTAATATATTAAATTAAAATCAACAAAATAGATCAACAATCATTATTATTGTTATTTAGAGCATTTTAATTTGATCCATTGTTTAGATAAGCTTTATTATTACTTTTCTCTTTAATCCATAAATAGCTCGATGTCCTTACATAATTTTTCGTATGCTCCTCATTTCATTAACCCATGTTATCAAGTTGATAATAGGTTTCGTGCTTATATTTATATCAACTTTAATAAAGTATTAACCACCGTTTGGTCATTTCTATTCTTTTTTTTATCATATGATCACTTTCACCAAATCTTCGTTCACAACTCATTAGGCCTTAGTTTGATATACAATAATTTTTAGATTACTTATTTTTCTAATCAATTTACTTTGAAAATCAACCAACAAATTTACGATCTTTCCATTTCTTTATCTTATTTTCTGACTAAAATGACTAATTGTGTTCTTCGATTTTGTAGGTGAATTATAAAAACTCGAGACAAAAACATTGTGCTATCAAAGACAACCATTGAAACATAAACACGCCACCAATATCCTTTCACCAACTCCATCTACAATTGTGCACGGTGTCATTCTAGAATACCCAAGCATTTCGGCCACTAACTAGCGCTCTCAAACTACATCACTATCACATGCAATCAAATAACCAAGAAAAGTGTTCTCTAGGTTTTCCTCATTTTTCTTTATTTTCTCTTTTCTGCATTGAATTTTCCCTTTTCTGAGTGATTTTCCACATTGAATGTCATATTTCATTTTGGTCTAAAATGAATCTTACATCCTGCTTGCTTACATAGCCTAAGTAAGGGATTTAACTTCTACATTTCACTTATCACACACTACCTGAGACTGCACAAACATAATTAACACATCAAAACATTCCTCTCACCTGGTTAACTGATTGGGACTTAAACACCCAACAAGAAACCATCTCAGACATCTCCCAATCCATAACTACCTGAAACCAGCCTTAGACTCCTTTAGGCACCTTCATTATCTATTTTACCTTACATCTCGAAATTAATCATGATGATAAAAAATATTCTGCTTGATTTGTTTGTCAACAACATACATAAACAGATGTTTCTCTATTTCACACCTATTGTTGCTCTCTCTCAAATCAAGACAAAACAACAATCTGCTCTATCCAATGATATTACTTCTTCAAAATCTCACCCAACAAGATACTAAACTCAAAACCACATCATCAGTCACCCAAACTCCAATCTCCATGGTCTCACCTCATGAGAACCATGTCATCCAAAATTGTCCCCACCTTGACACCAACCCTCATATCCCTCATTAATCCAGTCTTCCTAAACCAATCACACCACCATCTCCCACTCCTCTCGAGACACTTGGGCCTCCTCCTAACCCCATATATGACTTCTTACTCCAAAAATCTCCTATAATCTCTCAATCCTCCCAATCTCCAAAATTGGTGGATCGCATTCCACCCACCTCCCATTTTGACAATTCTATTTCATCCACTATTAATAGGCCTACCCAGCCGTCTCAAACTCTTAACACACATATCCCTGTTTATCTTTTACCACAACAACCTACCCGACTTCAACAACCACATCATGCCCTTATTGCTCAACATCAACCTATGCAACAAGCCCAACCTGTGACACATGTTAGTCCTTACCAAGCAGCTCCCCAAACACCTACATATCCACAAATTAATCAATTGTCTTATCAAACCATTCCACAAACATCTTATCCAAAAACTTATCGACCACCTTATCAGATGATTCCCCAACTACCCACACACCCACAAACACATCATTCACCTTATCAAACTACTTTTCAAACCACACAACCAATCCAATCTCGAACTTACAACACCTCAAGTGATTCAATTCACACCTTAATGAATCGGTTGGCTAGTTTAGAAACCCTTACCATAGAACCCAAAAACACCTTATCCTATGAAAAATCTGTAATGAATCGATTCATCCATCGGTTCCAATTAATCCCTACCCTCCTCATTGGAAAATTCCTCAGTTTACTAATTTAAACAATAAGGAAGATCCCCAATAGGATCTCCTGCATTTAAACACATGTTGTCTTATTGCACATGATCATGATCTACTTCTTCACACTTTCCCCATGTCTTTGTCTGGTCCCATGTTGGATTGGTACAATAGTATCCTATGACATTCCATATTCTCCTTCACCCAACTTGCACAGTTGTTCTTAAAACACTTTTCTATTAATATCACATGCAAAACCACTATCATTGATCTATATACCATTCGACAGTTTGAAAACAATCCCATCACTGACTTCGTCGCATGATGGCATGATGTTATAAACCAACTATCCTTCACTATCCCGCAAACTAAACTCATCAAATTATTCTCACGTTCATGTGCAAAACATATATCATCTATTTTGTAGATCCAATCATTCCAAACCTTTGATGAAGCTTTCACAATGGCTCACAAGCTCGAAACCCATTCCATTGAGCAGGGTCATCTTAAACTAATTTTAATTAAATCAAAATTTGAATCCACCAAACCATTCACACATGATGACGAGTTCAAGGTTGTAGCCAACACTATGGTCATTGAACCCTCATCCCCATCTACATCAAGCACATGGTCTCAACAAAAATCCCTCGGTCACCACAACAAACAACTACACTTCATTGGGAGAATCATACGCTTATGTATTTGATAAGTTGATGAGCATAAACTCCATCCAACTTCCTCATATACGAATCATGGACAACTCGCAAGCCAAGACTATTTGGTATCATGAAGCCCACTATTGTAAATATCATCAATTTAAAGGTCATGACATTGAGAGATGTCGTTCCTTCAAAGATCATGTCCAACAACTCGTAAATCAAGGGGATATCCAAATTGATACCTCCACAGGCAAACTAATCAACCACCAACAAATCAAGCCACGCTCTTTACATCTCAACTATCAAACATGTGTATGGTTGACACGATCAATCAAGATCTTATCTTATCACCACTCCACATGTTCCCACAGTGGACAATATTCCTACCTCTTACTCAAAACCTATCATACCTATATCAACTTGCACTACCTGTCCGAAACCTACACCTTCTTCTATCCTTGTCACCTCCACATCAAATTTGACTATACCATCCACTTTTGCCACTTCAAACATACCCCAATCTACCACATTAGATTCATCCTTAGCACTTATTTTGGCCCCACTCATATCCACACACATCCCTACAACTCTCACATCTATTCCTTCACCCACATCTTCATCAAACACACCTATTACTACACCTACATCACTTATCTCCACACTCATCCCAACTAAACTATGTTCTACTACATGCACCCTTACAGCCCCACCTTTGACATCAACCCCTTTAGAAAACATATCATTCTTACCCCTCAAAACATTTATGAAACAACCAGTCCCTTCTACTTCTACATCCAAAATTCTCCTGCATTTGCTACATTACCCTTACCCATAAGGTCTACTCCATCGGTTATCACACCACCCACATTTCCACATATTCCAAATATTCCTACATCCCTATCTATCCTAGCTACCCCTATATCTATCATACCAACAAATACACCTATCCCTACCTTGACATCTTTACCTATATCTTTGCCCATGGCCACATCATCAGCTTTATCCCAATACTCTTTACCTAATCCTTCTATCACACCAACCCAATCCTCTTGATCTGTAACCCTATCAAATATACCCCTTGGATCATCTACTGAACCAACATATCCACCTAAATCAAATAAATATGATTTTCCTTCTCCCTCTACAAAATCAACTCTTCCCATGCCAAAACCGAAACAATCCACATCTCACATAGATATCATTAATTGCATCATACAAACACCTATCTCTCCATTAATGTCCTCATCTTGTTTTAGGAAATTTTCTCCATTAATAGCCACACCACAGCTATCATATCCTTCGGTTGAGATTATTATCATCCCTGCTAAGAATAAATCTTCTTAGTTGAATTCTAAGGCTCGAGGAAAAAATCCTTGACAATCCCCTCACGACCTCGAAAACATTCAGGTTTTCCCTCTTCTCAACAATCCAATGCCACAACATCTATTTTAGGATCATTCTTTCCATCTACGACATCTTGTAACAATCGTTCCACATCCAAATAGTACAATACTTTAAACAAATTTTATTTGTCCCCCAAAACACAAAATTCACCTATACCATCTACATCCACTTTTTCTCCTAACTCTAAGTTGAGATATCCTATCAAAACCCACAAGAGTTACCTTCCCCATGACACTTCAATGGGGTCTTACACAGATATCCTTCAACATTTAACTCAAATATCTGCCATCACACTTCCTCCCATTAAAGCCTTTAATCCCTATGGTCCCAAGCCATCATGGTTCAATCTTAATTGCAGTTACGCTTATCATCATACCCCAAGCCATGACATCAAACATTGTAAGGCATTTCGAACGATCATCCACAATCTTATTGAGAAAGATTATTTCCTCATTCAGGGGAAAGTTCCTTCTCCATCTACAATGAATCCAATTCATATCCCATCTGTCGGGTCTCCCACAATCTCTCCATCCATATCATCCCTTAATATCCCTCCATCCCATGTCATTCCTCCTAAGGAATGCCCTCCATTGTTCATCTATACCTCTTATCTTACTAATCACACTTGTGGTCTCTGATCATTTACCCCGTACAAATCTAAAACAATCTCATCTAAAATCTTTTGACATCCTTTAACTCCTTCACATTTAACCTATTGGGGGAGTGGCTCTCCTCACCATTGAGCACATCATCCATACAACTCCCTTGTCACTAGGGAACTTCGCCCCTTGACATTGTTTCATTTATCCCATCCAAATCCAAACCAATCTCATCTAAAATATTTCGACATCCTTTAATTCTTTCCGTTAAGGGACCTTTTTACCAAATTCCACCATTGTGGCTATATTTATGCCTCTTTTGGGGCACCATCTATTTCATCAAGTCCACCATTGTGGCTATATTTGTGTCTCTTTTGGGACACCGTTTATTTCATCAAGTCCTCCTTTGAGGCCATGATTTTCCTTCTATGTTTATGTCTCTCTTGGGGCATCATTTATTTTCATCTAAATCCACCATTGTGGTCATATGTTCGTTTCCTTCAGGACATAGTTTTATTTCCTGCTTGTCTATCATCTCATCTTATTACAACTTCACTGTCTTCCCTCTTGTGGTGGTAAACCAGAGATGGAACCTCTTAATGCATTGCACTTGTGACTAATCTCATCATTAACATATATACCAAATATTACTTAGTTATATCCTTAGATTATTCTCGCCATTCTTATCCTTTTCCATTTTTCATTGTAATGATTTGAATTATGTGTTTCACTTTCACTACTTTGATATGACCCCGTAACCATTACATATGTCACCTTCTCATTCTCCTATTGCAGCCATACAAAGGGTCAATGGGTGTCTCTTGTCCATTTCTTATCCCCTCTTAAGTGGTTTGCTTAGCTATTCCTAGCTCTCCCCATGTGAAGCTCAAATTCACGTATGTAAAATGGAAAATCAAAGTTATCAAAAATAAACTTAATCCCTCGAAGGAAAGTTGTTCATGCAAAAAAAGACAAGCATACAAATCAAAAATCAAAGCAAAATTGAAAGAGACAGACCGATCCTCTTGAAGGACGGCTATCATATTATTTTTGTCACCCATATTATGTATAAAGTAGACCATACCATCGAAGGATGGCTACTTTTTTATTATGACATCTGGAAGGTTTTCCGCATTGATCACCCTTCCTTTTATCAACATTTTCTCAAAGCTTCTTGCATTGATCTACTTTTTGCTTTTGTTCTTTCCCTTTCCCAGTGGGGGCATAAACTTAAGGAACACCACCTTTGGAGATCCCTCTTCCCATGTATAAGTTACATCTTAATCCCTTTGTCATGTCAACATTAGGATTACGAGAATATTTCATCACTTTTCCCTCATGGTCTTTTGGTATAACTAACTATCGTTCATTATGTGTTAACACCTACTATTGGCTACAATTGCCATGCCTTGAGTGGTAACCTTTCTTGTTTATCTCCAATCTATTTCAAAGCATGGTTTCCTTGTACGCCCTTTCTATAGCTATGTTTCGTATATCTTATCCAAACCATCTTTTATAAAAATCACATTAGTTTCACATTTATCCATCATCTCCATGAATGCGTTTGCAAATATACTTTTCGATTTGTGATTCTACTTGATTTCCGTTGAGTTTTTGAATCCTACTTGAGGGTCTTTCTCAAGGAAAATTTTTTATCCTGCAGCTCCTTATCTCTTAACATGTTCAACAATTCCTTTGATCCATTTCTCTTCACTCCCCATTTCCACTCATTACCATTTGTCTCAACATCATTCTTCTCACCTTTTTGTCCCCTTGTACTACGCCAAATATCTTACTTGTCTTTCCTCTTGAGTTTCCCTTTCACTCTTCCGCTTTCGGTTTGATAATCTTACTTAATAATCCATATAGCTAGAGAATATTAGTTAAGGTATATCTTCTTCCTTGATCCTCTTGTTGTAGAGGCTTCTCCACCATTTCCTCTTTCAATAAACAACAATCACCGCCACAAACATTTTTCTCTCTCCTCCTTTCTACGCTAACACTCTTGCATCATCACTCCCACCACGTGGGCATTCCAATTAAGGATTTCCTTACAATCTCCATCTACACTGCATATATTCCTCCATCCACTCATGTTACACTCCTTTGTTTCATTATTCCGCTCAATCTTTTCATCATTTTTCTTCTTCTTCGGTTTGGTGATCCTACTTAATCATCCCCGTCAGAGGGCAATCTTACTTAAGAGTTCCTCTTAAGAATGGTTTGTCATCTGATACTTCCATCTCCCATCATATCTTCCTCATATTCTGTCTCCCACCTCTCATCATAATTTTCCACTCCAACCAACCATTCCACACCTGCATCAAATACAATGTTGTCGTTCTCCTTCCATAACGCGTTACTAGCGGTTTGATGATCTTACTTAAATCCTCCTGCGGCATGGCGATCTTACTTAAGAGTCCCTCTTAAGCATGATCAGTCATCCTACAATCACCCACTACCCCACATTCTCTCCATCTCCATTTTCTCATCATTCCCCATCATCACATCCTCTCACCTCCTCTTCCATTCACATAAACACCACTTCCTATTGGTCCTTTTTCATCTCCATCATCCGTCGTTGGGTAATATTACTTAATTGTTGCTTCTCCATTCATTTCATGTCTTGTTTCTTCATTTTTCTCTCATTCATTCTCATCCATTGCATCCTCTCCTCATCTTCATCTTCCTACACATTGTTATCCCTCTTTTCTTTACTATTTCCACTCCATCATCTAGATTTCTCCCACATATATAACTACATACTTTCCTATCATTGTCATTTATCTTCCCCTAACATTATTTCATCATCATCTTATGTTTCCATGCTAGTAATTGTCATGGTGGACTTCTCCTAAAAATCACTCCTACACACAAATGAATCCTTTTCTTTGACCTCCTACATTTTATCTTCATTCCGTCCTTCCTCTATTTCCTTTTATCATTATCTGGGGACCTCTCCTAACATCCCTTCATTGGTGTTCCCCCTCCCATTATTTATTTACTTTCTGTCTTGTCTCATCTTTTGTCCCATCTTTTTCTATTGATCATTATCGGTGGATTTCTCCTAACATCCATTCATTGGCATTGCCTCTCCTATCCCTTCCTTTCTTTTTCCTCACCATCTCTCCATCTTCCATTCTTCCTTGCCAATTTATTCATTGTCTTCATCATGCACCCTCTCTCTATTTTCTCATCATCAACTTATCCTCATCTTATGCATCTCCACTTCTTTTTCAATCAATGTCATTTCTCCCCACAATATTCTCTTTACATTCCTTGTGTTTCTCACTCTTTATCAAATATCTTTGTTCTTGGTTCCCTTCCTTCTGCATAATTTTCTCCATTGTCTTCTCCTCCTTTCTTATCCTCATCTTATTTCACTTCCTCTTTATCATCCTCCTCCTCATTTTACCTCACACTTCCTCCTTACTTCCCCATCGATAACCTAACTCTTCAGCATTGTCCCATATTCTTTATCATCCCACCATCCACATGCATTTCCATGCGGTCAGTTCCATATTCTTTGCCTTGGATTTCCTCACTATGATTTGTTTCCTTCAATTTTCTTTTCTCTATCATCTCTTTCATTTTCCATTACCTCTCTACTTTCCTCTACTTCATCCTCCTTCACACCTTTCATTTTAAATAACTCTCTCTCTTTTTCATAATTTCACCCTCTTCTCTATTATTTTTTTGTCTTCTCTTCACTTGTCCTTCTTCATTTCCCCCTTTCTCTATAATCCTTATTTGTTATCTTCTTCCTCCCCTTTCATTCCTTCTTTTCTCCTCCTCCATCTCCATCCCTCTATTCCATACCCATGTTGCATTCACATTCAATCTTTCTTACTCTTCTCATAATCAACCAATCCTCTTGTCTATTCCCTTTTCTCTTTCTCAACATCCCTCACATCTCGGCATTCACGGTCAACACCAATGTTTCTCCGATTATGTACTCATTGTCAAAAATTCCCCAAGGTAATTTTGATAACAGATTGATTCAGGGCCCAAAATCATGTTTCTGGGGTCCCCTCAGCCTCTTTCCAACCCTCTTGTCCAAGAAGAAAAGAGCAAGTTCTAAGAATTGGAAGAAATGCTAAAAACAAGCTTGGGGTAGAAAAATCATGAAAATTGGCTAATTCCTGGTCCAGACAATCCGGGACAGTTGGGACGTCGGGGCGCGAATCGGCTGAAAAGCCTCCAGGCGATCCTCACATTTGTGGGAGCAATTATGACGTCGGGACGGCGGGACGCGAAAAGATGAACCAGCCAAAGTGGAAAGAATTTGTCCCAGCGGTCGGGACAAGTGGGACAAGAGTACACGAAGGACGTGAACCACCCGAACCGGCCGAAAAGGAGAACTTTCGCACTAAGCACTTGGGACAAAGGGACGTGGAAGATGCGGATAACCGAGAAAGCCGAGAGCCAATCGATCGCGCCACGTGTCATCGGCCGAAAAGAGGGATGGAGAAGCCTGAATCGGGTGGATCGGAGGAATTTTCCCAAGTAGTTAGGGACAACCGGCCAAAGGGGCGCGAGGATGTGAAAAGCCGGCAAACCCACGGACCAACCAGATCACGCCACGTGTCACAAGGGAAAACATCCAAAATTTCAAAGGGCGAGGTTTGAAGGGTAACCCTGAGCCAATCAAAAGAGGACACATGTCCAATGGAACAGATAAATATGGAGCTCAAGGAGGAATTAGAAAATTTGGCCAAGTTTCGGCCAAAAAGCTAAATGCAAAGGATGCCCCCACGCCTCTGTCCTCCAATCAATGCATGCGCATGTCCCCAATGGCGGAGGCGCGGGGGAAAAGTGGAAAATGTTCCAAAATCACAAAAGGTCAAAGTTTTCAAAGAAAACCCGCAGTGAGCAGAGGAGAGAGAATCACGCACCCAATCAGCTCTTGACACGTATCATCTAGGTGGCGAAGCGTGGGAAAAGTTTCAAAACACATTTTCGCCTGTTTTGTGCCCTAAATCTTCAGATCTCCATATCTTTTGATCCAGAGCTCGATTTGCACGTTCTTTATATCAATGAAAAGCTGGTGAAATTCTCTATGTGATTCTAGGGTCAATCTTGAATTTTGGTTCAGTTTGGAGAGAGGAAATTGAGAAACAGATCTGACGCGTGATAATGCCCAGGCAGTGTTCAACAACCAGCTTTAATGCAGCAGACAGTCCGCCATTTTGCCAGGGTCCGCCATTTCTACCATAATGAGATGAGTTAAATGTATCTAGAAGTGGTTGTGGTAGATTTGAATTTCCTCTCTCTTTCCTCTCTCATTCTTAGTATATATTGTAAGGAGGAGCTTCTTTAAAAAGGTCAAACATTTTCTGTTTTGCTCCTCCCTTCTTCTCTTTATCAGGTGAATTTGTGGAGTTCGAACCTCCCATTTGAAACTGTAATGCGACTCTACCTCTTGGAATTTTGTAGTGTATTGTAATCAATCTTTGGAGCAAGTAATGCATGTCTATGGATGATTCTCAACCCTCTCTATGTTCATTTGCATCCTCTGGTCTTTCACCGCAAGTTTTGTTATCTTGTGCATGATCTTGCATCACATTTGAATGGTCTGTGTTTATTGGCAAGATAGATGTTCTTCATTCCTTGGTGCATCACCTCTGTTAGCTTAGGTTTATTTTATGCATATTCTTACCACTCTCCTTGGCAAGTTAGATAAGTTTTGAGTGAACCCTCTGCGTTTTGGGTGCATCTCAACAGAGGAATAGGAACCAACCTTCTCTGGAGAATCCTTTCTCATCTTTACAAGTCCCACACTTGGGGAAAGGATTCCATGTTGTGCAATCACACTGGATGCCTATATGACTAACCTAGAAATATGATCAACATCCAAGGGGTGTTGTGATTTTGCATCAACATTTTTGGCATGCATGCCCGGGACACTAGAGGTCTCATTTTTATCGCAGCAAAGTTGATGTGCATCTGCTGCAATTTTCTTGCTTGAAAAGAGCTATTATTTGCATATCTGGTGACTCCAAGGGGAAGAATCAACTGGCTTCAACAATCAGTCCTGAAAACTTATGAGAAGAATCACAAGGTCAAGAGTTGGAGAAGAAGAAGTGTTGTTTGAATACCTGCAATTATCTCCAAGAAGAAGGCAAAGAGGAAGAAGGATTCAAAGGTCTCCATCTCCACCAAACAGAACTCTCTCAACTCCTCCACCTAGTAGGCCTTTCATTCAGTCAACAAGGGTTTTAAGACCAATCAGAATGGCTCAAAACAATCCCTACGTCAACTTCACAGGCAGCAGCCCACTTGCCCTCAATGCGCAACATCCAGTCCCTATTGCAGCCTTGAAGAACATTCCCTACAGAGAAAATCAGACTACTCCAGGTGATCATGTTAAAGATATTGCTAACCTTTGTGTGATCCATGAAATCAATGAAATGCAAGTGGCTGTCAAGTTGCTGGCATCTTCATTCAAGGGTAAAGCATTGCAATGGTTTAGAAGCCTTGGAGTTGGTTCTATCACAAATTGGAATCAACTATGTATAGCACTTCATGAGCAATTTGGAGAAAAGGGAGACAACTTGTCTCTTTTGGAGCAGCTGACAACCATCAAGAGAGCTCCCAATGAGCAGCTGACCGATTTCAACTTCAGATTTCAAAAGACTTGGGAGAGAATTCCAATGACAGTCAGGCCAATAGCAGAAGGTGCTTTTCTCTACTATCTCAAAGCTCTAAATTCTAATATTTCTATGTTGATTCAATCCATGGGAGGCATAACTATCCCTATGGCTTATAGCATTGCCATTAGGGCTGAAAATTATCTGATCCAAGCTGGAAACTTGCCCCTAGACCTCCCATGCCATTGTTTCCAAGTTTAGAGAGTCCAAACACTAGTCAAGCACCTAATTTGGCTCCTTCTCCCACTCCTAGAAATCAGAGTTCAAATGAAGCTTCCACTTCATCTCCAAGTGCCCCAAATGAGCTTCAAGAAGTCATGAAGCAATTGCAAAACCTAGGCAATGAGCTGGTTACTCTCAAGAGGCAACAAGCCCAAGGTTTTAGACCTTCTTATCAACCCCAAGCTCAGCCTAACAGGCAGCCATACCAACCACAAAGGCCACCTAATCCAGCTGCAAATATGAATCAAACAAGGCCTCCTGCCAATAGACCATTTCAGCCCTATAATCCAAATGCCATATCTGCCTCTAAGGCATTGGTACCAACACAAAACAACATTGCCCAGGAGTATGATTGGTGTTTTCCATGTAATGAGCCTCATAACCAATCCATGTGCTTCAATGGTGCTTTGAATCAAGCACTAATGGTGACAACTACTGGTGTGGAGGGTGAGAGCAGTCAAGAAAGCAGCCAACAACAAGAAACATTCCAATAGCAATCAGCCCCAAATGACACCACATTGGTAAATTGGCAAGCAGAGGATTTTTGTGGCATGAATCCAGGTAGTGTCTCAAGGTGTTGCAGCCAACACAAGGTCAAAAAGGAGGAATTTGGGTGAAGAACAGCCATTAGCCCCAACCAATCCACAACCTTCCATGGCTCCACAAATGGTTGGCAAGCAAAATCCAATTCCAAATGCACAAGGGCAGCCAAGGACAGCCCCTAGGCCAACTCAAATACCAGTTGTTGCTGCCCACGTGCAAGGAGTGAATGTACAAACCAAGGGACAACAAAGAGATCCTTCATCACCATTCAGTATCATTGATCAGATGAAGAAGACAAACGTCAATATATCAATGTGGGAATCCCTATCCATCCTAGGCCAAAGAGATCTGCTGCAAGCTGCCATGAAGGACTGGCCAACTTCGAATCAGCAAGTTCAGATGCAAGACAAAGTGCTTACAAATGCTGCCCAGCCTGAGGGAAATCATGGAGGACAGCAAGGTAAAATGTTGAAACCCCCTCCTTTCTATGTTTCATTAATCATTGGAAATCAGCTAGTGCACAATTGCATGATAGACTCCGGGGCAAGTAGCTCAGTAATGCCTAAACAAATAGCTGATCAGCTAGGGCTCCAAAGATGAAACAATATCCAAAGGGGTAGTGCAGCTAGATGGGACAGCAGTAGCAACAGTTGGAGTGATTAAAAACTTGAGTCTTACCTTGCATGCATGTCCAAATGTTGTTGTTTTACAAGATGTATCGGTTATAGACCTTCCACCACTCTTTGCCCTATGTTTGTCAAGAGATTTCATAGCCAAAATTGGAGGCTATCTTTCTGCTGATTGGTCACACATGTTGTTCAGAACGAGGTATGGAACCAAAGCTATAATCAGGTCTGAACCTATTGCAAACTTCCACATTGAGCCTTACACTCCAAGTCAGATTAATGCCAATTGCTCAGCATTTGATCAAGAAGACCACCCAAGCTCTGATGAAGCTGACACTAAGGTTGGAAGCATCCCAGATCTAACTCTTGATGAATGGGAAAGCAAGGTGCATGCTTTTGATCCTTATCAATAAATAGAAGAATCTGAGCTGGGAGTCTATTGTATACACAAAGAAAATCAACCTATTCCTAGCATCACCAAGCCAAACCACAAGGATGACAACGAGGTATGGCAGCTGTTTTTTGATGGATCAAGGAGTAGACAAGGTGCAGGAGGTGGAGCCATGCTTGTTTCACCTCAAGGAGTAAATATTATTCAACTTTTAGATTTTAGTTCACATGCTCCAATAACACTGCTGAATATGAAGCCTTGGTGCAAGGGATGCATTGGGAAATCAAGAGAGGAATAAAGAACTTGCAAGTCTTTGGGGATAGTGAATTGATTGTAAATCAGGTCAAGGGACAACATGCTACCAAGAATGATCTACTCAAGTGCTACAAGAATAGGGTGTGGGACCTCATGGAATATTTTGAAGGTTTTGGCATCAAATCCATTCCTAGGAAAGAGAATCAAGCTGCTGACAGGCTTGCAGCAGTAGGGGCAGCCTTTGACATTGTGGAAAGTATTCAACAAGACAAGGTACAGCCAAACATCCACGTGATTGTGAGGCCTTCAGTGCCAGATAACAATGTCAGTTGGCAAGTATTTGAGAATGACCAGCAAATCATCCATTTCTTGCAAGAAGAAGCCGAGTTCTCAACCAAGAATCAAGAAAAATTGGAACAACAGTATGGTGACCAACTAGTACAAATGAGAACTAACAAGTTTCCCAAAGGACTTATCACTTTGGAGTCCATTTTTAACCCCAATGATCAGTTTAGAAAGGAAAAAGTAAACATTCGAGTCAAAAGAGAGGATTCAAGATATCCATCTTGGTAGAAGAGAACAAACCATTGCAAATTGGAAGGATGACAATCTAAACAGAAAGGTATGAGTTCATACAATGTGTCAAGAGTTCCCTGATGTGTTTGCTTGGAGCTATAAAGACTTGAAAGGTTTCAATCCCAACTTAGCTCAAGATACCATCGAATTGGATCCGAATACTAAGCCTGTCAGGGCGAAAAAAAAGACCAGTCCAACCCACACATGGAGCCTCTCATGAGAAAAGAGTTGGACAAGCTTATTGATTCAAGAATCATATTCCCAATCAAGCATTCTAGTTGGGTTACCAACTTATTTCTAGTCGAGAAGAAGAGTGGGTAGATCAGATTGTGTGTCGACTTCAGAGACTTGAATAGAGCCTCTCTCAAGGACCATTACCCACTCCCTTCCATGGAGCAAATATTGCAAGTTGTGGCTGGCTCCGAGAGGTTTTCACTACTTGATGGCTACTCAGGCTACAATCAGATCATGGTGAAGGAGGAAGACCAGTTCAAGACGGCTTTCACCACCAAATGGGGCACATATGCCTACAAGAAGATGCCATTCGACCGTCAAATGCCGAGCAACTTTCCAAAGGGCAAATGGATATGGCATTCAAGGGGTTGATCAATAAAATAGTTCTGATATATCTTGATGACATCACTGTATTCTCCAAAAATGTAGTGGATCACCTCTTCCATCTGAAGCAGGTATTTCAGAGGTGTAGAAGATTTGGGGTATCATTGAATCCCAAAAAATGCATATTCATGGCTCATGAGGGGAAACTTCTAGGCCATATTGTTTCAAAAGAGGGATTGACGATTGACCCAGAAAGAGTTGAAGCAATTCGAGCATTGCCATTGCCAAGTCACAAGAAGGCTCTTCAAAGCTTCTTGGGAAGGATCAATTTTGTCCACAGGTTTGTTCCAAACTTTGCAGCTCTCGTAAAGCCAATAACGCTGATGTTAAAAAAGAGCATGGCATTTAAGTGGACATCTGAAGGCAAAGAAAGTTTTGAGGCAATCAAAGAGGCTATATCTCAAGCCCCCACTCTCGTCAATCCAGACTTCTCCAAGGGTTTCATGCTATACGCCTTTGGTGGTGGAGATACAATTTCTGCAATCCTGGCACAACAAAACAAGGAAGGATTAGAACAACCAGTTGCTTTCTTCAGTCAAGGCTTGGAGGAATACGAAACTAGGTACTCTTTCATTGAAAAGCACGTCCTTGCTATCATCAGGAGCTTGAAGAAGTTCAGACATTTGGTCTCAAACAATAAGGTTCAGCTGCTGGTGTCTCATGCTGGTGTCAAGGACTTTCTCCTAAACAAGGATTTAAACGAGAAAAGGGCAGGTTGGATCACTCGGGTGATGGAATATGATATTGAAATCAGAGTAACCAAACTAGTTCATGGCAAAGGTTTGTGTGAGCAGCTCGCTTCCAAACAACCAGACGGCTCAGAAGGTGAAGAAGACGTTGTCCTGCTACTACAGGATGGTCAAGAACAGGAAAATGATGATGTGCCCACTCCCTGTTGGACTCAGAATATGATACATTTCCTACAGACGGGCCTGTGCCCTCCAGAAATGAGCAAGGCGAAGAGGAGATACTTTAGATTACAAGCTATCCCATATGTACTCATTAATGGTATCTTGTTCAAGAAAGACATCCATGGTGTTCTATTAAGATGCATTGGAACAGGTCAAGTTGAGAGGATCTTATACGAGTTCCATGACGGGGAGGCAGGAGGCCACTTTGCCCCACGAGTAACAGCTCTCAAAATCATGAAAGTTGGTTACTATTGGCCTACTGTATTCAATGATTGCTACTCATGGGTTAAGAAATGCAAGAAATGTGCATTCTTCACAGGAAAAGGAAGGTTAGCAGCTCTGCCCCTTCGTCCGATTTCAGTGGATCATCCATTCATGCAATGGGGACTGGACTTCATTGGAGTCATCAATCCCAATTCGAGTCAAGGTCACAAGTGGATACTCACAGCAACGGACTATTTCACCAAGTGGACCGAAGCAGTGGCACTCAAAGAGGCAAGTGAGTCTAACATACTAGACTTTTATGAAGAAATAGTAACCAGGTTCGGTGTGCCGGCCACTATCATATCAGATAATGCATTAGCATTCATAGGTTCAAAGATTACAGAATGGGCTGTCAAGAATGGAATCTATTTGAGCACCTCTTCAAATTATTACCCACAGGGTAATGGACAGGCAGAGTCCACAAACAAAAAGTTGCTAAGGATCATCAGAAGGACTCTGGATGAAAACCAAAGGACATGGCATACCAAGCTAAAATCAGCATTATGGGCTGATAGGATAACTCCCAAGAGATCTACAGGTAACTCTCCATTCAGGCTTGTCTATGGAAGAGAGGCAATCTTGCCCATATCACTTGAGTTGCCAGCATTGGAGCTCATGAAGCAGTTGGAGTTGTCTGAGTTCAAACCAATGGAGACCAGGTACGCAGAGTTGATGGAATTGGAAGAAATAAGAGAACATGCAGCCCTGATGATTGAAAAGGATCAGGCCTTAGTAAAAAGATGGTTTGACAAGAAGGCAGGAGCGAGGACCTTCCAGGAAGGGGACCTAGTTCTGAAATGGGATGCAGATCGGGTGAAACCTGGAAGGCATTCCAAGTTTGACGCCATTTGGAGTGGCCCCTACATGGTCACGAGATGTAAGAGTGGTAATGCCTTCCAATTGTCTGCATTGGATGGAGAAGAACTCCCGATTCCAGTTAACGGAATTTATCTTAAACATTGCTACTAAAAGGAAAAGGTTTACCCTTGTAAATATTAGCCTAGATTTCAATCCCTCTAAGTGCGTGTGCACATTGTCTTGTTGTAGTTAGGTTTCTTTTTCCCTAAGTGCTTTGGCACAGGTTTTTTCACTCTCAGGTTGAATTTCTACAGTTCAGAGTGCTCTCAAAGATGAGTTGCGGTATCAGGGTCGGGATCAGAGATCAAATTGGCTTCAGGATTATTACTCCATGCCCAATGGATTGTTAAAAGGCCACTGATCTTCTACCTAGCAGGCAGGTGGCCCCGCTGAGTCGCCAAACTGTTGTCAAAAATTCCCCCCGTAATTTTGATAACAGATTGATTCAGGGCCCAAAATCATGTTTCTGGGGTCCCCTCAGCCTCTTTCCAACCCTCTTGTCCAAGAAGAAAAGAGCAAGTTCTAAGAAATGGAAGAAATGCTAAAAACAAGCTTGGGGCAGAAAAAATCATGAAAATTGGCTAAGTCCTGGTCCAGAAATCCGGGACAGTTGGGACGTCGGGCGCGAATCGCCCGAAAAGCCTCCAGCGATCCTCACAAATGTATGGGAGCAATTGGGAATTCGGGACGCGCGGGACGCGAAAAGATGAACCGGCCGTAGAAGTGGAAAGAATTTTCCCGATAGTCCGGGGTCAAGTGGGACAAGAGTACACGAAGGATGCGAACCACCCAAACCAGCCGAAAAGGAGAACTTTCACACTAAGCACTTTGGATGAGAGGGACGCGAAAGACGCGGATAGCCGAGAAAGCCAAGAGCCAATCGAGATCGCGCCACGTGTCATCGGCCGAAAGAGGGATGGAGAAGCTGAATCGGGCGGATTAGAGGAATTTGTCCCAAGCGATTAGGGACAACCGGACCAAAGGGATGTGAGGGACGTGAAAAGCCGGCAGACCCGCGGACTAACCGAGATCACGCCACGTGTCACAAGGGAAAACGTCCAAAAGTTCAAAGGGCGAGGTTTGAAGGGTCAGCCCAAGCAATCGAAGAGGACATGTGTCCAATGGAATAGATAAATATGGAGCTCGGGAGGAATCAGAAAATTTGGCCAAGTTTCGCCAAAATCTAAACGTAAAGGATGCCCCTACACCCTGTCCTCTTCAATCAATGCATGCCACGTGTCCCCAATGGCGGAGGCACGGGGGAAAAGTGGAAAAGGTTCCAAAATCACAAAAGGTCAAAGTTTTCAAAGAAAACCCATGGGTGAGCAGAGGAGAGAGAATTATGCATCCAATCAGCTCTTGACACATATCATCCAGGTGGCGAAGTGCGGGAAAAGTTTCAAAACACATTTTCGCCTGTTTTGTGCCCTAAATCTTCAGATCTCCATATCTTTTGATCCAGAGCTCGGATTTGCACGTTCTTTATATCAATGAAAAGATGGTGAAATGCTCTATGTGATTCCGGGGTCAATCCTGAATTTTGGTTCAGTTTGGAGAGAGGAAATTGAGAAACGGCTCTGACACATGATAATGCCCAGAACTGGCGTTCAACAACCAGCTTTAATGCAGCGGACAGTCGCCGCTTTTTCCAGGGTCCGCCGTTTCTGCCATAATGAGATGAGTTAAATGTATCCAGAAGTGGTTGTGGTAGATTCGAATTTCCTCTCTCTTTCCTCTCTCATTCTTAGTATATATTGTAAGGAGGAGCTTCTTTAAAAGTTTGAACATTTTCTGCTTTTGCTCCTCCCTTCTTCTATTTATCAAAGCGAATTTGTGGAGTTCAACCTCCCATTTGAAACTCGTAATGCAACTCGCCTCTTGGCATCTTGTAGTGTATTGTAATCAATCTTTGGAGCAAGTAATGCATGTCTGTGGATGATTCTCAACCCTCTCTGTGTTCATTTGCATCCTCCTGGTCTTTCACTACAAGTTTTGTTATCTCACATGCATGATCTTGCATCACATTTGAATGGTCTGTGTTTATTGGCAAGATAGATGTTCTTCATTCCTCAATGCATCACCTCTCGTTAGCTTAGGTTTATTTTATGTATCTTCTTACCTTATCTCCTTGGAAAGTTAGATTAGGTTTTGAGTGAACCCTCTGTGTTTTGGGTGCATCCGAATAGAGGAATAGGAACCAGCCTTCTCTGGAGAATCCTTTCTCATCTTTACAAGTCCAACACTGGGAAAGGATTCCATGTTGTGCAATCACACTAGATGCCTGTATGACCAACCTAGAAATTTGATCAACATCTAGGGGTGCTTTGTGATTTTGCATCAATAGTAACACCATCTATCCCTTTCATTACCATTCTTGTTCTTCTCTTTCAGCAACATTGACCTCTTCTTTTTTGAGAACCCTATCACATCTTATATCTTCGTCTCTCCTTTTGCAAGGACATCATCATATCCAATTATAAAAATATCTTCCCATCTTCCTTTGAAATTTTTTTCTTGGAAGATACCAGAATGGCCATCACCTATTTGATCTTGTTCTCTTCCATGAATATTTACTTTGCTTTTGTTTTGTCGCAAAAGTATCTCTATCATACTTATCGAAGAGATGAGACTTAAATTTGTCTTCTTCACCTTTTAATTTGCTAAAATTATGCATCTTTCTATGAAACATGATTGCCATCATATTTATCACCCTTTTAAGGCATTTTATCTCACCTTTCTATCCTATCTTCTCATCATGTGCACATTTATGATTATTCTCCCAGGATATCTTGTTTCAACATCCATCTATGTCTTATGTTGGGGCACCTTTTCATCCTTGTAATTGTCAATGCATATAACTCACTTTGTTTCCTTCTTGTGCCCTATGTTGGGGCATCATTATCTTCATCCTCGTCCCTTTTGTGGACGCATGATTTTTGCATGATTCCTCGCAGACAAAGGATTGCGCACATCTTTCACATTCAGTTACACATATTTTGATGTTTTCCTATGACCCATTGGTCATCTTGGTTTACATCCATACTGTAGTGGTCTTCACCCACTCACTGGTCTATAGAATGTTGCATTTGTCTCTCGTTGAGACCACAATTTTCCTCTACCAATGTGATATCAAAGTTCCGCCATACTTTTTTTTTGTTATTGTGATCATTTTTTTGCCTAGGGCATCTTTTCTTTGGTCATGTCTTCATCCATCTTCAGACACATATCTCATCTAACCCTTTTTTTTGTCTCATGGCTTGCTATCACAAACCACTCAACAAAAAGGGGCAAATGTAGACACCTATTTTTGGTATAGCGCCCCTCCATCATCTCACATTCATGTAATTTCTTATCTCACCTTTATTTTTCCTAAATTTCAATAAACCTAATCATCTATTCAACCAAATCTATTTAATTATTAAATGGGCTCCATATAAACCCATTTAATAATTGACTTTTGGAATTATCCCCCATCTCTCACAAATTATTCAATCCATGGGTATTAATATACCCATCCTACACCCCTTTTAAATTTCAAATGGAATCTATCATCTCACCTGCCATGTCAATCATGCTCCCATTCCATTTAATAATTCAAGTCATGGTACCCACATGATCACATCATATATCTTAACTTGAGTTACTCTACCCAATCCTCGTAACTTTTTAACCCCAATATAACCACACATCCAAGCTATAAATATGGGTTTTCCCCCATATTTCAAAGGATAGACATTTTTCAAGGACCCCATAGATCTAGGATATATTTTTCAAGAAGACCTGGAGAGACCTAGGCCCAAAGAGGAGAAGAAAGAGCTTAATTAAGTTCTACAAGTTTGAGGGAGAAATCTTTGCCATGGTTCGTTATCTTACCATCTTGATGCCCAATTCATCTCCATAGTAGAGTACAAGCTAAGTTCCTTGTCATTTTAGTTACTTGTCATTTTATATTCCATTATTTCTACATGATAACTCTGGTTCATGATCTATTATTATCTTGTTTGACACGGGGTTGACATCCTCCAAGGGAGTTAATATCCTCTTGGAACCGACACTGTCCGGGAAACCCCGCATATTGTGATCTAATCTTATCTGTTTCAGTTTTGCAGATCTAGCTTCTTTATATCATACATCTATCTTCTTTGCGCCCATAGATCCACATCTGCATCTGAGGTCCTAAGCCCTCCATCATTCAAAGTTGCTGGTGGCTCCTAGTATTGGCCTTCACCCTACTCAAGAACGAAGTTTCCTATACAACATATGTTTAATTGATCAACTTATGGTTGTAGTATATGTGAGTATAATTATTCATGTCTACATAAAGTTATCTCATTTAAAAATTAATTAAATAGTACATAAACTAATGTATCATTATTACATTATAAATTAGTGTACTTATTTTACCAAAGTATGAAAATACTTTAATAATGTTTTTCTATTATTTTTTTCATGGTGTACTATTCATATCGATGGCATATTTCATCATTCATAATGAATCTATAGTTCTACGAAGAATAACATTAATTCATAAATATGTACTTCATTAATAAAACTTTTTAATTGTTTCTTATTTCATTTAAGTACGATAATTATATAAATTTTATTCTCATTTTAATAATTTTCATTTCATAATTGTTGTCATGCAAATGTGCAACATGAAAATTTCATATTTTCAAGCATGAAAATAGACCCCGAGTCAAAATTTTTATTGTGAACCTCCCCGACACTTTCCCAAATCTGCTTCCCCCTTTTTTCAAGCTTATCCCAATCTTCAAGTGTCATATGTATTTTAGTTAACTTTCCCATGTGTTGGAAATATGGAAGCAATCTCATGTGATTCTTTCAGACATTTTCATTTGAGGCCTATTTTTAGTGAACTTAGAAATGGTTTTTTTAGCCTTTCTAAGACAGGTGTATATTCTTCGGAGAGGATTTTGAGGCCTAAATTCACTGAGAAGTGGTATCAAAGAGATAATACCATTGTGCAAGTGATTTAGGAAGATTTAGGAATATTTGGTGATTTTGGAAAAGTTCAACAAAACCGGTTTTTGAGGTCAAAGGAACTTACACTTCAAAAAATCACCCGAGATTCGGAAGGAAAATCCAGGAGCTCCAAAATGAGTTGGAGGTAGAAAAAATATCAATGGAAATTTGATTAAATGCTCTACATGGTGGTACTTTCATATTTTTGATAACACCCATGCATTTCTTTCCACAACTCTCTCTTCGTAGGTACAATTAGCGATCCTAATAAAAAATATAATTTTTAAGGAGGTTTCAGACTGAATCAGACATTTTTACCCATCCCATTCTTCTTAAAATTCATTTTTCATTATGTTACCCAAATAAATCTTCTTTTTATTTGGATAAGTTATATTTTCATTTTGACTCTGATGTTTCACATTTCAGGTTACGCGCACTCAGATTGTTCTTTTGACACCTTGGCATAGTTGCAGTTCTTCTACACTCCCCATGTTCCTTTAATCCTTCATCCCTTTGCATCCCCGTTATTTGGCTTCATATTGTGTTTTCCTCATGTGCTTCCCCTTCCCTCTGCATTCTACTATCCTTTTCCATTTTCTCTTGTGCCTTTCTCCTATGCACCCGCTTTCTTTCCTATCTTCGCACGCTCCTTGTGTGCACCTCTACAGACTTGCCTTCCAAAATGGTTAAGTCCATGGCATTCCTCTTGTGCACTTGCATTCAATAATCTCCCTCACCCACCATTTTTCTTTCTATCATTGTGCACCCTCCTTTAGTTGTATGCCCGCGCCCCTTCCCCATACTTGTCCCATGCAAGTATTCTCTTATTCCTCCTACACGCACACCTCCACATGTGCCTTCCCTCTATTTCCCTTTTTTTTCCTTGCACCTTCTTCCATGCTAGTCACTATGCCACGTCATCTATTAGACTTGAGTGTGCTACACACAACCTATCAAAGCACACCAACAGAGCGCCAAATCTGGACAACCGAATGGTACATGACACGTGGTAGAAAAGACAAAACAAATCAATAGTTGGTTGATTTCATAAGTCAATCAATGTGTGCCATGTGTCATTACATGTCGAGTGATGTGTAGACTACTCACAGCCATAACTTCTACTACAGTGCTCAAATTCTTGTGCACTTAGTCTCATTTGAAATTTACCGACATTAGATAAACGTTGGACTTTTCAAAATCAGGTTTAGGTGGGATTTGATCGGAAAAAATAGGGTGAAATCTTTCTGATCGTCAATGCACACATCTAATCGACCTCAACCACCAGATTTTAATCAAATCTTGTTTTCTTCCTTCTTCTACATGCTAAACAGACATGGGGAAGTGCATCTGATAGCCTTGTAGGTGGATTTGCAGGCATTTATCACTTGTTGGTGGTTGAATATTTGAATCTGAGTTTCCCTCCTTTTCTCCTTCTCTTATTTCCTTCTTCTTCTATAAATAATATATTTCTTATTTGTAAAAATATCCCTCTCTGTTGTAATGACACCATGCAAAAATGGTGGCCGAATTCCCATGGGTCTCAAAGCTTTGCATGGTCTCTATAATGTATTCTTTCCTCCTAATGTGAATGTAAATTATTGTGCATCCCTTAAGAAATAAATTCATGTTTTGTGGAACTCGTGTCTTCCCTTCTCGCTTTATTGCATCTCGCCTCTCTGTTTGAATTTTCGGCATGCTATGTGTATTCTCGCTTGCAATCCCAAAGTGTTTAATGTGTTGTGTGCCGAAAGGTCAAGCCCACGTGTTGATCTATGGCATGCGCATCATCCACCCTCTTCTCCTACACCCGATCTATTTCCTTTTCTGCTCATGGAGAGAGATCGACCCTTTCCCTGGAGCTATCGCCTTCCTTAGCTTAGGATTTCCCCTTTCTGCACATCCTTTTATCCCTAGTCCATTAGCATGTTTATTATAGGATTTTCTTTCAGCATTAGGAGTAGCAGTAGCATTAGAGGTAGGTAGATGAATTTTAATTCTCCTTAGATCTGTCTCAAGTGTGCAAAGTCCCATAACTTGGGGATGGTTCCATTGTTGTCTCAAACAACTCGGTTTTTTCGGATCCGAGATGTGGATGCATATTTGAATGACCAGTAGTTTCTGGCATGCCTGATGGGACCATTTGGAAGAGCTACACATCTTCATCTCAAATATTTTGATGTGTTTTGCTAAGATCCATCCTTAAGAGGCATTTTTCAACACATCTAGCGACTCCATTGATCCAAACACACCCATTATTTCATTTGTAGACCAGTCTCCCCTCCTTTCATTCATTTCTCCCTTTTTCCATCATTCCACCTTCCTCTTTTGAAGTTGTGCAATCATGACTTCTTTCCCTTCATGGAATTCTCATTTGCAGTAGTAGAGCTATTTTTCTCCATCCCCACAGTTCCAAAGTCCTCCTCCAAATCAGTTTTATGAGCCCTATCATCTTAAAAATGCATATAACCCACTTATTTCTAACCAAAATGTTTATGAAGAACATGTTTATGCAGATGATGGTGGAGAATCCATGGCAAAAGCTGATTTTGAGAGGCGATGCAAAATATGGAGATGGACATGATGCAACTCAGAGTCAAGTGCTCCATAAAGGAAGCTAAAGTTGGCTATAAGGTCCCTTGTCCATGGGTCGGCCCTGTACCAAGCTGGTTTAGCACCCAGCAGAAGCTACACTTTATCACTGAGATGCTGCCCCAAGTTACAAATTGGGTGGAGTTAATGGAGACTCATAAATCTAGCACGTGGAAATCCTACTAATGGGGCAACCCTGCACTACCATCTTATAACCCTCCCACTCCTCCATGCTAACTTACATCATCTCAACCCATTGCGCATGTTCCCATCTTCCTATGCACTACCCCTATTGAGAATTCCCCTCCTCCATCCTCTCACCTTCATTTCTCTACCATCATCCCTCCCATGTGCACTTCCACTCCTTTTGCACATGTGCCTTATGTGCTCATCCTTCTGTTTTCTTCCAAGTCCCCTCTATCTAATTGTACCATAAATGAACAACCCCTTTCAATGTGCCTTTCCTAACCAACGTCATCATGTTTAACGAATGTAGAATAGTTGAAGAATGACATGACTCATGCGACTCAACTGGGAAGAGGAAATCATACGGGTGCCTATTTTAGAAGAAAAATAGTTAGTTCCAGAGGGCACAGTTCTAAAGGAGACTGAGTTTCTTGTAGAGGTAGAACCATGCACACCCTAGCTTTGTGTGACCTAGCCTGTAAGCAATCACCTTTAGAAGGAGAGTCTACAAGAAAATCCCATCTGTGGGATTGAGCTTCAAAGTAATGGGAAAATCACAAGGATCAGATTGTGCCCAATCAAATATCTAGCTAGTCTAGAGCCAAAGATAGAGTTTCCACTGGTCATGCTCACTTCAAAGCATGAGGTAGAGCTTTAGTGTTCCAAAGGTTAGTAGCACTTGCCTCCGAATACAAGTGCGAGATCAACTATAGGAGGTATATATTTTTTTGTTGATACTTTGAGGAGAAGGGTGAGAAACCAACTACAAATCAGTTTCTCACTCTTGTTATAGACCATGTCTAGTGCCAAATCAATTACATGGTTGCAATTTGTGAGGAAGGGTAGTTACATTTCCCTACATGTTGTAGGTTTTACTTGAGTGCCCTCTGCCTCTGGTTAGTTTAGGTTATGTTAGGTTTTTTTCTATAAAACAAGTGCTTGTGCACACTTTGCATGTTCCCTTTGGGACATGTATGATTTTCAGCTTTTATACATAATGTTGTGCTTCTATTTTAGTGCACTCCTTCTGGCACCTTTCCTTTCCTGTTGTGCCCACACACCCCTTCTTTTTCTTCCGGGATGACAGTTCAAATTTTGAAGAGGTAGTTCTAACTGGTCCGACATAGCTTTCACTCTCATCAATCCAATTCAGAATATCTTCATATACTTGAGTAATGGTTCGGTTCGAGTTCGAGACAGAGCTTGAAGTGACTACAAGGTATTCTTCAAGTTGTAGATAAGATCTTCAATTTTAGTGCTTGAATCCATGCCCAATGGACTTCTAAGGCTATTGGTCTCTTCATCTAGCAGGATAGATGGCCCCGAAAGTCACCAAAACTGTTATCCAAATAACTCTCCTAGTTATTTGGATAACTTATATTTTCATTCTAACTTTGATGTTTCACATTTCAGGTTGCACGCACTCAAGATTGTTCTTTTGACACCTTGACACACGCTTTAGTTCTTATCGCACCCCATGTGTCTTTCCTCCTTCATCCTCTCGCATCCTCTTTCTTTTGCTTCATCTTGCACTTTCCTCGTGTGCTTCCCCTTCCCTTTTATTCTACTATCCTTTTCCATTTTCTCTTGCACCTTTCTCCTACGCACCCACTTTCTTTCCTATCATGTTATGCACTTCTTGTGTGCACCTCTGTAGACTTTCCTTCCAAAATGGCTAATTCCCTAGCATTCCTCTTGTGTGCTTGCATACACTAAGTTCCCTTGCGCACCACTTTTCTTTTTCGCCACCATACACCCTCCTTTAGTTGAATTCCCATGCCCCTTTCCCATACTTTTCCCATGCAAGTATTCTCTTATTCCTCCTACGTGCAAACCTTCACACACACCTTCCTCGCTTTTCCTTTTTGTGCCTTATGCTTTCTTCTGCACCAGTCACTATGTCACATCATCTATCAAACTTTAGTGTGCTACACACAACCTATCAAAGCACATCAACAAGGCACCAAATTTGGACAACCAATAGGTGCATGACACATGGTAGAAAAGATAAAACAAATCAACATTTCACTTATTTCCTTAGTTAATAAACGTGCGCCACATGTCATTACATGTCAGAGTGACCTATAGACTTCTAACACCCATAACTTCTCCTATAGTTTTTAGATTCCTATGCACCCAGGTCTCTTTTGAAAGTTGCTGACATCAGCTACACATTGGAATTTTCAAAATCAGATTTAGGTGGTATTTGGTAGGTAAAAATAGGAAACATCTTTCTGATCATCAATGCACACATATAATCGACCTCAACCACCATATTTCAATCAGATCTTGTTTTCTTTCTTATTCTACATGCCAAATAGACATGAGGAAGCACATCTAATAGTCTTGTAGGTGGATTTGTAGGAATTTATCACTTGTTGTTGATGGTTGAAGATTTGAATTTGAGTTTCCCTCCTTTTTCCTTCTCTTCTCTCCTTTTTCTTCTATAAATAGTAGATTTTTGCTTTATAAAAACGATCCCTCTCTGTTATAATGGCACCATGCCAAAATGTTGGCTGACTTCCCATGGGTCTCAAACCTTGGTATGGTCTACGTAATGTACTCTCACCTCCTTCCGTGAATGTAAATGAGTGTGCATCCTGTATGATAGAAAAGTGACATGCGAGCATGAGAATCTACAAGTAGCCTTTCTTCGTACCCGACCTCCCGAGGTCATGCCGAGATAGCTAGTGGAAATGAGGTATGTGGGAATATGGCCAAGCTAATTGGGCAATCTTATATCCTCGACACGTAATAATGGGATTTACGAATCTAAGGCAAAGAAATCTCTCCTAACCTAAATTGGGGTAATGGATCATTTAGATATAATAGCTACTCGGAGGCTCTAATCAATGTCGAGCTCTGTCGAGATCCTATCTATTGGCTGTTGGATACATGGAAAGTGGCCTATAGGTACTTCGTATATATTTCCAGACAAGGTCATGGAAAATGGTAGTGAGAGGTGTAGTGGATCTTCCAAAACTTTATGGGTGATTCTCTTGTCTAGTCCAGAAAACCCTAGCCTGATTGGCTGCTATGTTTAATACGGAAAACTATGTAATAATGTCTGGTAGAAGTGGTGAGGATCTGAATATGAGTGTACATAAACCGGCGTCAATGTCTGATTGATTAGCAAGCCCGTTGGGTTGTGGGACCTATGGATCACAACCGTAAGTTCATGGTTGTGGTGGACTTCCTATGGTCATGTGAGGAATCAATCTCTTCTTCCAACTATCCAGTAGTCATAAGCCTTTTCAGCTTCTATGTTTAAAACTAGAAGTTGTGTGATTTTCTCAAAATACCTTACGGGTGTTCTGGAAACTTGAATACGTAAGCCAGTATCTATGTCGATGAGGAGATCTCCTGTGTTTGGCTATGGAACTAATGGATCACAACAAAATATTTTTTCTCTTTCAGGTTCTTGTATGGTCATGTGGATATCATATCAAGGCAATCTATAATTGGGTTGACTTGACCAGAATGTGTATGCTTTTTCGTATTCAAAATTCCTTCTCTCTCAAATTTTCACTAATTGCTCGTGGGTTTATTTTCATTTGAAAGACGTGAATCCTAAGACCTTGATCTATATCTATTAGTGTTACGAAGAGATTTGGCTGAGGTACTACTAGTTCGAATACGTAATCCCTGGGCTCTCTAGGTCCCGTAATTGTCATGCAAAAGATGATTCAACTTTTAACTAAAATGAGTAAACTAACTATGAAAGATATATCTACACTATGCTTATATTATTTTTATTTTTATATTTTTGATGATGTGTATTTGAATGAAATTTAAAGAGAAACTATTCTAATATATTCAGATAATGAACAATTAATCTAATAACAGAATTAAAACAAGCAAGTTAGCTTGATGTAGCTATTTGCCTTTGCACTTGTGAGTTTATCCTAAATATTTAAATAACTAACTAGTTTAATCGAAATACCTTCAATCTTACCTCAGAAGTGAGGAATAAATCACATCTTCTCATGAAGCTATCATTCCCCACAACTTCCCTGGTAATATTGAAAGCAAGCTTCAACTGAAATAAAATGATTTGATATTCTATTTGATGTATTTTAACTACAACTTTGATAGCTCAAACCTAGAGTTTTACAAAATAGTGGTAAATCCAGTTGTGTCGTGACTCATCCCCTCAGTGTGATCTCTTTGTTCCTTCGTGTTCTCTGTGAATCCATAAAAGTGTGAATGTGATAGCGTCAGCAGAAAAAGATACTCGAACAATGGTAGATTTGGATATGAACTGAATAAAATGCAAGTAAGAGAGGATAGTGTAAGTGAACAGAGCTTGACTCTGCAATTCCTAAGCAGGATTTATTATGGGGATACAATGTAAATATACCAAAAATTCTAGGATCTATTTCTTGTGAAAAACAACAACCTGCAACTCTAAGATTATCAAATGGACACTAATCTAGAACTAAAACTATCTTATGCTAAGTGTGTGGATAATGGTGGATAAAATGGAAATGTGGAAATCAAATGATCTCTAAACTATAAAAGAAGAAGTGAGAATTCATGTAAAATCTAAACCTATTGAAACGTATGGAAGAACTTCAAAACACACTGAATAATTACACATGAAGGGAGAGGGGCCATTTTCTTGAAGACAAGCTGGGTATTTATAGCATTTGGATTTACCAGAGGGTAACTTGGAATTGAACTCTTTTACTATAAACAAAGAGAAATCACTATTTACTAGGCGGCCAAAACATAAATGCAAGCAAGAGTGGTTGAGGAATGCGGGTGCAATTTGAATTTTTACGTTTGATGAAATCTTCAGAATGTTCTAGAAAATGCACACAAGACTGCCGCCCTGTGCAAGGTGGCGGTTATAGGACACCGCCATGTCCCGGTGGCGATCCTATAACTTAAGACCAAAATGCAAAGAAAAAGGGGGCAGAGGATAGAACAAAGCATACAGAGGTTGGATAAAGCATTTGAGATGTAATTGTATACTTGGCAAGATTTTCTAGATTCTCGAACATCTTGCGAAGAGATTTGAATCATCATTGGGGTTTCTATAACCTCTTTCCAGTGGTATAGTACCTTATAATTTTTGGTACATATAGTCCCTTAAGCAATAAAATCATATTTTTTGCAACTCTTGTCATCCCTCTCTCATTTTCATTACATCTTGACTCTTTGTTTACGTTATCTGGCATGTTGTGTGTATTCCCACTTGCAGTCCCTATGTTCATGTGTTGTCCATGCTGGAAGGCCGAGCCTGTGTGTTGATCTCTGGCACACACTATCTCGCCCTCTACTACGCGCCGCTGCTTTCTATTTCCTTTGTCACTCGTGGAGAGAGATCGACCCTTTCCCTGGTGTTATCACCTTCCTTAGCTTAGGATTTCCCCTTTCTATACATCCTTCTATCCTTGGTCCCTTGGCATGTTTAGTCTAGGATTTTCTTTTAGCATTAGGAGTAGCAATAGTGTTAGAGGTAGGTAGAGGAACTGACCTTCTCCGGAGATCTATCCCAAGCATGTAAGGTCCCAAAACTTGGGGATGGTTCCATTGTTGTCTCAAACAAATTTTTTCTTCTAGATCCGAGATGCGGGTGCATGTTTGAATGACCAAAACATTCAAAATCATATAAGGAAGTTCCCAAAAAGACCTCCGGGAGCTTCGACCATCATTTTCAAGCTCCTCTCTAAGGTACAAGCTTCATCCTTAGCCAAATTTTTCAGTGCCACGTGGTAGCATGAGGATAAGACGCACTTGTTGTGTCCCTTCATCCCTTTCTATGGGGAGAAGGGGTAGATAAAAAATGTTCCCAACTCCTACCTAAGACCTCATGGACACACCACATGACCCTGGGAGGCTTCGATAAGCTCTTTTTGGCAATTTTCTAGCCCCCGCTCCAGACCACGCATGTTTGTCACTTGTCACTCAGGGGTGAAGGAACACTTTTGGTATCCCTTTGTCACTTTCTAAGAGGACAAGGGTGACATAAAAATTTATTCCCCTACCTTTCTCCCACTAGGTTCCTCATGTGCCCAAAAGTCAGCTCTCGGGTGCTTAAACTCAACCCTTTCCATTATCTCCTCTACCTGTGCATGCATGCCACTTGTCACATAGGGGATAAGGTGAAATTTTTTTGTCCCTTCATCCCTTTCCAAGGGGAAAATGGGGACAAAAAAATTTCCCCCTTTCTCATCCTTATAAAACCCAACACTTAGCTATTTTTCACTCCCCCACTTTTGTTCCATTTATACCCGAAACTCGCAAAATTTTTCCGAATCCTCCACATCCTTTTTTTCTCTTGCATTCACCCCTCAATTTTTCCATGATTGCAATGGAATAATTCCCACAAAAAAAATCAAATTTTTAAAGCTCCAAGTTCTTTTTTTAGCAGATTGACTTTGTATCCCACGAAGGAAAAATCTTTGTATCTTACAAACTAGTTCACAAATTAAAGTGGGGTTTTTTATGTTCTTCACCATTTCTAGGAACCATCACAACCCAAGTGATATCACCGAAATGCATGGAATATATTTTTATGGTGAAAAGACCCCGAATTCATGCCCTTGTTTTGTAATTTTTATTTCCGTTGTTCGGAGATCGATTGAGCTAAAACATTGTACGGGAGATCATGAGAAGAAACCTATCCCAATTGAGGTGGTTTTGTATTAAACCGAGTTGTGGAAAGCCAATTTCCAAAAATTAAGTCTCTACATGAGCACTTACTATAAATAGTAAGTTCTCACAATGGGCAAAATTCTTCAAGGCGGTGTGTACCGGGAACAATCAAGGCAATAAACAAGGCGATCGGAAGTGCGAAAGAGAAAGAATGACATGTTCTAAAAATATTAAATTCTCATGCTTTGAGTGTTAGAAGTTACTGCTTAGTTCTATCTCCATTCACCTCTCTGCTTTACAAAATATTCATAGGGGTATGCGACAATGTCATAGATACGACAAGACAATTCATCCTTCATGGGATCCTGGGCATCACTTTGGTCACAAAGTGGTGTATGTGAGGGAAAAATAATATCACAAGGAGAAGCAGTGGAAAAAGAGAGGCATCATGCAGTCCAAGTGGATATTCAAAAAGGTTCAAGAGATTTAAATATCATTATTGTAAATATTCAATCAGGTCGAAGGCATCCGCTCTCCTAAGTGAGCAAGTTGAGTGAGCTCGGTGAATTGTTCAAAGTGAGCCGACTAGTTGAACTCGGTGGGCTAGGTGAGAATTTTTTTTCAATTTCTAAAGATAAGAAAAATTCATTACAAAGAGTAATTCATCACAGAACATCCAAGTGATTGAGCATGTCTCCTCAAGGTCGAGCTTCCCATGGCAATAAAGAATTTATTCCACAACAAGCTCTTGATAATGCTCCGATGGAAAAAACCATGTCAACACCTGATGATCCATTCCCATGGATTCTTGAAATGATTAGTTTTGGTCCAAGGAAAATGTAGTAAGTTACCGTGCCAAGTCTCAAGGAAATCTCAGAGATATGGAATCCCAAAAGGAGAAATAAATCTCAAACGACATCTCACTTCTTCAAGAAGGCCTTAGGTAATCGGTATGTTGAAGTTGTCCTATCTAAGGTCGACGACTCTATTAATTAAGGAAAAGACTCCATCAAACTATGATTTGACCCATGTCTCATTGAGCCAAGCCTCGCATTAGGGTGATTCTCATCTATTCAAGGAATCCTCCATCTCGTATCCTTACTCGGAACAAAGAGTACAAGAAAACAATTGACAATTGGAGAAACAGGTAAAAGCTCTCGGTTCTGCATTCGACTATCATTGCCTAATATTACATTTCAAAGGAGCAAAATCACTCTATAGGCATCCATATAGCATCCATTCAAGGGAAAAGAGATGCATCAAATCTACATACACTACATAGGAAGGGGAAGTTTATTTTATTCCATCCACACATACTATTACATTGTTACATTCTAGCTATAGCTTGTTATCAAGTGCAACTTGCACAAGGGCATCCTAGGGCATCATTTCTACACACACACACAAGAACTACATGGATTTTGAGATGTAGTGCAACACTCGGTCATAATTTCACTCTCGAGGTGACCATCTAAGTCATCGACTCCCCATTCTACATTTTCCTTTTTAGGTTTGATGCGGTTTGTGGGCTTGTGCAGGTGAAATTTTATTTTGTAGGTTATAAGTATCATTAGCGATCATATTGCAAAGAGATTAGGAGATAAATAGAGAGCAACTATGAAACTCTAGTGACACAGAAAAAGCAGTATCGTAAACATTTGTATAATCACCAGCCGCCTAGTTCTAGTCTCTCGATGCCTAGGCACCCCTTGTCTTTCGCACTAGGCGCCCCTATCTCGGCATTATGCTCAAGTTACTGATTTTACAATGAGCATTTATGATATTTCTTGCAATCTATTCAATACTTGCACCTTCCCAAATAACTTCATGTGCATGTGAAAATCATCTAAGAACTTATATCTCTCTTCCTTTGTTAGGGTTTCATATTTATATCATAGTTTTCTTGTTTCATTATTGTATTTTAGAAATTTTACATCAAAATTATTCTACAATATATATTTAATTTAAATTAAATTAAATCAACGGGATATGTCCTATAATTGTTTATTTTCTTTCTTACATGGCCTTGAAGGAATTGATTTTTCTTGTGACATCCCGAGTGGTGTCCCATAATTCCACCAAATTACTACACTTTTCTACTTTTGTAGGTTCATACGTAACCCAACAAAAAGAAACAAAAATGGAACAAGAAGAAATCTAAATTAAAAACAATTAGGAAAAGGCAACATTTAGTTAGAAACACAAGTATCCTTTTCACTACACACACAAGTCATCCCTAGGGTCCTTATCCCCTCTTATACTCCATGGTACACATCTTACAATTTCCATTCGACACATTATCGTTATAACCTCCTTCACTCTCCACAAGGTATGCTCTTCCTACCTACTTTATGTGATCTGAAAATGAGTGCTTGAAACTAACACTTTTAATTGTTTCAAGAATCTTCAATTTTAACAAATTAAGAGGTCTTAATACTCCAAATTATTGAGTAAAAATCTAATTATGGACTGAATTTAGAACTGAAATTAAGTTTGTAACTTACTCAAATTTTCATTATTTGATAAAATCCCAAAAGTCACTCTTTGATTTAATTGATTTCCCAATTTTATCCATTACTTATTATAGTTACATCCATATTCATTTTTGGAATTTAAATTATTTATAATTATCATAAAACTGAAAATCAAAATCGAAAGAAACACCAGATTGTTTACGGGGTTTTGAATTCCTACATCTTTGAGTTCATGATGAACCAATCCATTAATAATGTTAAAACATGTAAATATAATAACCTTTACATTAACCAATAATGAATCAAAAACTTGCAAAATTGTGTTTGAGACCTTTGAAGGACATTAATGGAGCTCAACCTCTGTCCTTCACCTTCCTAATCCACTTGCAGTAGTGTCTCCCTTTGTTTCTATGTCTTTGTGTGACTTTAACAGAAAATAACTCTATCACAAAAGCTCCAAATCAAAAAAATGATCACACCATCGCGATCGTCTCAAAATTATGAGCAACTTTCATATATAACTTGATATCTGGAAGAGAGCATAAGTGCCCCAAAATTCTACTTTCCCAAAACTGCCTCCTTCCCTTAACACAAACCTTGCACTATCTTTTATAAAACTCTGCGAGCTCAATTTATAATGCAAGCGAGCCATTAGGTGAGTTGGATAATCTCTTAGGTTGGTATGCATGATGTCAGTTGTTCAAATCCCACCTCCTTCTCCTATGCTGACTACTTTTGATTTAATCCCACATTCAAATGCTAACATGGTGGGGGAGGTTTTAAAAGGTAAGGCGAATTAGATTTTAATTAGCTTTTGAACCATTTTAGCCATCATGGACATTAAGGATGGGTATTTGACCCAAGTTTCATGCATAGACTTGTATAATAGTTGAAGTGTGACATGGCATATTTGGTGGGATAATGCATGGCTATTTATATTATGGAAGTTGGGATATATGCGTTGAAATTGGCATAAAATGTGTGGTCTTTGACAATAATGCGTGGAAATATTTGAATATGATTAATAACAACCCCGTAATATATGTAATGTGATTCAATTTCAAAGTGACAGTTAATATAATGTGGCTCAACAATATAGGCCACTTATCGAATTCAGTGAAATTGAACTTGTGGTGGCGAGCCACATGGTGGCTTGAGGATCCACAACTTTGGCTTTGGTATAATCGTTCTCACGATGATCGGGCTCCCCTCTGTAATAAATGTTGAGCCTCTTGTTATGCGAAGCTATACCATTTTACAATTATTGAAGACCGGCGGTCAAACCTCTATTTTGCCAATGCACTTTTGCCACGTGTTGCGAGTGTTATTGGTCCATTATTGACCTGTTGACCAGAGTTGACTTTCTCGTTGACCAAAATTTGACTGGACATATCTTGAGCTCAGAGTGTCCATTTTTCATGTTCTTATAGTCATCGAAATATCTCTAAAGGCTCTACTACACTAGCATGGTTTAGGGAAGTTTAGGGAACATTTGTCACTAAAATTGATCCTCCGATCACTCCTACCTACTGAGAAGGATTTTTGTCCACAAAAATCTATTTATCAACCCACAAAACATGCTATCTCTTCCTGCATTGCAAAAACACATACAAGAACCTGAAATAACATTATATGTTAATAAAATGTAAATAGTTTATTAGCTAATTACATAAGCGATCAGACAATAATACCTAATTAAGCTAGTGTTTAATCGAAACGCTTGCAACCCTATCAACTCGCACACAATCATGAACTGTCATACCCCACTATAATGCCATCACAAATAACTGACCAGATAATAACACCCATTCTAATATGAAAATCTAGTGTTCAACAATCACTTTGTGATACAACCGATTACAAAAATTACAATTCCATAACATAGATCAATATACAAGACATCTAAATTGCCCACAATTAGGCTAGTGCCCATTGTCCATCTAAAATTGTAACAACTGCAAGTATTCACTATCTAGAATAAAATAGACTATCAATGCCCAAAAAATAGCTATAGTCAACAACTAAATCCACGTGAAACTACTAAAAACATTGTATTGCCATCACAAATAATAAGTCACTAATAACACCCATCTATAACGGAAGCTAGTGTTCAACTATAAATTTATGATTATGTTGATTACAACTACAAATATTCACTATCCGTAATAAATAAAAACCATCAAAGCCCAAAATGGCTATAGTAAAAATTTGAATCAACGTGAACTGCTAAATCTATCCATACATGTTGAACTATAAAGGGATAGATAATAAAAATGTATGCTTACCCAAATTGGTGAACTGTCATAATCTACAAAAATGATCACCTGGTGCTACTTTGTAAACCAGTTTGTTAGTGTAATAAATTTACACCCTAATTACAACCACATCTGATAGTTACAAAAATCAATTTTTCCCAAAATGAGGGTCTTAAAAATTAGTGCAAATAACACATGTGGATACAACAAGTTTGTCTATTTATTACAATATTGAATAGGTGCCCAAATGGGTCTTATAAGAATCCATAATATTTACACAAATAACAATAGTATAAAACTCGCAAGTTTTAAAATAGACATTTTGATGATGCCCATATCCATGCATACCATTGTTAGAAATGGAATAACCAACCAAAATGTGAGAAGATGAATATGATTATGCACTCAAATATTCTCTATGACTGCTTCCAAATTATTTCAAAGCTAAATATAAACATAGGATCAAATCCCTAAAATATAGCTTTGAAAATGTTTACATATTATCACCAGTTACTACAATGCAAACATAAAGTGAGGAATGTTTTACCCATCCAAATACTTGGATTTCTTCGATTAGGTGGTTGTACTTCCCCAAAGTACCAAAATGAGCATTTACATGAGTTAGATCAACAAATTTTGGTTTGACATTATTTTTCTTTTTAACAACTTTCTAATGTTGCACTAAAGGAACATACCAACACATCTTAACATCATGACCATTCCTTTTACAATGGGAACAAAATTTAACTTCCCTATTTTTAGGAGTCTTACCCATTTTGTCATCGCTTGAACTATGTTTAGGAGAATTATTCCTCTGTTTAGGAGAGGTAACATTTTTTCCATTTCTCGCATTACAGAGTGAGATTGGGCTTTAGTGTTGAGTTGTGGAGCTCAATTACTTCAATTTAGCATGTAATGAAAACTTGCTAGAAAATACAAGTAACCGCATCGATTAAGAGGGATCTAGTGGTCACCTAGGACCGGCATTTGTCGGTATGACCATAATCGATCAAGCAAGGAAGGAACCGGTGCGGTTAGGGATAACCAGTCGATTACTCAATGCAAGGATGTTTTAATTAACTTTCAAGAATTAGATCTATTTTTAGAATTAAAGTATTTCTATTTATTGTAATTGCATGGCTAAGTTCCCTAAGTCTATAAATGACTATATAAGCATAAAAGCTATGGTTTAGAAGTAAGAGAGAGAATTCTTGGTAATGAAGCAAAAAGCTTGAGGGAAAGAAAGTATTGTACATCCGAGAGGTGGAAGATCTTAAATCTTCATTCTATATCTTATCAAATCTTTGGATAATAGATTGACTTGTTTCTTGTGGACGTTGCTCACACTTTGGGTGAACCACATTAAATTTGGTGTTGATTTATGTCTCTTGTTTTGTATATTTCTTCTTGTAGAATATCTATTTTTATTTGCATGTATGCTTAGATCTAATATATTGTCTATACAACCAAAGTGCTAACCCCAACAACGATATCAAATTTTTGTTTGAGGGTTTTTGTGTTAATAGATTTACTCACATAGGGTTTTTTTGATTGAGTGGGAGCTACAACAATGGAAGAAGATAATAAATACAAGGTAGAGAAATTTGATGACCAAAATTATCAATTATGGAAGATGCAGATTGAGGATTATCTGTATCAAATATATTTGTATTTACCGTTGGATGAGAAGTCTATACCTACAAAGATGACTGATGAAGAATGGAAGATTCTTGACAGAAAGGATTTGGGATCTATAAGATTGATCCTGGCAAAGATCCGTTTGTTCCAATATTATAGAAGTGGATTCTACGGTAGACGTAATGAAATATCTTGCTAATTTATATGAAAAACCTAGTGCTTCAAATAAATTTTATTTGATGATGAAACTATTTTGTTCTAAGATGCATGAAGGTGAATCATTCTAGTCATTTGAATGATTTCGATCTATTGTAAATCGTTAAAATTAGTTGTTATACCTTTTGATGATGAATTAAAAATATTTTTATTCTTATGTTCTTTCATGATAGTTGGGATAACTTGGTAATGGTTCTTAGTAATACAACATCTGCTAATAATATTTTGAAGTTTGATGATGTGGTTAGTATAATCTTGAATAAAGAAATTTGTAGGAAGAGTACAGAGGAATCATCATCTAGAAATGCTTTGAATGTAGAAAGCAAGGGCAGGTAGAAGGAGAGATCCAAGAGTAAGAGTAATGGGAAATCAAATTCAAGGGATAGTAGATCTAAATCCATAAGTAAGGGAATTACTTATTGGAAATGTGGAAAGAAAGGACATGCAAAAAAATATTGTTGGTCAAAGGATAAAGAGAACCAACAACCAGAAAAAGGTAAAGAAGTAAATCTTGTTGCATCAAAGGTAATGCAAGATGCTCTTATTCTTTATTTAGATAGTAGAATTGAATCATGGGTTTTAGATTCAGGAGCTTCTTTCCATACAACCCCTAATAAGGGTTATTTCAAAAATTATGTCTAGGGCAATTTTGGGCATGTTTATTTGGGTGATGATGAACCTTGCAGTATTATTGGTAAAGGGGAAGTTCATCTAAAATTGTAGAATGGAAATACATGGGTATTGAAAGATGTGAGGCATGTGCCAAGCCTCAGGAGGAATCTTATTTCTGCAGGGCAACTAGGTGAATCTGGTTGCATGGTTACTTTTATAGGAGACTCTTGGAAAGTCACCAAGGGTGCTTTTGTTGTGGCAAGAGGTAAGAAGGTAGGAACGCTATATTTATCTACTTGTATTACTGATTCCTTTTATGCATTATCTACTTCATATTCAGATGCATACATGTGGCATAACCGGTTGGATCATATGAGTCAAAGAGGAATGCATATCTTAAAGGCTAAGGGTAAATTATCATATTTGAAAGATTTAGATCTTGATTTTTGTGAGAATTGTATCTTTGGAAAACAAAAGAGAGTGAGATTTCTCAAATTTGGGGCAACTAAGAAGGAGAAAAAATTAGAGCTTGTACACTCATATGTGTGGGGATCAGCTCAGGTAGCTTTTCATGGAGGATTCCAGTATTATGTTACTTTCATTGATGATGCTACAAGAAAGGTATGGGTTTATTGTATTAAACGTAAATCTGATGTTTTTGAGACTTTTAAAAGATGGAAAGACCTTTATTGAGAATGAATCAAATTCTAAGTTAAAGTGTCTTAGATCTGAAAATGGTGGTGAATATTGTAGCAAGGATTTCAATTATTATTGTTCAATGAATGGGATACATAGAGAAAGAATGGTTCCAAGAACACCACAGGAGAATGGTGTTGCAGAAAGAATGAACAGGACAATCATGGAACATGCTAGAAGTATGAGGATACATTCTGGATTTCCCTTGCGTTTTGGGTAGAAGCAAGCTGTTGATAAATGGTTTATTTGATTAACCATGGACCTTCAAGTTCACTAGATGGAGGAATACTAGAGGAAGCTTGGACCGGAAAAGAGGTATATTTTTATTTTCTTAATTTTTTTGGTTCAAAAGCTTTTGTGCATGTTGATAAGGAAAATAGGAAAAAGTTGGATGCAAAATCCAAGAAGTGCACTTTCATTGGTTATGGATCTGGTGATTTCGGTTTCCGTTTTTAGGATTTAGAGAATTCTAAAATTATTAGGAGTCGTGATGTCAATGGAATGAAAATGTGTAAAGGGATCAAATTTTGGACCAAGGATGAACCAATTGAGAAGTTTGTGAATAAAAATGAACTCTCAGATTTTAAAGAATTATCGACATGGTTACACAGTAACCAGTGTCGGTTGACCCCGGCCGGCACCACAGACGAATCGTATCGATTCAAAGGATCCAAATTAGCATCGGTTAGAAGAACTAGGTTTATTTAGAGGTGAGCGGTATCGGTCAGCACCACAAATTTGGATAGGAATGTCTAGGAGGCCCAGATTGAGTCTTTGATACCCCAAACTCATGTGAGAAGGTCACAAAGGGTAAGTAAACTTCCAAAAATATTTACACCTTCTCTATTTTATTTATTATTGACTGATAGTGGTGAATCTAAGAGCTTTGAAGAAGCAATGCAGGATAAGACTCACATTCAGTGGGAGCATGGCATGGATGAGGAGATGGACTCCTTGGAATAGAATCAAACTTGGGATTTTGTTAAGTTGTCAAAGGTAAGAAAACATTACAAAGTAAGTGGGTTTACAAGATTAAGGAAGAAGAGGGTGGACAGAAAAGGTACAAGGAAAGGCTTGTAGTAAAGGGATTTACACAGAAAGTAGGTATTGACTTTGGTGAAATATTTTCTCTTGTTGTTAAGATGGCTTTTATTCATACTGTATTGAGTTTAGTTGTAGTAGAATATTTGCATTTAGAGCAACTAGATGTGAAGACGGATTTCCTTCATGGTGATTTGGATGAAGAGATTTATATGCAGCAATCGCTTAGGTATGAAGTCAAGGGTAAGGAGAAATTAGTGTGCATGTTGAAAAAGAGTCTATATGGGCTCAAGCAAGCTCCAAGGAAATGGTACATGAGGTTTGATAGTTTTATGCATGAGCATGGTTACTTGAGATGTGAATCTGACCATTGTGTTTATTTCAAGAAGCTTGAAAATGGGAGCTATATTATTTTGTTATTGTATGTGGATGATATGCTTATTACATGATCTAGTATACAGGAAATTGGTGAGCTTAAGAGAAAGCTATCTCACACATTTACTATGAAGGATTTAGGAGTTGCAAAAAAAATCCTTGGCATGCAAATACATAGAGACAGGAAAAACAAGAGATTGTATTTTGTCAAGAGGATTATATCTACAAGGTGTTAGAAATGTTCAACATGTAGAATGCAAAACCTATTAGCACACCTATGGTTGGACACTTCAAATTGATAAAATATTAGTGTCCTTCATCACATGAGGAGGTCAAATACATGACACGAGTGTCATATGCTTCAGCAGTTAGAAGTCTCATGTATGTTATGGTTTGTACCAAACCATAAATTACACAGAATAGTGGGAGTTGTGAGTAGATATACGGCTAATCTAGGTAAAGAGCATTGGAAAGTAGTCCAATGGATACTCAGGTATTTGAAAGGGACAACTAGCATGCATTTATGCTATTGAGGTTCAGATATTTCATTACATGGCTATGTTGATTCGATATAGCTAGAGATCCGGATGGTAGGAGGAACACTATTGGATATATTTTCACAAAGAGGTGGTACGGCGCTTAGGTGGATTTCAATATTACGTAAGGTTATGGATTTTTCTACTATAGAGGCAGAGTATGTTGCAATACAGAGGCTAGTAAGGAGATGATATGGATAAGTAGGTTCATGGAAGAGTTGGGAAATGAGCAAAGTGATTGTAAACTGTTCAAAGGACATCAAAGTGTAATTCATTGGAAAAGAACTCAACATTTCATTTGAGAATGAAACACATTCATTTGAGGAATCACTTCATACAGCAGGTAATGGAGGATGGACAGTTCAATCTAGAAAATATTCATATGAGCAAGAACCATGTGGATATGCTAACGAAGCCATTAGCAAAGGAGAATTTGGAGTTACACTCCACTTCTGTTGGTCTTCAAGTTTGAGACTTGAAGAGGAAGAAACAAAGCTAAGGAAGGATCTAAGAATGACGTTGTACAGGTATGGTGCAGTAATTAATCTCGAAGTGGGAGATTATTGAGTTGGCATTACTTTAGTTAAGCATGTAATGGAAACTTACTAGAAAATACAAGGATTAGTTAAGGGGGAATTGGTAGCGATCACCCAAGACTTGCATCGATCGCTTATAACCAAAGATCGATCAAAGCAAGGAAGGAACCAGCAATGGTTAGGGATAACCGGCATTGGTTACCTATGCAACGATGTTTTAATTAACTCTCGAGAATTAGATCTATTTTTAGCATTAAAGTATTTCTATTGATTTTAATTACATGGATGTTGGTTGGATATTTTGTCAAGTCAAAATATGAGGTTCAACCACAGTACATGGGATTAAATCCCTCCTCAAAGATAGGTGAGGCTTCCTGTTTATTACTAATCTAAAACACAATAGAAACAATGCGTACAATATTCACACTAATCTAACCATTGGGGTTGGGATAGAATCCCGAAATCCATATCCACACTATGTGAAGATGTTGTTTTTATAAATGGACTGGGTCGGAAATTATTACAATGGAAGAAGCACAATGGAAAGGAAATGAGAGGAACGTATTTTCTTTCGAGTAAACACAGAGCACGAAATAATCATACGAGCTTTAGATCATAAATATAATGTTTGAAATGATTAGGATCATCAAGATGCTAAACGAAGAATAGCTTAAGATTACGAACATAAGAACAATATCTTAAGAAAAACACATCTCACAACACAAAGTTTGCAAAAATAGTATCAGCTTCTATTCCTCAAATGATTAAAAGAAAACACAAAGTTTTTCTTCTTCACAATAGTTCTCAATATTCCAAAAATCTCAACCCTTTGGAATGTATGTACATCCCTTATTTATAATAAAAATAGTTGAGAGAAAATAGGACAAACCCTATAAAATAGTTTGTTAACAAGAGTCCTATTTTTCTTGACTCTCACACAGGAGACCAAGTCAAAATATGATTCCTATGTGACGAAACAGAAATGAAAAAGACATGTCAATTTCAAGATTGAAATGACACGTTACATCAAGACTTAGTCTGAATCGTCATCTTTTTCTTCCTCATCTTTCTCTTCTTCTAACTGAGCCTGTTTGTTCCAAAATTCTTGGAACTTCCGGATTATACCTTGCATCTCATTTTCATCAGGCGCAGTGGAATGATCACTCAAGACTTCACATGTTTCGTGAGTGTCACTGGCACTACCAGGAAGCTTTCTCAATCTTTTGTTGAGTTTTCTCAAGGCCTCCAAAGAATGTTCAACCTTTACAAACTTGTCAATGATTTCAATACCAAATCCGTGAGTTGGTTCATGCTGAATGGATTCTTGGATTTGTTTGAAAAGATCATCAGCTGGTAGGATGCCCGAGTTTCCAACTGACACTTTTGCACAAATTTTTAGCAGTTCTTCTTCTAGGTCACTTTTTCCATCAATCAATTGATCTCTTGATTCTCTCAATTTTCCGCAAGCTTCATTGAGAATCTTTACCCTAAACCTGATGGCTTTGGTCAGCTAGAAATGCTTATCCACATGTGGGATGACACCTTCTTCTACCAAGATGCGTGATGGAATTTGCTTCAACACCTGGAGAGCTTCGAAAGTCAAATCAAGGTGTCCAATTTCTTGGGAGAAATCATCATCCATATTTTCCCCATCACTCTGTATATTCCCCAAAGATTGATAGACTTCTACGGTGTCTTGAATCACTTCTTTCCCCTGTTGGAGCAGCCTTTGGGTCCATTCATCGACCACTCTCCTTTTTCATTAATCTTCTCAATTATAGGCACTGATGAGAAATCGAATCCGACAGGGACAGAGGAAGATGGTATGGATTCAAGGGGTTTTGAGAGCTTAAGTAATACTTCAGTTAACTACTCCACCTTTTCTTTAAGCTCATCTCTGCTGTCCTTTGTTTCCTTCAATTTCTGGCATAACGACGTTCATAGCATCTTGTGTATCCTGTTGTGCTCATTCATTGTCACTTCTCCTAGAGCCACCCTAGTTATCTGATAGTCAGAGGCCATTATGTCCTCTTTGGTTTTGTCAGTCACGGAGTGGTGATCTCTGCAAACTTATGCCCCGAAGCATCCACTAAAACCCTTGAAACTATTTTGGGTTTCTTGGCTGATTTAGCAGTAGGAGCCTTGAGTGAACTAAAATCAAGGCCGGTATGGGTACAACCACCTTCCTTTTCCTCGGGGTTTTCTCGAGTAACCATTGAGGCGTGTCAGAGGGAGTTGCCATTATTGTAGAAGTTGGGATCATACTTTCAGGGGGAGAGGGATCCACTGGTGGAGTGGGGACAGTTACCAATGTGGTAGCAGATTCAGTGAAAAGAGGCACAGGAGGGGGCATGTTGGTAGTTACTTTGGTCCCAGCAGAGAGGGGTGAGAGTCCAGAGAAAATGCTGGCCATGACCGATGAAGTAGATGGGGAAAGAGGAGGTAGAAGTGGTTGTGAAGGAGGAAGCGCAGATCCCGACGCCAAAGCCTGGGATGCAAGAGATAAGGTCACTTCAGTTGGGCAGTCAACAAATGGTGAAACTAGGGGCTGGCTTACTTCTCTTTCCAAAGAAATTTCTCCTATTTCTGGTGGTGTTGGTGATTCTGGCACATTCACCATTTCAACTGGAGTAACAATTGAAGAGGTTTCTTGTTCTCTTCTCTTCTTGACAAACTTGACCTTTATAGGTCCCTTAGAAGAGCTTTTGTCCTTTTCCTTTTTGGAGGGCCCCGCCTCTGCAGCAACCAACTTTGAAAAATTATCTTCTTTGAAACTCATTCCCCAAAAGGTGAGCCATGCCTTGGTGCATGCAATAATCAGGGCCGATCTATCTTGTAATGGAGGCTTTTTCACCGATAGACCAATCAATAGGTGGGAAAACATATTGATCTTCATTCAATCCATCATAGGAAGGATCTAGAACACTTTCATTATCACCAGTACCTTCTGGTATGTCAGCGAGCTCAAGTGTCTGAATTTCTACAAGTGTCAACTTGCTATGATCTTTTCTTCAGATAGCAACCTCATCACGTAAATCAATCCAGATGTCTTCTATGCTTGGCACGTGTGGGTGCAGAGTTCCATATGCCTTAAGGACTCCTCGAAAATCAAACCCATCTCGAGCTTCATGTGCTTCTTCAACTTATCTTGAAGCTCATGTACAATGTTCTTGGCTTTCACCACCGTTGAACAAGTATACCTTCCAATAGAAATTGGGAAAGATACAGCGGCCTTGTGTTTACTCTGTTGGAATTTGTGAAAATCCAACAATTGCCTGACCAACTCCATCAAGATTAGTTTGTCCCCTGGATATCTGGGCAAATAGAAAGGATCCCCTAGGTACATGACTACTCAAAGATATGTGAACTTCTTAAATTGCAAGAAGACACAACCCCATTTTGAAACTTCAGCCCATGCCTCATCAGAGACTCTCATTTTCCTCAGTTTGGGGTTTAACCTATAGATGTTCTCGTAAAAGAAGGCATCGTTTACCCTTCTGAATTGGTCTTCAGACCCTTTTCTTGTTAGCTGAGGAAAATACCGATAAACATGCTCTACTACCTTGTTCCCCTTGGTGTCCAATCCAGGATAGTTCCTCATGCCGCCGCTACATAGGTGACATACGAGGACATATAAAACTTCCCCATAGACAGGACTGTTGTCATTTGAGAATCTATCTCATTACTGATAAGAGTACCCCAATCAATTCCTTGTTGATTCTTCTTAATAATGATCATGAATTGGTACATCCATCCTTGGAAAACATTTGATTCGGGGAAACCAAAACCCGACTCAACAAAGTAATGATATCATTGATTTCCTGAATGAAATCACTTCTAGGAACAAGTCTTGGGAACCTGGAAATAGCCAGTTTGGCTTTGATTAGGAACTTCTTATTCACGTGCTTGATGCAATCCTCCTGATCATTGTCCCAAGATTTTTGGGCTGACTTGAGATCCACATCTCCATATTCCTCAAAATTAGGCAGCTTGAGAAGGTCATCGAAGTAACCTCCATCCAACTTGATTACAACTTCTCCCACCTATTTTCATGCGTAAGAAGCGCGAGTCATAGTTCGAAGCACAGGCTAAGATGAACTCGGGCACTGAGTGGACATAGGGAAACCTACTGCAAGAGGTAGACCACTACCAACTATTGATTTCATCCATGGAGTCTGGGAGGAGCTCTTGACCCTATTCCAAAAATCCTCCATATCTATGTTTCCGAGCTCTGTATCCCGGATGTCATAATTACAATCAATGTAGGAGGGAGACTCCACCTTCCTAAATTTGTACTTCATCCTCCCTAATTTTTTAGTCTTATCTTGTGATGAACCAGGGTCCGACATGAGGAATTTCAAAGGAGGAGAGTGTCGAGATCAGAAGGTGTTGAACACTTTGGAAAACCCGACACACTGGAGATGTCGGAAAGATGGAAAACCCGACACACTGGGAGGATGCCGGAATGTTTGAAATGTTTGACACACTGGGAGGATTCTAGAATGTTTGAAATGTTCGACACACTAGGAGGATGCCGAATGTTTGAAATGTCCGACACCTTAAACTTTCCGATACACTATGGGTTTTGAACACTGCAAAGCACCCTGCGAAACCCGAAAAGAGGGAATCGGGTAATTGTTAGGTTGAAACATGCAAGTTCTTCTTCACTGTTGATATCCCAAATATATTTTTAATTACAATGACATTCTAGGGAATAAAACAAAGTGAGCATTCCAAAGGGGGAACCCTAAAACACAAACCTGATAGGAAACAACCCTAAAACGGAAAAGATAAAACCCCAATAACCCCAACAAGAAAAAGATAGAAACTCAGAAGAATCCTTTACACAATTATTCCACAAACAAAAATAAAGAATAAAGAAAATACCTTTAATCAGAATGAAAAATGATCAAAAACGAGCAATGCAATCAGGCACAGAGGTGAGTCGGGTTTCGGGTCAAGATGCATGCACGAAAATCCACGAGGTAAAAAGTACGTCTGGTAAAAATGACGTGGAAATCTGAATATTTATAAGAAATTTCACATTTAATACACTTCAGTTGACATGTGTCAACTACCCGACAACTCGACATTAATGCCATGTCAGCATGCTTGGGATATCCGAAACCCGACACAAAGGATTTCATATTAATTCAGTTTCGGGTTATGGGAAACAAGCGACATGAAGCATGATGCTTGATGGTTCCGAAACCCGATACAAAGGAGTAAATCAGGCTTCGGGATCGGAAGACATGTGACATGAAGCATGTTTTGACGAAGGCATGTTCCGATGCTCGGAAGACCCGCAAACCTGAAACAAAGGAGTAAATCGGGCTTCAGGGATCGGAAGACATGCGACATGAAGCATGTTTTGACGAAGGCATGTTCCGATGCTCGGAAGACCCACAAACCCGAAAGACTTACTTGATGTGGGTTTCGGGTTTCGGGGAACACACAACATGAAGCATCCAAAACACATGTTGTCTTGCTATTGAAACCCGAAAACCCGATTATCTCTCTGAAAGGGCATTCTTAGAAAACCAACTCAAAAATTTCTTAGGGTTATCTTATTTTGGCGTAAACTCAAAAATGAGATAACAACTGGCTCTAGTTGGGGAATTTCTTTGTGATATCAAAGGAAGAGAACTCAGAATCTCTAGCTTTATCCATTGGGCTATGGAGTCAGAAAAGAAGAAAACCAAAAAAACAAAACAAGGAAAGAAAGAAGACTAAAAGCAAACACACGACAGAAAGTAAAGTATGTACAATGCAAAAGAGCATCTTGCATTAATGATGGAACAACTTTAGATGTTGGCCACTGAAAGGCAAAGGGAGTAACTCTCCATCAAGATATGATAGATGGAAACTATTTTCACCACTCAGCTGATGGATCTTAAAAGGTCCTTTCCACAAAGAATCAAACTTTCCGTGCATTCCTTTCTGCTCCCTCCTCTTATCCCAAAGCAACACCAGGTCTCCAATTTGGAAATGACGTTGCCTTGATTTCTTGTCAAAAAATTTCTTTACTTTGCTTTGATGATCTGCAATGCGATCAACCACCTTGCTCCGTTCCTCTTCTAGCCTAGCTAGGTACATAACCCTTTTTCAATAGAATTTTGAAAGGTCACATCTTCGACTGCTTTGGCCAACTGTAAGGCTGGCAACTCTACTGAGATAGGTATCTCAACATCAATCCCATATAGTACTTGGAAAGGAGACATTCCTATAGCTCACTTTGGGGTAATCTGATCAGCCCACAATGCATCATACAATGCTTTGTGCCATGTCCTCTTGGTTTTCATCTACTAGCTTTCTAATTATGGTAACTAGGTTCTTGTTGCTGGACTCAGCTTGCCCATTACCTTGGGGATAATAATCAGATGAGTGAGCCAGGGTGATGCCGAATCCATAGAAAATTCTGTCAACTCATGCGATGAGAAATTGGAGGCATTGTCAGCCACAATCTTGTGAGGCACACCGAATCTGACAATTATATTTTCTTTAAGGAACTTGCACATGGCTTCTGAGGTTGCTTGCTTGATTGGCACGGCTTCCACCCACTTGGTAAAATAGTCTATAGTAGTTAGCACGTAATTGTGTCCAGCACTAGAGGTAGGATTCAACGTTCCAATGAAGTCAATTCCCCACTGGCGGAAAGGTTCTTCAATCACTACGGGCTTCAGGGGAAGAGCTGCTAGCTTAGGATGACCAACGAAATGTTGACAAGCTTCACACTTGGACACCCACTCTGCTGAATCCCGAAAGAGAGTAGGCCAATAGTACCTAGCCCATAGGATCTTATAAGCTATTACAGAGGATGAGAAATGTCCTCCGCATGCTAGGCTATGGAAGGATTCTAACAACTTTAACTGTTGTGATTTATCAACACAACACAGGAATACACCATCAATACCTTTCTTATATATTCTGTTATCCCATAGGAGGTATCTTGCAGATCTTAACTTGACTATCCTCTTCTCCTTTTGGCTTAAATGTGGGGGGAATTCACCATAAGTCAGAAAGAAAGCAATATCTATGTACCATTCATCAATTGTACTCACGAAAAGCACCATGGGAAACTTTGAAGAGGTATCTTCGGTCTTTTTGCATTCTGTTTCAACATGGTTTTCCGCAATCAATTGGCACAGCCCCTTCCTCGTACCAACTTGGTAGGTCTAATGTCCAAGTCATACTCCTGAACTTTAGCTATCCAGGTACCTCATTGACTCCCAAGCTCTTGTTGAGTCAAAATGGATTTAACGGCGGTGTCGGGAATGAGAACGAGGGTATGGGAGTTCAACACATAGTACCTGAAATGTTTCACCACTCGTACCACTGCATAAGCATGCTTTTCAATTTGTGACATTTTTAGCTCATGTTCCTTTAATGGACAGCTCATAAAAGTGATGGGAGCTTCAATGCCCTCCCCGTTCTCCTGCATCAGGATGGCCGACACTGTGTGAGCAGAGGCGTAGCTGTACATGATGAAATCTTTTTTGAAATCTGGACATACTAGGATAGGAGCGCAAGCAACTACCCTTTTGACTTCATCAAATGCAAGCTTCCCTTCAGTACTCCATTGAAATGGAATTTTTCCTTTCATCATCCCAAGGATATCCTTAGTTTTATCAGCAAAATCAGGTACGAACCTTCTTAGGAAATTGACCTTTCCGAAGAAGGAATGAACTCCAGTTTTACTTGTGGGTAGGGTAAGGCTCTGAATGGATTTTACCCTCTCTGGGTTGATTTTGGTTCCTTCTCTAGTCACGATATGACCCAACAACTTTCCTTCGGTCACTCGAACATGGACTTCTTGGGATTTAATGAAATCCCGTGATGCCTGCATCTCAAGAGTACTTGCTCTAAATGATCATAATGATCACTCCGTTTTTTAGAGAAAATGGTCAAGTCATCCAAATATACCACTATGACTTTTCCCATCAGGTCTCTAAATGCCAAGTCCATAGCTCTCTGAAAGGTGGCTCTCGGCGTTGATCAAGCCGAAAGGCATCCTCTTGTAAGCAAAGGTCCCCCATGGGGTTGTGAAGGTCGTCTTGTGTTGATCCTCCGTAGCTACCTCAACTTGATTATATCCTTGAAAATCCATCGAGCATGGATAGCATTTCTGATCCAGTAATGGTCTGTAACACTTGATCCATGATAGGAAAGGGATAGTTGTCTTTTAACGAAGACTGATTTAGGTTCCGGAAATCAACACAAATTCAGATTTCGCCATTCTTCTTCCTGACAGGGATGATGTTAGCAATCCAGTGGAGTGATGGATTGGAAAAATAATTCTGGCATCTAACATTTTCTAAATTTCCACAAGGATAGTCCCTGAGATCTTGGGATTGTAATGTCTTTGCTTCTACCTATAAGGTTTCACATCAGGCTTCAAAGGAATACTGTGTTGTACGTCTTTGGGCTTGAAGGATTTTAAATCTACATAGGACCAGGCTAAGACATCCATGTATCTCTTCAGGAGTGAAGTGAATTTTTCTTTCTCCTCAGGGGAACAACATTTCCCAATATTCACCATCCGAGGTTGATCAGATGAACCTAGATTGACTTGATCTACTTCCGAGGAAGAAGCTCCTTCAACTTGTCTCTTGTTTTGAATAAAACGGTCATGCTTGTCAAACAAACCCTCTAGTGAAACCAGGCCTTTAGGTATCTTGTTTCCTTTAAGCTGAATAAACTCACCATCAACCTCTTGATATGGATCTGAGATAGATTCACGGAAAGCTGATTCCGAACCTTCAAAGTACAACTCACTAAAATTGTCATCTTTTTCTAGAAAATTCAACACTTGTTGATCATCATTGAACACTTGCCGTGAGCCGCATTATCTGGGATACTGGGATGGTACACAATCTCAATGGTGTATGTATCTTGTTTGAACTAGGGATGAGGGAGAAGGAGGGATGCAGACACGGCCAAAGAATCAGCCTTGTCGTTATAATCTCTCAAAACTACCTTGATGGAGAATGCATCAAAGCATTCTATATTATCCCAAACTTTATTCCTGTAATGTCTCAAGTGATCATTTTTTACTTGATAGATTCCCTTGACCTGGTTGACAATCAGCTCCACATCCCCTTGAACCTTGAGATTTTGAATTCCCTTTTATCTGGCCATTTCTAATCCTAGTAACAGAGCTTCATATTCAACCGTGTTATTAGTATTATCAAACTGCAATTTGAAAGCAGAGGGGAAGATCTCAGAATTAGGAGATATAAGAACTACACCAGTGCCCGATCCAGTGGTTGAACAGCTACCATCAAATTCGAGGGTCCAAATAGCATTAGGATCTTCTTTCTTGACATCTACAGCTGGTATTTCTGATGTCATGAAATAATTTCCAAAACTAGCATCTTCGAAAAGAATTTGAGCCTTAGGGTCATCTCGATTTAGTTACCAAATACTTTGCCTGAGGTTCGGGATGGAGAACATGATAAACCCCGTTGACTGGAATCTCTACCTTGGTCCAATCCATATTAATCTCTCCTCCGAATGTCTTTACAAAAACCTCTACCCAAGAGGATACCGTAAGCTGCAGGAATGTCAGCAACTAGAATGGTCATTTTCACTCTCTTCTCTGGGAAGGCAATGAATGCAAACTGTGCATCTTTGATTTGACCAATCAAGGGAACTTGTTTGGTTTCCATGGAGTAACACCGTCCATATGACTTATTCAAAGTAAGCCCAAGGGCATGGGCTACTTTTGTGGGCATAACATTGTCGAGGCCCCTGAGTCGATGATGCAATTGTTGAGTTTAAACCCATTTATTAGCAAAGACAAATAAAATGGTTCAATCTTTCCTGAAGAAGAAGCAGAGGTCAGATTTTTCTGAGGTGGGGATTGAGTAGGATTTGGCAAAAGACCTTTTGAAGGTGGGGGAATGGTGGCTTTACTTCTAATGAATTTGGTGAGTTTTTCAAACTGTTCAGGATTTGACTGAAGGTATTCTACTTCTGACATTTGGATCTTGGTTCTTTTTGCATGATCGATAATGTCAAAAGCAGTATAAGAAGGGGTGATGGTAAGTTCGGTTCTAATCTCGTGAGCTTGAGCTGGGGCACTGACCTTAGGAGAAAGAGAATGAGGAGAAGTTGTTACCTTTTTGTGACTTCTCTTTCAGTTTGCGCTGAAATAGGAACACCTCTCTTAACTATGGCGATGGAAGGTTCCTTGTTCTTCTCCTTGGGGTTTCCAAGAGGTTTTCTTGGATTTTGAGATTGGGATCGAGTGAAGATGGCAAATGACTGGCCATCCGGTGCACATTCATCTTCTTTGTATTCTAAATACCCAATGTTGGAGTCACCAGCTGAATCATCATAAGACTCATCAGCGTATCCTGAAGCTTCAAAAGCCTCGGGGGAATCTTGTTCTTCTGGTTCTTCCTCTTCATCAACTATTTCTACTGCCGCGTTAATGGGAGGAGCTTTGATTGCTAGTCTTGGTTGAGTAGGAGTTAACCGCGGCCTATCTCTTGTAGGTGCACCATTGGTGTTATTGAAATTCCATCTAGGGATATCCCGATACTGGAACATTGCTCACCTGCTGGGACATTTTCTTCTTTAAAGCAATCAAATCATTAGCCATCTTTTGAATCATAGGGTCAGTATTACCTTGGGAAGAACCTTGATTTTTAGGTTTGGGTACATCTTTCCTGATTCTTTCGCCAAAATGAGATCATCCTCTATTTCAATAGCTGTTGACTGAGTGATAGCCAAATCTGGGATAGCCAACCTTCTTAATAGAAAGCTCACATCGGGAGGTTGAGCGTTGATGAAGAAGCATTTCTAATTTTCCTAGAGTAGGTACAGCTTGTTCCAATCTTTCGATCAGCTTGTTAAACTTTTCCACGAAGTCCCGCATGGGTTCATGAGATTCCTTCTTCATATGGGTAAGTTGTGCTAACAAAGCATGAGAATCTTTGTCTAGTTTTGAAACGTGCTTCAAATCTGGTCCTCATGGTAGCCCAGTTTGTGATGCATGCATTTGGAAGGTGATAAAACCATTCGGCTGCTACACCATGCAATGTTTCAATGAAGAGTCGAACAGAGACATCTTCGTGAGCTACTCCAAGGACACTACACGCTACAAAGAAAGATGCAATGTGTTCATCAGGATGTTGCTTCCCATCCCCATTGAACTTGGGAATGTTTTTACGTGATCCATGTGGTAACTCGTGCAATGGTGGAGTTAAAGAAAGAGGACCAATAGCTGCGCCCCAGGGCACAGGTTGTGCTGCCATCTTTCTGACAAGAGTGCGTATGGGGATCCGAGTGTTGGACAAGAATAACGTGTGTGACAAGTTATAGACACGTCTCATTCTTCGGGGATCCGGTTTCTCCAAACAGGTGAAGAACTTCTGGTTTGGTTAGAAATAACGTTGTTGGGGGAAAGACTGAAATTGTGCTGTTGTAGTAACTCAAAGAGTGGATCAATTTCACCCCGGGCTCGGTGGGACCGAGTGAAGATCTTTCTGGCCAGCTTGAACCGAAAGAGATCTAGTTGAAAATAAGGAAAATACGGAGTCGCCAGACACCAAGAGGATAAGCTTTATACTATTAATCTATATTCCCCAGTGAGTCGCCAAAAACTGTTGGTTGGATATTTTGTCAAGTCAAAATATGAGGTTCAACCACAGTACATGGGATTAAATCCCTCCTCAAAGATAGGTGAGGCTTCCTGTTTATTACTAATCTAAAACACAATAGAAACAATGCGTACAATATTCACACTAATCTAACCATTGGGTTGGGATAGAATCCCAAATCCATATCCACACTATGTGAAGATGTTGTTTTTATAAATGGACTGGTCGTAAAATTATTACAATGGAAGAAGCACAATGGAAAGGAAATGAGAGGAACATATTTTCTTTCGAGTAAACACAGAGCACGAAATAATCATACGAGCTTTAGATCATAAATATAATGTTTGAAATGATTAGGATCATCAAGATGCTAAACAAAGAATAGCTTAAGATTACGAACATAAGAACAATATCTTAAGAAAAACACATCTCACAACACAAAGTTTGCAAAAATAGTATCAATTTCTATTCTCAAATGATTAAAAGAAAACACAAAGTTTTTCTTCTTCACAATAGTTCTCAATATTCCAAAAATCTCAACCCTTTGGAATGTATGTACATCCCTTATTTATAATAAAAATAGTTGAGAGAAAATAGGACAAACCCTATAAAATAGTTTGTTAACAAGAGTCCTATTTTGCTTGACTCTCACGTAGGAGACCAAGTCAAAATATGATTCCTATGTGACGAAACAGAAATGAAAAATACATGTCAATTTCAAGATTGAAATGACACGTTACATCAAGACTTAGTCTGAATTGTCATCTTTTTCTTCCTCATCTTTCTCTTCTTCTAACTGAGCCTGTTTGTTCCAAAATTCTTGGAACTTCCGGATTATACCTTGCATCTCATTTTCATCAGGCGCAGTGGAATGATCACTCAAGACTTCACATGTTTCGTGAGTGTCACTGGCACTACCGGGAAGCTTTCTCAATATTTTGTTGAGTTTTCTCAGGGCCTCCAAAGAATGTTCAACCTTTACAAACTGTCAATGATTTCAATACCAAATCCATGAGTTGGTTCATGCTTGAATGGATTCTTGGATTTGTTTGAAAAGATCATCAGCTGGTAGGATGCCCGAGTTTCCAACTGACACTTTTGCACAAATTTTTAGCAGTTCTTCTTCCAGGTCACTTTTGCCATCAATCAATTGATCTCTTGATTCTCTCAATTTTCCGCAAGCTTCATTGAGAATCTTTACCCTGAACCTGATGGCTTTGGTCAGCTAGAAATGCTTATCCACATGTGGGATGACACCTTCTTCTACCAAGATGCGTGATGGAATTTGCTTCAACACCTGGAGAGCTTTGAAATTCAAATCAAGGTGTCCAATTTCTTGGGAGAAATCATCATCCATCTTTTCCCCATCACTCTATATATTCCCCAAAGATTGATAGACTTCTACGGTGTCTTGAATCACTTCTTTCCCCTGTTGGAGCAGCCTTTGGGTCCATTCATCGACCACTCTCCCTTTTTCATTAATCTTCTCAATTATAGGCACTGATGAAAAATCAAATCCGACAGGGACAGAGGAAGATGGTATGGATTCAAGGGGTTTTGAGAGCTTAAGTAACACTTCAGTTAACTGCTCCACCTTTTCTTTAAGCTCATCTCTTTGTCCTTTGTTTCCTTCAATTTCTGGCATAGCACGTTCATAGCATCTCATGCATCCTGTTGTGCTCCTTCTATTGTCACTTCTCCTAGAGCCACCCTAGTTATCTGATAGTCAGAGGTTGTTATGTCCTCTTTGGTTTTGTCAATTGCGGGAGTGGCGAAATCTCTGCAAACTTATGCCCCAAAGCGTCCACTAAAACCCTTGAAACTATTTTGGGTTTCTTGGCTGATTTAGCAGTAGGAGCCTTGAGTGAACTAAAATCGAAGGCCGGTATGGGTACAACCACCTTCCTTTTCCTTAGGGTTTGCTCAAGTAACCATTGAGGCATGTCAGAGGGAGTTTCCATTATTGTAGAAGTTGGGATCATACTTTCAGGGGGAGAGGGATCCACTGGTGGAGTGGGGACAGTTACCAATGTGGTAGCAGATTCAGTGAAAAGAGGCATAGGAGGGGGCATGTTGGTAGTTACTTTGGTCCCAGCAGAGAGGGGTGAGAGTCCAGAGAAAATGTTGGCCATGACCGATGAAGTAGATGGGGAAAGAGGAGGTAGAAGTGGTTGTGAAGGAGGAAGCACAGATCCTGACGCTAAAGCCTGGGATGCAAGAGATAAGGTCACTTCAGTTGGGCAGTCAACAAATGGTGAAACTAGGGGCTGGCTTACTTCTCTTTCCAAAGAAATTTCTCCTATTTCTGGTGGTGTTGGTGATTCTGGCACATTCACCATTTCAACTGGAGTAACAATTGAAGAGGTTTCTTGTTCTCTTCTCTTCTTGAAAACTTGACCTTTATAGGTCCCTTAGAAGAGATTTTGTCCTTTTCCTTTTGGAGGGCCCCGCCTCTACAGCAACCAACTTTGAAAAATTATCCTCTTTGAAACTCATTCCCCAAGAAGTGAGCCATGCCTTGGTGCGTGCAAGAATCAGGGCTGATCTATCTGTAATGGAGGATTTTTCACCGATAGACCAATCAATAGGTGGGAAAACATATTGATCTTCATTCAATCCATCATAGGAAGGATCCAGAACACTTTCATTATCACCAGTACCTTCTAGTATGTCAGCGAGCTCAAGTGTCTAAATTTCTGCAAGTGTCAACCTACTATGATCTTTTCTTCGGATAGCAACCTCATCACGTAAATCAATCTAGATGTCTTCTATGCTTGGCACGTGTGGGTGCAGAGTTCCATATGCCTTAAGGACTCCTCGAAAATCAAACCCATCTCAGGGCTTCATGTGCTTCTTCAACTTATCTTGAAGCTCATGTACAACATTCTTGGCTTTCACCACCGTTGAACAAGTATACCTTCCAATAGAAATTGGGAAAGATACATCGTGCCTTGTGTTTACTCTATTGGAATTTGTGAAAATCCAACAATTTCCTGACCAACTCCATCAAGATTAGTTTTTCCCCTTGATATCTGGGAAAAATGGAAAGGATCCCCTGGGTACATGACTACTCGAAGATATGTGAACTTCTTAAATTGCAAGAAGACACAACCCCATTTTGAAACTTCAGCCCATGCCTCATCAGAGACTCTCATTTTCCTCAGTTCGGGTTTAACCTATAGATGTTCTCGTAAAAGAAGGCATCATTTACCCTTCTGAATTGGTCTTCAGACCCTTTTCTTGTTAGCTGAGGAAAATACCGATAAACATGCTCTACTTCCTTGTTCCCCTTGGTGTCCAATCCAGGATAGTTCCTCATGCCACCACTGCATAGGTGACATACGAGGACATATAAAACTTCCCGTAGACAAGACTATTGTCATTTGAGAATCTATCTCGTTACTGATAAGAGTACCCCAATCAATTCCCTGTTGATTCTTCTTAATAATGATCATGAATTGGTACATCCATCCTTGGAAAACATTTGATTCGGGAAACCAAAACCCGACTCAACAGAGTAATGATATCATTGATTTCTTGAATGAAATCACTTCTAGGAACAAGTCTTGGGAACCTAGAAACAGCCGGTTTGGCTTTGATTAGGAACTTCTTATTCACGTGCTTGATGCAATCCTCCTGATCATTGTCCCAAGATTTTTGGGCTGACTTGAGATCCACATCTCCATATTCCTCAAAATTAGGCAGCTTGAGAAGGTCATCGAAGTAACCTCCGTCCAACTTGATTACAACTTCTCCCACCTGATTTTTCACAGAACGAGAAGTAGAGTCATAGTTCGAAGCACAGGCTAAGATGAACTCGGGGCACTGAGCGGACATAGGGAAACCTACTGCAAGAGGTAGACCACTGCCAACTATTGATTTCATCCATGGAGTCTGGGAAGAGCTCTTGACCCTATTCCAAAAATCCTCCATATCTATGTTTCCGAGCTCTGTATCCCGATGTCGTAATTACAATCAATGTAGGAGGGAGACTCCACCTTCCTAAATTTGTACTTCATCCTCCCTAATTTTTCAGTCTTATCTTGTGATGAACCAGGGTCCGACATGAGGAATTTCAAAGGAGGAGAGTGTCGAGAGATCAGAAGGTGTTGAACACTTCGGAAAACCCGACACACTGGAGATGTCGGAAAGATGGAAAAACCCGACACACTGGGAGGATGCCGAATGTTTGAAATGTCCGACACACTGGGAGGATGCGAATGTTTGAAATGTCGACACACTGGGAGGATGCTGAAATGTTTGAAATGTCTGACACACTGGAGGATGCCGAATTTGTCCCGACACCTTAAACTTTTTGACCCGACACACTGCAACACTTAAAGCACCTTGCGAAACCCAAAAAGAGGGAATCGGGTAATTATTAGGTTGAAACATGCAAGTTCTTCTTCACTGTTGATATCCCAAATATATTTTTAATTACACTGACATTCTAGGGAATAAAACAAAGTGAGCATTCCAAAGGGGGAACCCTAAAACACAAACCTGATAGGAAACAACCCTAAAATGGAAAAGATAAAACCCAAATAACCCCAACAAGAAAAAGATAGAAACTTAGAAGAATCCTTTACACAATTATTCCACAAACAAAGAATAAAGGAAAATACCTTTAATCAGAATGAAAAATGATAAAAACAAGCAATGCAATCAGGCACAGAGGTGAGTCGGGTTTCTGGGTCGAAGATGCATGCACGAAAATCCACGAGGTAAAAAGTACGTCTGGTAAAAATGACGTGGAAATCTGAATATTTATAAGAAATTTCACATTTAATACACTTCAGTTGACACGTGTCAACTACCTAACAACTCAGCATTAATGCCATGTCAGCATGCTTGGGATATCTAGAAACCCGACACAAAGGATTTCAGTATTAATTCGGGTTTCGGGTTGCGGGAAACAAGCGACATGAAGCATGATGCTTGATGGTCCCGGAAACCCGATACAAAGGAGTAAATCAGGCTTTGGGGATCGAAGACATGCGACATGAAGCATGTTTTGACGAAGGCATGTTTCGATGCTCAAAGACCCATGAAACCCGATACAAAGGAGTAAATCGGGCTTCGGGATCGGAAGACATGCGACATGAAGCATGTTTTGATGAAGGCATGTTCCGATGCTCGGAAGACCCGCAAACCCGAAAGACTTACTTGATGCGGGTTTCGGGTTTCGGGAACACACAACATGAAGCATCCAAAACACATGTTGTCTTGCTATTGAAACCCGAAAACCCGATTATCTCTCTGAAAGGGCATTCTTAGAAAACCAGCTCAAAAATTTCTTAGGGTTATCTTATTTTTGGCGTAAACTCAAAAATGAGATAACAATGGCTAAGTTCCCTATGTCTATAAATGACTATATAAGCATAAAATCTATGGTTTAGAAGTAATAAAAGTGAAGATTAACAAGAATTAGAAAGAACTTGAAAAATTTGGTGAGAGAGAGAATTCTTGGTGATGAAGCAAAAAGCTTCAGGAAAAAAGTATTGTACATCTAAGAGGTGTGGAAGATTGTAAATCTTCATTATGTATCATGTCAAAGCTTTGGATAATAGATTGGATTGTTTCTTGGTGGACGCATCCCACACTTTGGGTGAACCACGTTGAATTTGGTGTTTATTTATGTATCTTGTTTTGTATATTTCTTTTGGTAGAATATCCACTTTTGTTTGCGGTATGCTTAGATCTAATATATTGTCTGTACAACCGATGTTCTAACCTTAACATTTAACACCGCCTTATCATTCACAAAAGGCATTAACTTCTTTAACATCATTTTCCTCTTCCAACAATATGTTGTAGAATGATTATTAACTTCACAAAACGTGCAAGGAAATGCATACTTCTGTCTACCAAAGCTATATTGTTTAAACTAAAAGAGTGTTTTAGAAGTCTTAGGATTATTTTTCCCCTTAGTGTTATTTTTAGTGTAAGTAGGAGGAGGTGGAATTTCATTACCTCATTTACCTATTTTCTTACACCTTTCATTATTCCTCTTGATGGCGTAATCCATAAATTCTAGTGACGTAGATCCTTGGTTGTTGGAAGCTTGTCTTCCTTCACCGCTTTAGAACTTTCTTCAATTTCCATTTTCCCACTAGAATATCCCAAACCCGCAAACCGAGGTTGATCCTCTACTTGTATTGGGTTAACATCACCTTTTCCATTTTTACTAAGGCCCTTTCATTTAAATCCCATCTTAACCATTAATTTAGATCTAATTCCCTTCGTGTGTTTTTCAAACCGACCCAAAGGAATATCCGAAACTAAATGAGAGGAACTATTTTCACGTGAACAACTTACAGTTCATTTTTCTATCATATTACTTGCATCTGCTTTGGAAGGCATTTCCTTCTTATGTTCACCTTGTTACAGCTTTTCCAAGATGGCATCCTTGGTCCGTATTTCTTCCTATAACTCTTTAACAAAATCCATCAACTTTTGGCTTTGTACAAGCATTATGTTGACATATTCCTCTTTCTTGGTTATAGAGGATTTTGGCTCAAATTTTAACTGCACTATTTCCTCTTCCAAGGAATAAAACTTATCTCTTAGGAAAGAGTTTTCTTCCTAGAGTTAGCGGTTTATGGCTTCAAGCTCATCCAGTTGCTCCTATTTGGATGACTTGCCCATGATTCCTGTTCCTACAAACACAACTTGTACTTCCAAAATTGCACACTGTAAAAGAAGATTAACAAGCCCCAAAATGTTTACACACTAAAAACTGAAATCAATACTGAAATTGAAGCCAAATTTTCAAACACAATTAGAAGTTAATCCGAAATATAACTGCTCTGATATCAAACATGATCCGAAAACGGGTGCTTGAAACTAACACTTTTAATCATTTCAAAGGATATTCAATTTTAACAACTTAAGAGGTCTTAATACTCCAAATTATTGATTAGAAATTTGATTATGGACTGAATTTAGAACTGAAATTAAGTTGTTAATTTACTCAAAATTTCACTGTTTGATCAAATCCCAAAAGCCATTGTTTCAAATTTAATTGATTTCCCAATTTTATCAATTACTAATTATAGTTGCATCCATATTCATTTTTGGAATTTAAATTACTTGCAATTATCAGAAAACTGAAAATCAAAATCAAAAAGAAACACCAGATTGTTTACGGGTTCAAATTCCTACATCCCCGGTTTGTGGTGAACCGATCCATTAATAATGTTAAAAATGTAAATACAATAACCTTTACATTAACCAATAATGAATCAAAAACCTATAAAAATGTGTTTCAGACCTTCGAAGGACGTTAATGGAGCTCAACCTCTATCCTTCACCTTCCTGATCCACTTGCAGCAGTGTCTCCCTTTGGTTCTATGCCTTTATGTGACTTTAACAGAAAAAAATCTATCACAAAAGCTCCAAATCAGAAAAATGATCACACCATCGCAATTGTCTCAAAATTATGAGCAAATTTCATAAATAACTTGATATCCGAAAGAGAGCGAATGCCCCAAAATTGTACTTTTCCAAAACTATCTCCTTCTTCCCTTGACACAAACCTTGCACTATCTTTTATAAAACTCTGCGAGCTCAATTTATAATCCAAGCGAGCCATTAGGTGAGTTGGTTAAGTGCTTTGGTTGGTATGTGTGAGGTCAAGGGTTCAAATCCCCCTCCTTCTCCTATGTCATCTCTTTTTGTTTTAATCCCACATTCAAATGCTAATATGGTGGGGGAGGTTTTAAAAGGTAAGGTGGATTAGATTTTAAATGGCTTTTGAGCCATTTTAGCCGATGTGGACATTGAGGATGGGTATTTGACCCAAGTTTCGTGCATAGACTTGTATAATAGTTGAAGTGTGGCATGGCATATTTGGTGGGATAATGCGTGGCTATTTATATTGTGTAAGTTGGGATATATTCATTGAAATTGGCATAAAATATGTGGTCGTTGGAAATAATGCATGGAAATATTGGAATATGGTTAATCACGACCATGTAATACCACTTCAGCATTGATATAATCATCTTTATGGTGGCCTCTCCCCTCTGTAATAAAAGTTGAGTCTCTTGTTCCACCGAACTATACCATTTTACGATCGTTGAAGACCGGCAGTGAAAACCTCTTGAACCTCTAATTTTGCCAACACATTTTTGTCATGTGTCGCAGTGCTATTAGTCAATATTGACCTATTGACTAGAGTTGACTTTCCTGTTGACCAAACTTTGACTAGACATAGCTTGAGCTCAGAGTGTCAATTTTCACGTTCTTACACCATCGGAAAGCTCTCTGAAGGCTCTAATATACTAGCATGGTTTAAGGAAGTTTAGGGAACATTTTTCATTGAAATTGATCCCTTGATCACTCCTCCCTACTAAGAAGGATTTTTGTCCACAAAAAGCTATGTATCAACCCACAAAACATGATATCTCTTCCTATATTGCAAAAACACATACAAGAACCTGAAATAACATTATAGGTTAATAAAATGCAAATAGTTTATTAGCTAATTACATAACTGATGAGATAATAACACCCAATTAAGCTAGTGTTCAACTGAAACGCTACAACTCTATCAACTCTGCACACAACTGTGAATTTTCATACCCCACTGTGATGCCATCACAAATAACTGACTAAATAATAACACCCATTCTAATATGAAAATCTAGTGTTCAATAGTCACTTTGTGATACAACCGATTACCAAAAATTACAATTCCATAACATAGATCAATATACAAGACATCTAAACTTGCCCACAATTAGGCTAGTGCCCTTGTCCATCTAAAATTGTAACAACTGCAAGTATTCACTATCTAGAATAAAATAGACTATCAACGCCCAAAAATAGCTATAGTCAACAACTAAATCCACGTGAATCTACCAAAACATTGTATCACCATCACAAATAATAAGTCAGATAATAACACCCATCTATAACGGAAGCTAGTGTTCAACTATAAATTTATGATTATGTTGATTACAACTACAAATATTCACTATCCAGAATAAATAAACCATCAAAGCCCAAAATGGCTATAGTAAAAATTTGAATCAACATGAACCTACCAAATCTATCCATACATGTTGAACTATAAAGGGATAGATAATAAAAATGTATGCTTACCCAAATTGGTGAACTGCCATAATCTGTAAAATGATCACTTGGTGCCTTTGCAAACCAGTTTGTTAGTGTAATAAATTTACACCCTAATTACAACCACATCTGATAGTTACAAAAATCAATTTTTCCCAAAATGAGGGTCTTTTAAATTAGTGCAAATAACACATGTGGATACAACAAGTTTGTCTATTTATTACAATATCGAATAGGTGCCCAAATGGGTCTTATAAGAATCCATAATATTTGCACTAATAACAACACTATAAAACTGCAAGTTTTAAAATGAATTCTCGATGATGCCCATATCCATGCATACTATTGTCAGAAATGGAATAACCAACCAAAATGTGAGAAGATGAATATGAGTATGATGAACCTATCACTCAAATATTCTCTACGACTGCTTCCAAATTATTTCAAAGCTAAATATAAACATAGGATCAAATCCCTAAAATATAGCTTTGAAAATGTTTGCATACTATCACCAGTTACTACAATGCAAACATAAAGTTGAGGAATGTTTTACCCATCCAATTACTTGGATTTCTCTGTTTAGGTGGTTTTACTTCCTCAGTACCAAAATGAGCATTTACATGAGTTAGATCAACAAATTTTGGTTTGACATTATTTTCCTTTTTAACAACTTTCCAATGTTGCACTAAAGGAACATACCAACACATCTTAACATCATGACCATTCCTTTTACAATGGGAACAAAATTTAACTTCCATGTTTTTAGGAGTCTTACCCATTTTTCATCTCTTGAATGTTGTCTAGGAGAATGATTCCTCTGTTTAGGAGAGGTAACCTTTTTGCCATTTCTCGCATTACCAGAGTGAGATTGGGCTTTAGCACCTACCTTATCATTCACAAAAGGCATTAACTTCTTTAACATCTTTTTCCTCTTCCAAAAATATGTTGCAGAATGATTAGTACCTTCACAAAATGTGCAAGGAAATGCATACTTTTGTCTACCAAAGCTATATTGTTTAAACTAAAGAGTGTTTTAGAAGTCTTAGGATTAAATTTCCCCTTAGTGCTATTTTTAGTGTAAGTGGGAGGAGGTGGAATTTCATTACCTTGTTTACCTATTTTCTTACACCTTTCATTATTCCTCTTGATGGTAGAATCCTACAATTCTAGTGGCGTAGATCCTTGGTTGTTGGAAGCTTGTCTTCCTTCAGCTGCTTTGGAACTTTCTCCAATTTCCATTTGCCCACTAGAATATCCCAAACCTACAAACCGAGGTTGATCCTCTACCTGTATTGGGTTAGCATCACCTTGTCCATTTTTACCAAGGCCCTTTCCGTTAAATCCCATCTTAACCATTAGTTTAGACCCAATTCCCTTAGTGTGTTTTTCAAATTGACCCAAAGGAATATATGAAACTAAATGAGAGGAACTATTTTCATGTGAACAATTTATAGTGCATTTTTCTTTCATAGTACCTGCATCTAGCTTTGGAAGGCATTTCCTTCTTGTGTTCACCTTGTTGCAGCTTTGCCAAGAGGGCATCCTTGGTCCATATTTCTTCCTGTAACTCTTTAACAAAAACCATCAACTTTTGGCTCTGTACAAGCATTTCATTGACATATTCCTCTTTCTTGGTTATAGAGGATTGTGGCTCATATTTTAACCACACTATTTCCTCTTCCAAGGAATAAAAATTAGCTCTTAGGAAAGATTTTTCTTCCTAAAGTTGGCAGTTTATGGCTTCAAGCTCATCCATTGCTCCTATTTGGATGACTTTCCCATGATTCCCTGTTCCTACAAACACAACTTGTACTTCCAAAATTACACACTATAAAAGAAAATTAACAAGCCCCAAAATGTTTGCACACACGAAAAAATAAAATCAATACTGAAATTGAAGCCAAATTTTCAAACACAATTAGAAGTTAATCCGAGAAATCTAATCGCTCGATATCAAACATCATCGAAAATGGGTGCTTGAAACTAACACTTTTAATCATTTCAAAGGATCTTCAATTTTAACAACTTAAGAGGTCTTAATACTCCAAATTATTGATTAAAAATCTGATTATGGACTGAATTTAGAACTGAAATTAAGTTTGTAATTTACTCAAAATTTCACTTTGTTTGATCAAAGCCCAAAATTCATTGTTTCAGATTTAATTGATTTCCAATTTTATCAATTACTGATTATAGTTGCATCCATATTCATTTTTAGAATTGAAATTACTTGCAATTATCGAAAACTGAAAATCAAAATCAGAAAGAAACACCAGATTGTTTACGGGGTTCGAATTCCTACGTCTTCGGGTTCGTGGTGATATTGGAACATAATGATTAAGTGGTATGGCCAACCCTTAATATATGGTTCCATCACTAATATATAGGTTAATATTTAATAATATGAAATATTTCTATTTCTATTATTAAATATGCTAACCTAGGCATATACTTTAGGTTAAATATCTAATATCATGAAATGATTATATTTGTAATATTAAATATTATAAACCTAGGTGTATGTGTTAACCATTTTAGGTTGAAAATGTGGGTCGGGAGACATACCCGATCACCTTATATAGAAAGGACTTTGGGTCCTCATTTGATATATTTGGGAAATATATCAAAGTTGTGCAAATCAAGTGATTTGGTTTTACCCTTGTAAATAGGATTTTAAAGGAGGAGGTAATCTTACTTTGATGTAAAATAAGTTCTCTAAAGTAAAAGGTTATTTTCAAAGTGGTTTTTACCCTATTGGGGTTTTCCACTATAAATATTGTGTCACATGTGTTATTTATTTCCTATAAGTATTTCTTTATTTACTTATGTTATGATGTAATATTTATTTAAATATTTATTGTAACATTATATAATATGTAAGTTGATTAAATCTGTATTTATTAGAATCCTCAAATTCTAACATGGTAATAGAGCAAGGTAGATAGCGAGCGATGGAAATAAAGCAACGAGGTATAGTCGGTGCGGTTTCCGCTCTTTTGCCTGCAGAATGTCGCGTTCTAGGCCAATAATAGATGAGAGGAGGTGATTCTTCGACAAGAATCGACGAATGAAAAGTCAGTAAACTAAAAATTGGACATGTTGGGATCCACACCTTTGGCATGGAACAAGATTCTCCAAAACCCTAACAGAAAAGTGGGTCCACAATCGAATGAAAGAGGACAGTTCACGTGGGAAAAGGAAAATGAAGGTGCTACCTGTCTAATGGTCCCAGATGGCTACGTGAATAGGGATTTGGACAAATTAAATCTCTCCCTTGTTGGTAAGTTTCTAGGCTCCAGACCTAATATTGATTTTATTAGAAAATGGGCTCTTAGAAAGTGGAAACCTAAGGGGGATCTGAGTATTACCATCATGCCACGGGGTTTTTTTCTGGAAAATTTAATCAGCAGATTGATTTGGAATCGGTGCTTCTGGGAGGACCATGGTGGTTGGGTAATATGGGCCTCTTTTTGAAAAAATGGTATCCAGGGTTTGACCCGAACATTGAAAATATAAACACCATTCCAATCTGGTGTAGACTCCCTGGCTACCATTGCAATTTTGGGATGATGAAATCTTGCTAAACATTGCTAAATCCATAGGTGCTCCAATCGGGTTGACGGACCCATGAGAAATAGATCTAGACTTGCTTTTTCTTGATTCTGCATTTCTTCTGAAATGGAGCAGGAGTTACCGAGCACATCATCTTGAAATCTAAGTATGGAATGTGGACCCAAAAATGAATTTGAAACCTTTCATTTAAGGTGTAAGAAATGTCATCGTATAGGACACTTCACCAAAAAATGTCCTAATAAGGAGATCTCTATAGAGGAGGATAAACACAAAAAGAAAGAACAACTTGAGGGTGTTTTAGAAATGACAAAGGAAAGCAGGGTTCTAGACAGTGAAAGCCGGAGAGAAGAAAAAGCCCCTAACCAGCCTGAGTTGAACTACAATAAAAAGGAAAAAAAGGGGGTTTAGAACTTCAATAAGGAAACACCTGGTCTAGCGTCCTAAAACCCCAGCGGTAGCTTTGCATGGAGCACCAATCAGAAACAAAGAAGACTTAGAAATGCAAAATCCAGTAAAGGTGACTATGGAGGTGGACAAACAAGAAGGAACTATAAAGGTGAATATCATTCCTAAGGATCTAGCTCAGATCCCAAATGACACTAAGGAAGATGAGATAGATAATTCTCTACTTCATTGAGGAAATGTTGGAGAAGAACAACATGAGTTCAGAAGAAGCATTACACACTCCAAGGGGTGAAAGTAAAATCTCAACCACAAAGGGAAACTCTTGCTTCAGCAACAGATCTGTAGATCTACCTCCTTGCTTCAGCAACAGATCAGCAGATCCACACTTGATTGATAGTAAACAGAAAGAGAAAGAGGAGGGAGAAGTAACGCCATTTAAAGAAGATGAGGAACTAACTTCTGGATTCGAGAGGTCATTTCAAAAAAAGAATGAAAGGATTTGAAATGATCCCAGAATCGCTATACAGTGAAAAGAAAAAGAAAATTGACAATTGGGAAACTTCAACATCCAGAACTACTAGATCTTCTGCTAGAAGACTAGTAGATTTTGGAAGTAGCTCTAAAAGAGGAAGGCCCTCAAAGAAGACTCTTAGATCCAAGAGAACAGAGAAAGACATTGCAGATGGAACTCAACGTCAATTGAGCCATCAGGCAATACCAGCTCCCATTCCTATTAAATGAAGATTATCTCTTGGAACATCCGAGGACTAAACGGAAACTCCAAATAGAGAATCATTAAGGAGTTACGGGATTCTAGTAGTCCTAGTATTTTGATTTTGCAGGAAACTAAGATGAAAGCTAAGATCCTTGAAATTAGTAAAAAAATTCTGGGAAAACTCTGACATGGCTGCGGTGGACTCTCAGGGAGCCTCTGGAGGTCTGCTACTCTTTGGGATAAAAGACATTGTACTGGTATGATTCTTAATGCTAGCACTAATCATCTTGCTATTAAATTTCATGCTATTGAGAACAATGGTGAATGGATCCTTTCTAATATCTATGCCCCTAATACGGTTAGTGGGAGACGTAAACTTTGGACTGATCTTAAGATCTTTAGAACCCAGCATACTACAGCCAACTAGCTTATCATGGGTGACTTTAATTCTCCTCTAAACCCAGGTGAAAAATATGGAGGAATCTCCAACTTTTCCATAGGTATGGAGGAATTTGTAGATTTTGTTGTTGATCTTAATCTCTTGGATGTGGATCTCCATGGGAATAAATACACCTGGAACAACAGAAGGTTGGGAAAAGATCTTATCCAAGTTAGATTGGATAGAGCCCTGATTTCTGCTAGTTGGATTCTCAGTCAGGACTTCCACCTCTCTTCCCTACCCAGAATTGGATCGGACCACAATCTGATTGCCTTAAATCTTCTCAATTGGACTAAGCCCATCAGAAGCTCATTCAAATTTGAAAAGATGTGGATGGAGCATGATGACATTTATGACAAAATTAAAGAGTGGTGGGTTTGGAATGGTGAAGGCACTACTCAATATAGATTGATTCAGAAGCTCAAAAATGTTAAAAACAAGTTAAAATTTGGAATAAAAGAGTTTTTGGTAATGTGTTTGAAAAAAAAAGTTAAAACAAAAGCTCCAAGATCTGGAAATCAAAATGAATACAATGGGGAGATCTTTTGAAGACCAAACTAAGGAAAAGAACATTCTTTGCAGAGCTGCATACAATTTGTAGCAGAGAAGAATCCTTATGGAGACTAAAATCTAGGGCTATCTGGCTAAAAGAAGGAGATAGAAATACGAAGTTTTTTCATATGACCACTTTGAAGCACAGAGCTTGTAATAGGATTATGGAAGTGGCTAAAATTAATGGCACTATTATAAAAGATCCCAACAACATCAAAGAGGAAGCTCTCAATTTCTATAAAAACTTCTTAATGAGAGGAATATCATTGCTGATGAGGTAATTTCTTTCATGTTGGAGGCTATTCCCCAAGACAAAATTGAGGAGCAGAGATTTAAAGATATCACTAAAGTTGTCACACTTGAAGAACTACAAAAAGTTGTGTTTACTTTAGAAGGTGACAAGGCTCTGGGCCCGGATGGATTTTCTATTAAATTTTTTAGAAATTTTGGGAAATATGTTTAGATGATCTTCTCAAAGCGGTGAATGAATTCTATAGAACTGGGACCTTTTGAAAGAGCTGAATAACACCCACATTGTGCTTGCTCCAAAAAAATGGATGCTAAGGACTTCAAAGACTTCAGACCCATCAGCCTTGTGAATGTTATCTATAGAATTTTTACCAAAATCATTGCTACCAGGCTTCAATTTATTATGAATGATTTAATCTCAAGGCATCAGAGTGGATTCATTAAAGGCAGGATTATCCAAGATGGAGTGATTATGGTACATGAGACCATACACTCTATGGAAAATAATAAAAAGTGAATATGGTCCTTAAGCTTGATATGAATAAAGCCTTTGACAAGGTCTCTTGGGTTTTTCTAGACAAAGTTTTAATTAAATTTGGCTTCCCTGCTAAATTCAGAAAAATTATTAAGGCTTGCATCACTACGGTCAGATTCTCAGTGGTGGTTAACGGTGAGCCAGTGGGATTTTTCACAAGTAGCAGAGGGCTAAGACAAGGGGACCCCATATCCCCCCTTCATTCTTATGGCAGACAGTCTTAGTAGATCAATTGGTAAAGCAGTTATTGATGGTCTTCTGAAAGGTTCAAAGCCCACTTCCATCAATCACGCAACTTCTCATCAGCAATTTGTGGATGATACAATTCTTCTCTTAATGGCATCCGTCCTTGAAGCTAAGGCTACCAAGGCTATTCTGAGAACTTTATGAAGTTACTTCTGGGCAAGAGATCAATTATGATAAAAGCTCCATTTTCTTCTTCAATACTCCTAAGGAAAGATAGCTTAAAATTGCAAAAATTCTGGGATGTAAAATAAGTGCACTTCCAGCCACTTACTTAGGACTCCCTCTTGGGCACTAAAAAGTTTCTACCAAGGTGTGGAATGATCTATTGGAGAGATTTCAAAAAAATGGCTGGATGGAAAGGAGCCATTCTTTCTAGTGCTGGTAAATGCCTGCTCATAAAAAGCACTCTTCAAAATCTGCCTATCTATATCATGTCTCTATATAAGATCCCTTCGCCTTCAGAGAAAAAATTGAGAGGATTCAAAAAAACTTCTTATGGCAGGGCATGGAGGAGAAGTTTAAATATCACTTAGTTGCTTGGGATAAGGTTTGTACTCCAAAATCTATAGGAGGCCTGGCATAAAAGACATCAAGAAAATGAATGAGGCTCTTATTGTGAAAATGGGCTAGAGAATGCTATCTGAGAAGCAACCCTGGATAGAATTAATTAAGGCTAAATACCTTAATCAACAAGTTGTCTTTTCTTTTCTTCAAGATGAGCATCTTCCTTATGGTTCCATTTTTTGGAATAACTTAGTGAAGAGCAAAAATTTCATAAAATAAGGAAGTAAGTGGAAAGTGGGAGATGGTTGTGATATAAAATTCTGGGATGATAACTAGTTTAATTGTAGCCTTATGGACAGATTTGGAGTAGTCAAAGATAGTCTTGAAAGCAAGTATGACACTAGAATCAAGGATTATATTGAAAGAAAGGGCAACAAAAAGAAATGGAAAAAAATTTTTGTGGATAGAGATGATCTGATCCAAACTATTTCCTCCCTACAAGATCAGTTGGACCTTATCCCCTTAAGTCAGCTGGAAGTTAAGGATGAGTTGGTCTGGAGCAGTTCTATTGATGGGAACTACTCTGTTAAAACTGGTTATAATACTTTCTTCGACAATAGTCAAACTGAGTTTAAATGGAGTAGAATTTGGATGAATGAGCTAACACCTAAAATTAACTTTTTCTTTTGGCTTGCTCTCAGGGGCAGAATTCTTACCACTGATAACCTGATAAGAAAAGGTTTTATAATGCCTAATAGGTGTCATCTGTGTAAAAAAGACTCTGAGGATATCAGTCATTTGCTTATCCATTGTGAATATGCTACCAAAATGTGGAGTTTTTCCCTCTCTAATTTTAAAGCTTCCTGGGTGGTTCCGAAGGATTTCAGTCAGCTCTGGACCCAATGGAGCCCACCCTATAAACATTGTGTTGTGAGAAGGCTCTGGAATTTGGTAATGCCTCATATTATTTGGAGGATATGGAAAGATAGAAATGATATCATCTTTAGAAACAATAAACAAAATTATAAGCTCAATATTGGGAAAATTTCTAATGCTATTAAAGAGAATATTGCTAGATTTAAACCCCCCAAGAACAAGAGTTATCCAGAAAATGAAGAGCATATCTTGTCCCAATGGCAGATTGGAGCTGATAATATCCAAAATAATTTAGGTAATAATATTGATAGATCTTTGATACACTGGCATCCTCCTGATCTCAACTGGTGTAAGTTGAACTTTGATGGGGCCTCTAAGGGTAACCCTAGAATTGCAGCTGGGGGAGGAGTGATCCGGATCATAAAGGCAGTTTGGTTGTTGCTTATGCCGGTAAAATGGGAATACAAACTAATCATTTTGCTGAAGCATTATCCACTTTATGGGGCCTTAGAATTGCTCAGACTCATAATATCCAAAATCTCATTCTGGAAGGAGACTCGCTTAATATCATTAATCATCTTAATCAGTGTTCACCTCCAAGTTGGAACATCAAGGACTTCATCTTGGAGTCCATAAGTATTTTCCAAACCTTTAATAATATTCAGATCAAGCATACTTACCGGAGGGTAACAAGGTGGCAGATGCATTGGCTAACTATGGCATAAATGTTAATCACATTATTTGGGATAATAGTGATCACATTCCTGAGCAGATTCAAAACAACATACAAGTGGATACTTATGGGCATGCAAATTTGGAATAAGATTAATGAGCATTTGGAGTGGGTCTTTATGAATAAGACTTTCACACATGTGGATAAGTTTAAAATAGCACTTAAGTAGATCTTGATGGGAAATCAAGGATATAGAAAGTATAATGATGATTTAAAGTGGATTTATCTAAAGATTAAAGCCACACATGTAGGAAATATTGTGCCTATAACAGCTATTAAACAATTTTTTACAGATTTTCAAGTCCGTAGTAAGGTTGATGATGATCTGGAGTGGGTTTCTAAGGGGGCTGATGCTCATGCATGTGGGATCTCACAGGTACAGAGTAGCATTTACGCAGGCATTCGTGGGAAGTGTTATGACAAAGAATGGCTACACTATTCATCATTCCCATCACGTGAGAAAAAATAGAGAAAGGTGGGTTGGAAATTGTGGCTATTGTAGAATTCCTCATAGGAATTTTGAAGTTTACACTTTCAATCACTTAAGCCCTGGTGAAAATGGGAGGAGCCCCTTGTCAGATCGAGCCCAGCGCGGACCCAGAGTGGAAGAATAATGAAGAGCTTTGGAATCTTCTCAACCAGGGAGGCATTACTAATTTTATTGAGAAGATATAGGGTCACGACCAAAGCATTTCCATGTAATTTGTGAAGGATTGGAAAGACCGCAAAGTTGAATATGGCGGACAGAAAATTTTGATCAATGAAGAGTTAATCGCCGAAGCTACTGGCCTTGGAATGGATGGGTACCGATTTTTCAATAAAAGGATTGACAGCCGGGTGAGGAGAGGAAATTTGTGGAGGGTAATGAGAAACTGGTATTTGTCATGACGGGTTGTAGGTCAGCTCTATCCCTCCACCTTTTGACGAGGTCACCCATATGATGGTGAGATACATCTCTTTAGAGGGGAGATTTGTCACAGTGCCCTTAAAACATCTTGTGTTCCTCAATCACTTCTGCAGAAATTACACGGTATGTTTCCCTCATTATCTACTTAATTCTCTTGAGCACTCCATTTTGGAGTTCCAAAATCATGCTCATGCGGTCCCTTTGCATCAAGGTCTCATTTTCTTGTTGCATAAACTTTGTCTTCTTAAGCTTCCCTAGGCATTCCAACTTCCCCCATCTCTGTTCCTTCTTTTCCCCTCACCGCTGCCGATACCACTCCTTCTATCCCCATCACCACTGTTGCTACCCCTATGACTTCCTTCTCGGCTCCCCTGGCATCCCCCCACCTCTGCTCCCACCCCCTTCGCCTCCACCTCGACCAGACCTATAACTAGGTCTTCTAAAAGATTGAACCTGGATACCCCTGTTTCGGGGAATGTTCCTCAAGACTTGGAGGTTGCTCATAATCTCCTTCACATTAGCAATGTGCGGGTTCTTAGGAGACACATGCTGAGAGCTCCACTAAAAGGCTAGAAGCTTTAGAAACTGACATGTTGCTGCTGAAAGAAGAAGTCAAAAACTTGACTAAGCAAAAAGGTAAGAGGATGAAGGAGGAGGAGGCTGATATTGACAACAAACAGGTTGAAGATATCTACAAAAACTTTACTCCCTGGACAACCGACTAGGGAAAACCAAGACTCGCCATGATCATAATATGGCTATATTTAGTGCAATCGAGGAATTTATTGAGCAGCATGTCCATTGCGTCTCTAATCTCAACGGAATACCAGCAACTCTTTGGGGCACAAAAAGAAAGCAAACAAACCATTCAACAGCTAGATATTATTGACCCTACTCACATGATAGCATTGGCTATGTTCACCTCCTGAGACTATTAAATCTAGAATTGCCAAAGCCACCAAGAAGTAATTGTGGATCTGTGTTGCTCTTGCTGACTTCTGTCATGTTTTTTGCTATTTTTTGGCTGCTCTTCTGCAGTGTTCAAACTGGTTTGATGTTTTGGGGTAGCTTCTCTTTGGTTACACTAGATTTTTATGTCTTATCTAGATCTTGATCCTTCTTATAATGTTTTTCATTCCTATTTTGGCTTCTAGGCCCTTTTTGTATACAAGGGTATAGTCCCTTTCAAAAAACTATTTACCAATAATAAAAAAAAAAGTAAGATAAATTAAATAAATTAAGATCAAATGTTTTTTATTTTATTTATTTAATTTTTACGGGTTTTTCAACTAACCAAAAGGTAAATTAAATAAATTAAGATCAAATATTTTGTATTTTATTTATTTAATTTGTATGGTTTTTTTCAACCAACTCGGAAAGATAAATTAAATAAATTAAGATCAAATATTTTGTACTTTATTTATTTAATTTGTATATTTTTTCAACCAACCCGGAAAGGTAAATTAAATAAATTAAGATCAAATGTTTTGTATTTTATTTATTTAATTTATACAAAAAAATTTCAACCAACTTTGGAAAGGTAAATTAAATAAATTAAGATCAAATATTTTGTATTCTATTTATTTAATTTGTGCGGGGTTTTTCACCCAACTTTGAAAGGGTAAATTAAAATCAAATATTTTATATTTTATTTATTTAATTTGTACGGGTTTTTCTCAACCAACCCTAAGAGTATTTAAAACAAGTGCAATCTAAAAATTTTTGCTTTGTGAAGAATCAAGGTGAATTCACACGTGGAAAATTTAGAAATTTTTACCTTCCATGAAAACTTGTGTAGAAGTAAGGGTAAAATATTTAAATTATTTTTTTCTATAGTTTTAATATGTGCAAGTTGAATTTTGTCAATGGTAAATGGAGGAGACAAAGTTCCATCAAAATAGGATTTGAATTTTTTCCATTGGAAGTGTGAAAATGTAAATTCTAAGGTTTATGTAAAATTTAAAATTACATGGCACAGTAAATGTTTTTAAAAAAATCATGAAGGGCCACCGTAATAAGGGTTATATGTGTTTATTTTTAAAAAGTGTATATACTCTAGTTTATAATTTTTTATAGACTATATGTTGTTTTTTATTTACATTATATAAACTATATACCTCTTTTTTTAAAAGTGAATATATTTTTACATTATAAATTATAATAGGTTAATATAATGTATTAAAATATAACCTCCCTAATATTATACAAAAGAAGAAATTCTAGAATTTTACATTATGAAAATAAACAACAAGTTTTGACTCCATTAAATTTGACAATCAAATGACCATCACGACAGACCAAACATAAGGCAGTATGATGGTCATTTAGATGTCAAATTTAAGCTCGTAGGTTCCAGAAACTTTCATTGTGTTAAAATTGATGGTTAAATGATTGTCACAAAACAAGCCAAAATAATAAGTCATTATGATGGTCATTTAGACGTCAAATTTAAGCTCGTCAGATCTTTGTCTACATTATTTTTTTCAAAAATTTGAAGTTGTTATGCATTCTTAGGGGTCTCTTCTTCACTTCTATATGGTCGAAAATGTTTTTATATAAATATGGGGTATAATGCAGAGCCCTTTATATTGTGGGTTATTATTTTGATCATGGGAGCTTAATTAGTATGCATTGTAATGACATAATTAGTTATGATCAAATAGTTTCTTTAGATCTATAAAATTTAGATTTGATTCTATTAAAAGTGTTGTTTTTATTATCGATAAATATGTATCTAACTTTGTGGTACATTGTATATTATAATGGGTTGTGTTTCTGATTTAGGAAAACAATAACGTCCAACTATTTATGTCTTGACAAAACCTAGATCTTGAATGAAACCAACAACATTTGGTTCAAAATAGAATTTATGGTCGGAAACTTTAGACAATTGTTTCTAGATCTAAAGTTGCTCCCATCGGTCGTCAAGCAACTGTAGATAACATGAATGCATTCTTGCAACGAATGCAGGAGGCTCTTTCTATGATTTTACACAATGTGAATGATGAATACCTTCTACACATTGGTAATATCAAATATCGAAATAAAGTATGGACACAACTAGAATCCATGCATGAAGGATACTTGGTATATCAAGGATAGTAATGAGAGTATAATAGTTGAAGGAATTCAAAGAAATTGTTTGTATATTTTTGATGATTTCTCTTTTGCATCTTGTTTTATATCTCAGAGTTTGAATAATTCAAAACTATGGCATGAAAGGTTAGGACATGTTAATTATCAAAGCTTATATGAAATGTATAGATATAATATAGTGAAATGTTTACATGTGTTGTCTTCTTCTCTTGAAGTTACTTCATTAAATGCTTCTAAATGATGGTTTTGATTCTAATTTAGTAAATGGTCATGATGATATTTTGATGTTATAGATGTTTCTAAAACTCTTATCTTCCTAGATAAGAAATTAAATTAGGCTCAATCTATGTTAGAAATTTCAAATCCTATTAACCTTAGGAAAATGACCAGAAGCCATCATATGTACCATGCATTAATTAGCTTGTATGAACCTGAGCCACAAAGTATTATAGGGTCTAGGTGGATATACAAAGTAAAATATAATGTTGATGGTAGTATTAACAAACATAAAGCTAGACTTGTTCTGGAGGTTTCACTCAGAAAATTGGTATTGATTATGTTGAGACATTTTCCCTGTAGCTAAAATGAGTACTATTAGGGCCTTATTTGCAATTGCCACTCAATTTGGGTGGAAAATCCACCAAATGGATAAGAAAAATATTTTTTGAATTGTGATTTAAAAGAAGAACTTTACATGTTTTAACCTAAAGGATTTGAAGAAACTGGTAAAGAAAATTATGTTTGTAAGTTGAGAAATCCTTGTATAGTTTAAAACAAGCTCTATGTGAAAATTATTTCTTCTTTAAACTGTTAGGTTTTGTTAATTTTTCTTCTAACAATGATATATTCATTAAGCAATAAGGCTCACATATTATCATTATATGTATATATGTTGATGATTTTCTTATGACTGGTGACAATTCTGATTTAATTCATAGGATTAAAGAGAAATTGAAGCATTACTTTGAAATGAATGAGTTAGGTCTCTCACATCATGTTCTTTGTATGATTGTATTTCATTCTATTGTTATTTTTCAAAACACAATATGCAACCATTATATTGCAAAAAATTCTTATGATTGATTGTAAACCATTTTCTACTTCAATGGAAGTTGGAATAAATATTGATCCTAAATCTACATATGAAAAAGGTTGATCTTATTTTATATATGTTGTTAGTTGATAGTTTGATTTATCTAACTATAACTAGATCGATATTTCCTATGCAGTAGGAATCACATCAAGGTTTATGCGGGAACCTTTTTTAGAGATCATTAGAATCTTGCAAAAAATAATTTTTAGATATATTAAAGGAACAATCAATTATGGGTTGCATTATACTAAGAATGAAAATGTTATCTTATATGGATTTTGTGATTCTAACCATACTGATGTTGTGTTATAAAATATACTAGATATGTGTTCAAGTTTTTTGGTGCAGGAACCATTACTTGGAACAAAAAATGTAATCAACAGTCTCCATTTCTTCTACTAAGGTAGAGAAGTACAATGGAAGAAGTAAAGAAGTCATGTGGCTACAAGTGGCTATTGGTAGAGATACACATGGAAGCTAAAAGAAGTATTCCTCTTCTATGTGGTGGTCGAGTTATATTAGTCTTAATTAAGAATCGATTGACATCGAGAGGACGAAGCACATTGAGATACATATATGCTTCACCCGTGAGAAGGTGTTAAGTGATGAGATAATCTCAAGTTCATGTTGGTGAAGAGCATGTTGCGACATCTTCACAAATTCCTTGAGTACTACAAAGTTTTACCACTTTTGTGAAAATCTTGGATTGTCGAGTTGCCATTGAGGGGATTGTGCATGATAACGTCACCTCCTAATGTAACTTGGTTTTGTAAATAGACCTTTGGGTATTTGTAACAGACCTTCGGAAAGTGTAAAAAGACCTTCGAGCAAGTGTAAAAAGACCTTCGAGCATGTATACCTCCTTGGATTTTTTTAGAAAGAAGTGTAGAAAGATCTTAAAGGTGGTCTTCAGTAAAATCTTTAGTGTTATTAAGTTTACTGGTAAACATCTAGTACAAGCATATTGTTAAGGAGGTCCTTGGTTGTAAAAGGACTCATATATGCTTAGATTCAATAACCTTTTATGAGAACATATAAAACTCACAAATCATACTTAGCCACTGATCATGGGATGATCTTTGGGATTCCAAATCCTTTTATACCAAAAGATAAATTGAGTATGATGAAGGTGTTATAATTCCTTCAACCGATATGCTAACCTAAAACCTTTATGGTTTAAGGATTGTAAATCTTGTAGTGTACCACGGGTAGGTAATCTATTGGCATATGTTATGTTATCCCACTTAACATTAAGGGGGAGTGTTGGAACATAATGATTAAGTGGTCTGACCAACCCTTAATGTATATGGGTCCATCACTAATATATAGGTTAATATTTAATAATATGAAATATTTCTATTTCTATTATTAAATATGTTAACCTAGGTATATACTTTAGGTTAAATATTTAATATCATGAAATGATTATATTTCTAATATTAAATATTATAAACCTAGGTGTATGTGTCAACCATTTTAGGTTGAAAAGGTGGGTCGGGAGACATACCCAATCACTTTATATAAAAAAGGACTTTGGGTCCTCATTTGATATATTCAAAAAAATATCAAAGGTGTGCAAATCAAGTGATTTGGTTTTACCGTTGGTAAATAGGGTTTTAAAGAAGGTGGTGATCTTAGTGGATGTAAAATAAGTTCTTTGAAGTAAAAAGTTATTTTCAAAGTGGTTTTTACCCTATTGGGGTTTTCCACTATAAATATTGTGTCACCTATGTTATTTATTTATTGTAAGTATTTCTTTATTACTTATGTTATGATATAATGTTTATTTAAATATTTATTGTAATATTATATAATATGTAAGTTGAGTAAATCCGTATTTATTAGAATCCTCAAATTCTAACAGGGAACCGATCAATTAATAATGTTAAAAAGGTAAATACAATAACCTTTACATTAACAAATAATGAATCAAAAACCTGCAAAACTATGTTTGAGACCTTCGAAGGGCATTAATAGAGCTCAGCCTCTGTCCTTCACCTTCCTGATCCACTTACAGCAGTGTCTCCCTTTAGTTTTATGCTTTCATGTGACTTTAATAGAAAATAACTCTATCACAAAAGCTCCAAATTAGATAAATGATCACACCATCGCGATTTCTCAAAATTTTGAGCAACTTTCATATATAACTCAAGATCTGGAAGTGATCATAAGTGCCCCAAAATTGCACTTTTCCAAAACTAGCTCCTTCTTCCCTTGACACGGACTCTAGACCTGCATTGTCTTTTATAAATATCTACAAGATCAATTTATAATCCAAGTGAGCCATTAGGCGAGTTGGTTAAGCGCTTAGGTTGGTATGTGTGAGGTCATGGGTTCAAATCCCCCCTCCTTCTCCTATGTCGCCTCCTTTTGTTTTAATCCCACATTCAAATGCTAACATGGTGGGGGAGGTTTTAAAAGGTAAGGCGGATTAGATTTTAATTAGCTTTTGAGCCATTTTAGTCGTTGTGGACATTGAGGATGGGTATTTGACCCAAGTTTGTAGCATAGACTTGTATGATAGTTGAAGTGTGGCATGGCATATCTGGTGGGATAATGCGTGGCTATTTATATTGTGGAAGTCGGGATATATGTGTTGAAACTGGCATAAAATGTGTGGTCTTTGACAATAATGCATGGAAATATTGGAATATGGTTAATCACGACCATGTAATATATGTAATGTGATCCAATTTCAAAGTGACAATTAATATAATGTGGCTCGACAATATAGGCCACTTGTTGAATCTTAGTGAAATTGAACTTGTGGTGGCAAGCCACGTGGCGGCTTGAGGACCCACCACGTCGGCATTGATATAATCATCCTCACAGAGGCCGGGCTCCCCTCTATAATAAAATTTGAGCCTCTTGTTCCCCCGAGCTATACCATTTTACAATCGTTGAAGACTGGCGGTGAAAACCTTTTGAACCTCCGATTTCACCAACGCACTTTTTTTGCCATGTGTCGTAGCTCTATTGGTTCGTTATTGACATGTTGACCAAAGTTGACTTTCCCTTTGACCAAAATTTTACTGGACATATCTTGAGCTCAGAGTGCTCATTTTCCACGTTCTTATAGTCATCGGAAATTTCTTTGAAAGGTCTACTTCATTGGTATAGTTTAGGAAATTTAGGGATTAATTGACACTAAAATTGATCCCTTATCATTATGCTACCAAAAATTCATTCACTAGCATAAAGTGGGGAAAATGTAGACAAAAAATGATTCACTTATTATTATTACATTACACCTCTAGTATGTCATTATATGCTTGATTCCTAAGTGCAAATATTAGACACTGATGACACCTCTCGTAGTCTTTTTATTGATTTTGATTGATTTTGATTGTGACATTATCCTATAATTTCTGGATTTATGATTTTTGTCATGTTACGGGAATCTTTTTCTTTTACGTGGTTTTAGTTTATGTTTCTAGTCCTAGGTACAAAGGCGCTAGGTAAGGACACTAGCGCTTGGATGTTAATGTCCCTTCCTCAGGCGCTTTTGTCCAATCTTTCTTATATTTAAAATTATCAAATTTGGTGCCTAAATTTGGGTCTTTTCTCATTCTTATTTCATATTTTGGGTCAGTCTTCGGTGTTACTAAATGTAGAAATTCAAACAAAGGATTCATATATATTCACAACCTACTAACTATTCAAACGAGGAAATTGGATCATTGTTTTCTACTTACTACTTGGGAAAAGGAACACTTGAGGACTGCATTTGGGCTATATTATTCAGCTCAGTATAGGAAGGAAAAAAATTGAATTCAATGATATACATTATCTAGGGGAAAATTAGTTATAGATCGCTATCTTGGTGCAAGTTGCACAAGGAAACCTAGCTTTAAGGAAACAATTCTATCACACACACACACACACACACACACACACACACACACACACACACACACACACACACACACACACTAGAGTTGCATTGAGTCTAAAATGTAGTGCAACAATTGGTGACAATCACATTGGGGTGACTGTCGAGGTCAGTTCAAATCAATAATATGCATATTTTATTTCATCTAATGTATGTTTGAGTCTTTTACAAGTAGCTAGGATTTGTTTTGTAGGTACATGTGCAATAGGAGAAACCTACAAAAAAATGGATGTGACACAAAGTGAAGTGAAAGTGACATTGTCAGACACTAAAATAACCAAACCTACACTGTTCTTTAGGACATTGTTGTCCAAATTCATACACCCTTTTGGCTAATATTGTCCCCTTTTGGCTGATATTGTCCCATTTTAATTCTCATATCATTGTTTTCCAAATGAAGCATGTGTAGTTCATGTTGAGCTTGTTCCACCATCATCCTAGCCGGATTCAATTCATACAATCAGATATCAACTAAGTCACTCTTATTCTCTCACTAGTTCTACTTGTTCATCATTGTATGTTGGTATATTGCATCTTTCTGATATTTCTGATTTGATCACCAATTATAGTATTAATATTTATTTGTTGTTAAATAAATGCACTACATCCACCTTTATAATGGTTATCCAAAATTCACCTCTCAAGGTAATTTTGATAACATGCATCAATTCTTCAGTCTCGAGCAAGTAGAATTGATTCAAGGCCCAAAACCATGTTTTTGGGGTCCCCTTGGCTTCTCTCTAACTTCCCCATCCAAGGAAAAAATCTAACAAGTTAGAATAAATTGAAAAAATCCAAAAAATAAAGTCATGGGCATGTTTTAATGCATTGTGGGTCTAGAGGTCAGGTCGGGTTGTACTAGTGCGGATCGTACCAAGGTTCGTCGTATACCAAGTTTGCGGCCGAAATACAAAGGAATCGGCGATGCGGACTTTATTGTCCCAGCGAAGATAATTGTGGCGTCGGGATGCACAGGGCGTGATCGGCTGATTTTACCACAAGTCATTCTATTGCGGGTGGTGCAAATATTTTCATCCAGGATAGTCAGGACAAAATTACGTGTAGGATGTGCAAGGTGAAATCACCACACAAGGAGCCAAGATAAATGGGATGCGGTCGATGGGTAAGTCAACGGCCCTCACGACCCGGATCATGGCGGACACGTAGGGACAAGGAAGCCCGGATCAGGTGATGAGAAAGAATGTGTTGATGAAACCGGGACATGTGGACCTGATATTTCCAAAATAGCCACAACAAAGAGAAAAGTCAAAGTTTGACCTCCCGAACTTCAAACGGCCATAACTTTCGACTCTGAGCTCCAATTTTAATAAAATTGGACTTTAGAATGAGCACAATGTCATATGTGTCACATAAACTAGATTTCTTAATTTTAATTAGGTTAGATATATTTAAATACAAGAAACATATTCAGCTCCAGATCGAGTTAATGCTCATTCTGTTAAATGATAAAACGCACTACTGCGCATACCCAAAATAGTTGTCCCTTGCACTCAGGTCAGGTCATAACTTTTGTATTTTTCAACGAAATCACACAAAATTGGTATCTGTCGACACTAAAATTTTCCTCCATAATTTCTATTTCATTAATCTATGTATTAGGAATAGGATGTTGTTAAGTATAATTAGTAGTAGCGTCGATGAAGATAACGGCACCAATGCGGTGTCGCCAATCACATGGAGTACGGTAACAAGGTAAGTGCAGGAAGTTGATGGACAAATATAGGGTCATCCATGGACATCATATTGCAAATAACAACATAATATCAACTTGTAGGGATTATTAGCAATACATACACTCAAAATTAGACAAAATTATATTGATATGAATCGTAGCACCGGAATCTAGTTTCTAAAATACTAATTTTTGTAAAAAATGGACAATATTAGCTATATTAAACACTCAAAATTCAATGACTTGGTATTTTTTTTTAAAAACACCGATAAGATTATAGTCCGTTTGCCCACAATTTGGATGACCAAAAATTGATATATATATTTTTCCTTTGGTGAGAAGTTATATGCCACTATCTATCTTGGGATGGATTTTATTTTGTATTTTTTTGAGTAATATTTTATTTTTATGATTTTTTCCGTGAAAGTGGTATGAAAACATAAAGAAAACAAGAGCACTTTTCCCCGCCATAACTTCATCAAAAAATATTGAAATCAAATATTTTTTTTTTGAACATGTATATAATTTCACCACGGTTGGGATGGTATAAGTTTTATCACATTCTGATAAGTGAAACAAATTTTGTAGTCTTAAACATAGACATAAACATTCACAGGAAAAAGTGTCTTAAAGACCTACTATTAGTAAAAAATTATAAAATGATATTTATCCTCTTCTATTCACTTTAAAATCAGTATTTCTACAAAGCTAATAGTCTCCCCTACGCAATGGTACCATTTTTATGACATAGTTTTTACTTTTCGGCATGGTTCAAGTCTGTGGAAGACTAAATTTGATGTTTTGTTGTTTTTAATGTAAAATTCAGGATTTGATGTCCACTTAATTGTCCCCCAACTTGGTGCACTTACCCAATAGTCAAAGTACAATAGGAATGTTGTAAAAAAGTAAATATTTGTCGTAAGTGGTCCGGTAATGTTAAAATGTCAAAGTTTGGGTAATTAGAGAAGTAGGGTCTACGTGATTAGGAATAGAAATATTTAATTGGTAATAAAGACAAGGAGTGAGGTCATAAATATTTTGTGTATTTTATTTGTAAAAAGTCTAAAAATGTGGAACCCATGTAAAATGATAAGGTTTATCTTATCTTAGAAGATAAGCTTACATGTACAGATAAGAGTTAAGGTATGGAATATGATTCGTCAAAGTGGATTTCTTATCCTATCTTAGAGATAGGATGGATAAACCAAGTTCTATAAATGAGAGGCCACCCCCCTCATTTAGCATAGAAAGAAGTAGTGAGAAATATTGTAGGAAGTGTGCAAAGGAAGCCATCAGTTAAAGGTGTGTTGAAGAAGCCATCAAGAGGCGTAATTGTAAAGTTTCTCCCATAGTCTTGTTGAAGTACCTCATGGGTGAGATTGTAACAATTTCATGTTAATATTATAATTTACTTTGATATTTCAGATTTGTCATCATTCTGTCTTATCATAGTCAATGGTATTCTTGTGTTCGGTTGTTGTTTTGTTTCTAGATTACATCCACCAAACTAAAGGTTGTGCATTAGTAAATAATCATAGCACGAGTTCCTGAAGAATTATCATAGTGCCGGATTGGTGTTGACATATCGTTGGAATCATGTTTCCAATATCAACACACAATAATCAAGAAATTTGGGATTTGATGAGAAATAGATGGGGATTTTTCATAAAACGTGGCTGGATTCATGACAGTGTTTTATTTGATAGTTGGGAGTGCGATTGAGATGCATGGTCATCATTCATTCTTTGCTTCTGCACACTGGGATAGTGTAGGGAGCCTTTTGCAAGTAACAAACCATTGTTTCACCCCATTTAATGCATCTTACAAGTGGTTGAAAGATAGATTTCGATTTCCATTTTCCCCTTCTCACTCTCTTCTCATTTTTCTATAAATTGGAGTGTTGGGCTCATCGTAAAGAAGAGGTATTTTGTAGCAAAGCTCTGTCAAAATTGCTTTGTGAAGCCAATGTGCTACAAGATCTTGTAGTGGACTCCTTGCATGGTGATCCAGGCCCTTATCTTGTAACTGATTGGATTGTCCATATCATGAAGCAATAAAATACAATTTTGTGGATGCATCTTCCCCTGTTGTGTTTTCTTACATTCTTCTTGCCCCTTCAACCTTGATTACAACTGTATTGTGTCTATTTTATGCTCTTGCAAGGATTCATTATTATTGTGCATGTATGAAATATTGTTTTGAATGCATTTTTCTAGTTTGTGGAGAACTGTTATCACCCCCTCTAGTGTGCACTTTTCTTATGTATCTCACACATTGGAAGACTACTCTCACACCCCTCCTTTTACGGTGTATCACCGTTGTATTGTAGGCTTTCATTTTTTCTTATGTATTCTCTCTCATTAGTCCCTTGGAAATTTAAATTATGACAGTTAGTTTTGCTTGCATTAGAGTAGATTGTGTGCGAGGTAGTTTAGGAGTAAGAACCAGCTTTCTCTGAGATCTATCTCAAGTAAAGCAAGTCCCACAACATGGAGATAGTACCCATGTTATCAATCACACCATGAGCTCAATTATATTCACTTGTGCGAACAAAAGGGTGTTGTGATTTGGTGATAACAATAACTTAGTGTCTTTGATTTTCATTTCATATGACATATCCCCTACTTTTTGTTTCTTGTTTTCACTTCATTTGATATCTGATAGTTTATGATTAATGTATTTATGTCTATATCTCATTTCCATCTCGACATTTCCATTACATCTTTGGGATTTTATTTTTAGTTTATATTCCATTGTGTTGATGTACTACATAATATTTATACATTTTATCCATTATTATTTCAATTATTATACACATTAACCATGGTTATTAATGTCACTTGTCATATAGAAAGAGTAACTTTGAATTTCATAAGGTTACTGCAGTGGGGGTTATTTCTCTCTCTTTCTTACGATGGGTATATTAATATTGCATGTGTTTGCATTCTCATTACCTCTTTCTAATAAATGATTAATAATTCCAACATATGCCACATCTAACCTCGATAAATATAAATATAATATTTTACGTATAGCATGCTTTTAATGTTCCGAAGAGAAGAATAATCATGATGGAAAACAAACCTAGATGTTTGAATTTTGACCTACACAACTAGAGCATTTTGATGTTCTAGCAAAAAAATGATTTTCCTTTCCATGCATCCCCAAAAATGTCATGATGCTCAGTCATAGTGAAAAAACTATCAAGTGATTATTTCACCCTCTCAATAGTTCGAAATAAAAAAATAAAATGGTATAGAGCGGAATGGGCAAGAACAAAGACTCCTAAAATGGTTTAGAATCAAACATGGCCCATAAACAATAGAGGGACAAAAGTTCCTTAATCAGACAGGAACGATGGGCATTATTTTCCCATCTAGGTGGTTTTATCCTAGCGAAAAAATAGGTATCTGTACATTTGGAACAGTTTCTCGGTGATATGTTTACACAAAATCCATCAATAGATACTTAGATTCAGTTTGGTATCCCGTATAAAGGAACGAAATTAGTGGCATGTTTGATAATTCGGAAATGGGACTAATTACTCTTCTCTCTCAGTTCAAATTTTTCCTACTTGTAAATAAATAAGGATTGGCACATAGGGCATATGCAAGATAGTGATATGTCTAGAGAAAAGTTTCATATGTGGCCAATTACTATTTGGGTTGGTGACCATCTACAGTGGAACTTATCTATATGGAAGTGTCATGGATGGAGGGAAAAAATGACCTCTCTCCCAACACCCTTCCTTAGTGGCAAGATTCCTAAATCCTCGGAGTATTCACATCAGTTGGGATTGATCACCCCCCAACTCCTCTAATCATCATCTCCTAGCAAAAGTTCTCGAAGGAAATAATACACAACAACATTATATCTTTTCTCTTGGAATTCAATTGTACTCTATCTTGATTTGTTTGTTCATTTTACTCATTTATATTATGATTTATCTAAGCTAAATTTAAATTTCATATACTATGAGCATTGACTACACTTTTCTTCTTTTATATATTCGTCCTTATCCCAACAAAAGGAAACACGAATGGAACAAAGAGTAATCTAAAGAAAAAACATTCAAGAAAAGGCAACATTCAGTTATAAACACATGTATCCTTTTCACTACACACACAAGTCACCCCTAGGGTCTTTATCCCCTCTTAGAGTCCATGGTACACATCCTACAATTTCCATTCGACGTGTTATCGATTCTGACCTCCTTCGGCTCTCCACAAGGTACACTCTTCTTACCTACTTTATGCTATCGAATATCCATTCACTAGTGTAAAGTGGGGGAAATGTAGAAAAAGAATTTTGCACTTCTTACTACCATTGCATTATCCCTCTAGTTTGTTGTATATGCTTAATTCCAAAGTGAGAACATTAGACACGAAAACACCTCTCCTAGTCCTTTTATTGATTTTGATTGTGACTTTTTCCTATAATTTATGGATTTATGCTTTTTGATCGTGTCACAAGAATCTTTGTCTTTGTCAATGGTTTAGTTTATGTTTCAAGTCCTAGGTATCTTTAGTGCTTAGTAAGGAAACTAGTGCTTGGGCGATAGTGTCCCTTCCTGGAGCTTTTGTCCAATCTTGCTTATATTTCAAATTATCAATTGGCACCTAATTTTGGGTATTTTCTAATTCTTATTTCATATTTGGGGTTGGCCTTTGATGTTACTAAGTGTCAAAATTCAAACAAAGGAGTCATATATATACACAACCTACTAACTATTCAAAAGGGCAATTGGATCACTATTTTCTACCTACTACTTGGGAAAAGGAACACTTGAGGATCAGTATTTGGGTTGTATTATTCACTTAGATATAGGAAGTGAAAAATAAGAATTCCATGAAACACATTATCTTGGGGAAAATTAGTTATAGCTCACTATCTTGGTGCAAGTTGCATAAGAGAAACCTAGCTTTAAGGGACATAATTCTATCACACACACACACACACACACACACACACACACACACACACACACACACACACACACACACACACACACACCAGAACTACATTGAATCACATTGGGATGATTGTCGAAGTCATTTTGACTCAAGCATATGCATATTGTATTTCATCTAATGTATGTTTGAGCCTTGTGTATGTAGCTATGGTTTGTTTTTCAGGTACATGTGTAATAGGAGAACCCTACAAAAAAGTGGATGTGACACAAAACAAAGTGAAGTGACATTATCAGACACTAAAAGAGCCAGACCTACATCCATTTCCAAGACATTAATGTCTAAAGTCGAACATCATTTTAGTTTATATTGTCCCCTTTTGCCGATATTGTCCCATCTTAATTCTTAGATCATTATTTTCCAGACAAAGCATGTGTAGTTCATATTGAGCTTGTTCCACCATCATCCCAACCCAAATTCAATATAGACAGTCGATATCAACTAAGTCGCTCTTATTCTCTCACTAGTTCTACTTGTTCATCATTGTATGTTGGTATATTACATCTTTCTGATATTTTTATTTGATCACCAATTATCTTATTAATATTTATTTTTTGTTAAATCGATGCACTACAACCACCTTCATAACTTAGTGTCTTTGATTTTCATTTCATACAGATCTCCCCTATTTTTTGTTTCTTGTTTTCACTTTATTTGATATATATTTTATGGTTAATGTATTTATGTCTATATCTCATTTCTCTCTCGACATTTCCATTACACCTTTGGGATGTAATTTTTAGTCTATATTCCATTATGTTGATGTAGTACACAATATTTATACATTTTAGCCATTATTATTTCAATTATTGTACACATTAACCATGATTATTACAGTCACTTATCGCATAGAAAGAGTAACTTTGAATGTCATAAGGTTCCACAAGTGGGAGGTTATTTTTCTATCTTTATTAGGATGGGTATCTTAATATTGTGTGTGTTTACATTCTCATTACCCCTTTCCAATAGATGATTAATAATGTCTAGCATATGCCACATATTTTGTGTATACCATGCTTTCAAAGTTCCAAAGAGAAGAATAATCATGATAAAAAATAAACCTAGATGTTTGAATTTTGACCTACATAACTAGAGCATTTTGACATTCCAGAAAAAATTATTTTCCTTTCCATGCATCCCCAAAATTTCATGATGCTCACTCAGTGAAAAAATAAAAACATTACTAGGGAGAGACACCAATACTAGTGCACCTAAGTTAGGGGGCCACAAAATAAATTCTATATAATGTGGGAACTGATTTTTCACCAACACGTAGTTCAAGATTTTTTTAATTACATATATTTTTTTGAGTGTTGAATTAAACGGAAAGATATATTTTGAATTTATTTAAAATAGTAAATTTTAATTACGCTACATTTTGATTGGGGCCCATATTTGATCATGGTGATAATGGTTGAACATTTAAAATTTTAAAAAGGAAAATCTTACATGTCGTGATATGATTGGGTGTTGTCATGTCAAAAATGACTAAACACCAGGTACTTTTATGACAAATATTGGGTTTTGTGTATTTAAGACACTATATCCACAATTAGACCCTACTCAACTATTGGGTTTTGTGTATTCAAGACACTATATCCACAATTAGACCCCCGCTCAACTATTGGTGTCTCTCCCTAACTCACAAATAAAACCAAGTCCAAAATAAGTATGCATTTGTAAAAACTCACTAAAGTTAGTTTCCTTAAATAAAAATTGTTGACCCAAGCGTCAATATTTTTTATGAATTTTCATATGTGGTCAATCCAATCAAAACTCTTATCTACATAAAAATTAAAGAATGTTAGTGCATTACATCAATGTACATAGATATGGATGCATGGTTTGCTAATTTTGGAAATGTTTGCATTGAAATTTATCATTTACTTGTCTATCACCATTACCAACAAAGGATAAGGCCCGATCAAGCTCTTGAGGCTACAAAGCTTTATCCATCTTTCAAAATGACAAACCAAATAGGCAACAATATATCTTCAAAAAATTTAAGCCTTAAAATAAGCTCACCATAAACAACAATTGAAATTTAGAAAATTAAAACATTTGTAGTTTCCTCTACCTATGAAACAACTCGATAAAAGAGCACATTTCAAATTTCCTCTGGACTTTAAATCCTACCATCTTCAAGGGTAATTATCTTGATTTTTCTGAAAGATGAAAAAACAGAGCTTTAATTTTTAATCCAATTAACTTCGATTCATATTTTGACCCCTTGATCTCATTAGACTATTGAAGTTTCTTTTTAGCTAATAATTGAATCCACTTGCTTCCTTATTAGAATTATTACATTCCATATTCTTTTCAGATTTTTACCCGATTTGAAATGTGGTGTACCACTGAATAATTTGTTTGGTCCAAAAGTTGTTAATGCAAATTTTTTGTTAAACCTTCAATTATACAGGAATGTTGTTTTTACTCTTGGATATATGCCATCACAAGGTCTAGAAGAACTAAAAATTTAGAAGAAGAAGTGACATTGTACTTGAAAAAGAATCGTTAGAAGTTCTCTAAAAACAAGGAGGAAATCGAGAGTTTTTACTTCAAGCAAAAGGGTTATACGTCCTATTATAGAAGTTGAGCTAATGATTTTCTCAAGGGAAAATTTTAAAAAAATGAAGCCAATATAATCATAGAGGAAGAACCAATGAAAGAGTAAAGTGGCTATACTTATGAATATTTTTATACTAAGCATTTCCTAGAGGATGGAGGCACGGGAGGTTGAAGAAAATCAACGTCCTCTCTTCACCACAAAGAATGGGGCTGCACAATGCTATTGTGGCATTTATTTTTGGTTGTATTTTTACTTTCTATTGTGCTATTTTGTAAAAATGAGAACGGATAACTTCGTTCCTTATAGAAGCAGATAAGGTTAGGGTTAGGAGGAATACTGTAGAATGTCGAGATGATGTGCGCATACCGTAGAGAAAGATCGGTGAGCTGCGAAGAACTCCTTTTGTCTTGGAAGGACTACTGCGAAAATAAGAACACAAGACCACAAGATTTTGATTAGATAATAAATGAGGCTGCCTTGGGCCGGGAAGTATGAAACTTCCTTTGAAGGTGGTCGATTCCCTGTGCTAATATGAATTAACACAAAATCTTGTAGAGTACCAATTAAATTGTTTCGTGGAGGCCCAGGTAGGGAAAAGGCTGTTTTTCTTGGTTTTGATCAAAGGAACCGATGCGGTTTACCTATAACCGATGGCGGTCAGCGATAACCGAATCTGGTTGGTTCTAGGATCTTACGGGCTGGTTGTGGTGTTTGTAATGGCTGGTTTTTGGATAGTATTGAGAAATGGGATGGTTAGAAGCTAAGGAATGATAGTTAGAGGCAATGGTACGTTAGATAATGGGTTCTGGAACGGATTTGGGAAGATTACAATTCCAAAAGCACAAGAAATGTTATAATGGAGGACATGCAAGATATAACTTACTTGTTTTTGATGAAGGTGCAAGTTGATCTCCTTTGCTGCCAACTCTTCTGGTTTCTTTACTCGTCTCTGCTTGGTCAAGTGAAGTTCTGGACTCTGCTGATCGCTTTGGACTCTCCTTTGATTAAAAATCCTTCGACTGATCTCCAAAATGAAATTCCGATCCGTTGTTTTGGTTTGGGAAGCCCATTTACAGGGAACCGATGGCGGTTGCGTAACCGACGGCGGTCGAGTAGGAACCGGCATCGGTTAGGAAAAAGTAGGCTATTTTTAGTAAAATAGCCCACCTTCCTAACTTTTCTCCCAGAGATCGATTTGCGGGCTTGGTCAAGTGGCTAGAAGGTCGGCTTTGGGTGCGAGTAAGGAGGCATTAGTTATGGATGTGAGTCTAGACCAAGTCATGGGTCCTAATTAGGTTAGTTTAGGGTTAGGGCTAGGTCATGGTGAGGTGGCCAAGTGAGGTGGTAGGTAAGGTGATGTGGATTTATCAATTACAAGGTAATTAATAAATAATTGTGTAAAGTTTAGGTAATGAGGTTAGGTTGCGAAATGGGATGCGGGTCACAAGGGGTCGTGAGACACGAATTTGGTGTCTACATTAGCCCCTTATTGTCGTGTAGCTTGTTACGTAAAGGCTGCGCGGACAATAATATGAAGTGGTTTCTCATGTTAAAGATATAGGTAATCCCCCTCAAATCTATCACAGTTGAGTGAGCGGGAAATCGGGGATAGGGTTGATAAAGGGTATATGTGGTAGAGAGGATGGTAAGGTGATGGTGTAGGTCGAGGAAGCGAGACGCATGTTGAAATGCAATAATACGACTAGGGTACATGATTTGTGCGAGCAAACCAGCAATGTATGTATAGGCAAAGGTCGATAGTTTATCCAAACAAGGGTGATATAATCACGGTATCGAGGCATAGGAAGTAGCTCGGGGTATATAACGGTAAAGGTATGCGAGCGTTTAGGCATGTTCGGCGGTACCAATGGTTGGTTTGGTTGAGATAAACGTCACGGTCTAGGTCTAGGCAAAGTTGGTCGACAGATCAAGTCAAGGACCCTAATCATGCTAAAACACGAACAAGTGAGCTCGATTGAACACAAGGTACAGGATGGATGGATAAAATAAAACGTTGGTCGGGCCAAATAGGTAGGGCGAGGCCTTGGGTCGGGCCAAATAGGTAGGGCGAGGCCTTAGGTCGGGCCAAGTGGGTAGGGCGAGGCCTTGGGTCGGGCCAAATAGGTAGGGCGAGGCCTTGGGTCGGGCCAAATAAGTGGGGCGAGGCCTTGGGTCGGGCCAAATAAGTGGGGCGAGGCCTTGGGTCGGGCCAAATAGGTAGGTTGAGGCCTTGGGTCGGGCCAAATAGGTAGGGCGAGGCCTTGGGTCGGGCCAAGTGGTAGGTTGAGGCCTTAGGTCGGGCCAAGTGGGTAGGGCGAGGCATTGGGTCGGGCCAAATAGGTAGGGCGAGGCCGTGGGTCGGGCCAATATAAGTAGGGCGAGGCCTTGGGTCGGGCCAATTGGTAGGGCGAGGCCTTGGGTCGGGCCAAATAGGTAGGGCGAGGCCTTGGGTCGGGCCAAATAGGTAGGGCGAGGCCTTGGGTCGGGCCAAGTGGTAGGGCGAGGCCTTGGGTCGGGCCAAATAGGTAGGGCGAGGCCTTGGGTCGGGCCAAATAGTGGGCGGAGCCTTGGGTCGGGCCAAATAAGTGGGCGAGGCCTTGGGTCGGGCCAAATAGGTAGGCGAGGCCTTGGGTCGGGCAGTGGTAGGTTGAGGCCTTGGGTCGGGCCAGTGGGTAGGGCGAGGCATTGGGTCGGGCCAATAGGTAGGGCGAGGCCTTGGGTCGGGCCAAATAGGTAGGGCGAGGCCTTGGGTCGGGCCAATTGGTAGGGCGAGGCCTTGGGTCGGGCCAAATAGGTAGGGCGAGGCCTTGGGTCGGGCCAAATAGGTAGGTTGAGGCCTTGGGTCGGGCCAATTGATAGGGCGAGGCCTTGGGTCGGGCCAAATAAGTGGGGCGAGGCCTTGGGTCGGGCCAAATAAGTGGGGTGAGGCCTTGGGTCGGGCCAAATAGGTAGGTTGAGGCCTTGGGTCGGGCCAATTGGTAGGGCGAGGCCTTGGGTTGGGCCGGACCAGGGAACAAATGTTGTGCAACAAAGGTGGACAGAGGCGATATTGGTGAAAAAGAGGCAAGGAGTAAGGAACGGCAAAGAATGGGGTAAAAGAGGTATCAAACCGACGTCGATTCATCATGACCGATATCGGTTAAGGGACCGATACCGGTTTCCTAGGGCAAAAGGAAACCGACATCGGTTTAAGACGAAAAACCTATAAAAAGAAATATACGGCCTGTCATTGTCACTTTTGTTTTTTGTAATCCAAATTTTGACTTGTCTGACGTGGAGAGTTGATTTGGAGGGGTATTGAGTGAGGTGGAGCTATTTGATTGGCGGAGAGAGTTGATAGTGGGCCCGAATAGTTGAGGAGGCGGCAGGTGATTGGCCGGGGACCCAGCGAGATCGGGATTGGAGCCATAGCACAGCGAGAGGAGGCTGGAGGGCTGGACCAGCTGGACCGCCACCACCCATCCCACCACGACGACGTGTTGTCGTACCGGTAGGTTCTAAACTCTTTATTTTGGTGGTTTGGTTGAGTTATGTTGTTTTTGGGATTTGGGTAGGAATTGGTAGTTTGTAGGAAATAATGGGTAAATGGAGGTAATTTGAGAAAGGGGGAGGGTAGATAGGTTAGATATGCTAAGGCGGCTAGGTGTGTAAAATTTTAGGGTTTTTGGATGGGTAGATGGGTAGAAATAGGTAAAAAATGAGTTTTGGGGGCCGCGCGCGGGTTCGGCTCGGGCAGTAAACAGGGACCGATGTCGGTCACTAGGCGACCGGCATCGGTCGCAAAAACAGAGGGTGAGGTTTAATAGGGGGACCGGCATCGGTCTCGTATCGGCCGGTATCGGTGGGGGAGGGAGGGGTTGAGAGTGGTTTTTAGGGTGTATGGTGTTGGGGTGTTGGGTTGGGTGGGGAGTGGTTTTTAGGGTGTATGGTGTTGGGGTGAAGGTGGATAGGGTGACTTGGTGGGGTGGGTTGTGTTGGGTTGGGTAGGTAGAGAGTCGGGGTATGGGTGGGGTTTAGGGTGTTGGGTTGATAGGTTGGAAGGTGGATAGGGTGACTTGGTGGGGTGGGTTGTGTTGGGTTGGGTAGGTAGAGAGTCGGGGTATGGGTGGGGTTTAGGGTGTTGGGTTGATAGGTTGGAAGGTGGATAGGGTGACTTGGTGGGGTGGGTTGGGTGGGGGTTGGGTAGGTTCGGGGTATGGGTGGGGTTTAGGGTGTTGGGTTGATAGGTTGGAAGGTGGATAGGGTGACTTGGTGGGGTGGGTTGTGTTGGGTTGGGTAGGTAGAGAGTCGGGGTATGGGTGGGGTTTAGGGTGTTGGGTTGATAGGTTGGAAGGTGGATAGGGTGACTTGGTGGGGTGGGTTGTGTTGGGTTGGGTAGGTAGGTCGGGGTATGGGTGGGGTTTAGGGTGTTGGGTTGATAGGTTGGAAGGTGGATAGGGTGACTTGGTGGGGTGGGTTGTGTTGGGTTGGGTAGGTAGAGAGTCGGGGTATGGGTGGGGTTTAGGGTGTTGGGTTGATAGGTTGGAAGGTGGATAGGGTGACTTGGTGGGGTGGGTTGTGTTGGGTTGGGTTGAGTTGGGTTGGGTAGGTAGAGAGTCGGGGTATGGGTTGGGTGTAGGATGGGGTTTAGGGTTTTTAGGTTGGGTTTCGGGTGGGTAAGGTAGCGTGTTGGGGTGGGGTTGAGTTGGGTAGGTAGAGAGTCGGGGTATGGGTTGGGTTTAGGATGGGGTTTAGGGTTTTTTAGGTTGGGTTTCGGGTGGGTAAGGTAGCGTGTTGGGGTGGGGTTAGATTTTGGGTGTTACAAAAAAAAGGGGGGTAGATGGGAAAGTAGATGTTATTAGAACGAGTGGGTCTAAGAATGTGGGTTGATTTTGCAGGCACGTCAGCAGTTGACGATGCGTGATAGGATGCCTCCACTATTGAGTCGGATGAGGCCACACATATCTGCGGCGCATTGGGCCATCATGCGCGAGGTGGGGCTTGGCGGGGTCAGTGCGAAGCGATCGGCGAGAGATCACGGCGATGGTCGCCCTCATCGAGAGATGGGATCCGGCGGCCAATGTGTTCCATCTGCCGGCCAGGGAGATGGCCGTCACATTAGAGGATGTGTATCGCATCCTGCGGCTACCGTCGAGGAGAGGCCGTTTTCGAGTGGATTGAAGCGCCATGGATAGCATCCTGCAGGTTTTTGGGGATGCAGCCGCGCTTCTTACATATCATAGCGCGAGCATTGGATATGGGGACATGTACCGCGCACACAGACATGAGACACGGCTTGCCGTGTTGATGATGATAGGGGTCACCTGCTTCGCCCTCCCGGATTCAGAGGGAGGTCGCTTCCCACGGGCATTGATGGGGGTGCTACTGGAGATGGTGGAGGAGCACACCTGTTTTGCATGGGCACCAGTATATCTGGTGCAATTATACAGGGAGTTATGGGGCTATCGCCGGAGGAGGCGATTTGGTATTTGTTCGACCTTTTTGTTGCACTGTTGGGCATACGAGCACATCGTATGCATCAGGCCAGTAGGGCTACCCCAGCAGCCAGGGCCACAGATCGTATACCGATATGGCTTTCAGAGGTGGTTGGGGGTTGTGGGCCAGCCACGAGCAGTTGTTGCAGGTCGGGATGTGACCTACTATAGACATATGCTAGAGGGCCTTACCGCAGTAGACATTATATGGAGACCCTACAGAGGTCACCAGCCTGGCAGAGGAGCCCGCATACAGCTGCGCCTGATCCAGTATACATTCTGGATAGCAGGACGGAGGCCGGGAGTAATGCGGCGGATACCCTTAGAGAGAATGCAGCGAGCGAGATAGGGCTGCCACGGGGCGAGCCACCTCCCTTCCCTCGATGCGGAGGGATGATGTAGAGGCCCCACTGCCCGCCACCACGGCCTTGGGATCAGGCCCAGGTAGCGGAGAGACCAGCGGTGAGTGTGGATGATGCGGGTGCAGGCAGCGGCATCTGAGTGCAGTGGGTTGGACGAGAGAGCGGCGAGGTAGCACCCCCGCAGCCCAGACTTAGCGGCGGTGGCTGCGAGAGAGATCAGCTCGGGCGAGTGCAGCTATTACGAGGGCGATTAGGCTGCTGCCTGAGCACGAATAGGGGTTTCGAGGGCGCAGCTAGCCCGCTCGAAATACGAGCACGGCGGCACCACCACCGCGACACACCACGCGAGTGCAGTGCAGTACAGCGGCCGTACAGCGTGCCACTGCAGCCACGAGCCCCGAATACCACCACGGCCACGAGTGCGAGTACGAGCACGGCGCACCTCCACAGCGCCACGGCCACGAGTGCGAGTACGAGCTCGAGGGATAGTGGTGTTAGGTGCCGAGACCACCCGATTCCTTGATGGCGCGAGATCGCTATATGGAGGTTAGAAGCGAGGCCGTTATTATCGAGGATATTCTTGATAAATCACCGGAGTCGAGTATCGAGCATATGCGGCGCATAGGCGAGACCTCGCCTGGCCCGAGATCTCGAGGAGGGCAGCCACGGTGGCGTGTACATGGCGAGGCGAGGCGAAGCGCCACGAGGACCAGCGAGAGAGAGTGCGAGGCGGTGGGAGAGCGCGATAGATCCCGCGTGGTTTTGTATAGGGACACGGGCACCGTCTGCGAACAGTTGTATTGATAGAGGCTGCGTGCCTACATTTATTCATTGTTTTGATTTATTTATTTATTATATACCGGCTGCGAGCGAGTGCACGGTTGTACATTTGATACCGGCTGCGAGCGAGTATATTTTGATATGAGAGACCGGCTGCGAGCGAGCGAGTCGAGATTTGTGGTAGGTATTGCGGCCTGCGTGCCGTCTTTGGTATGTTATGAGATCACAGAGGCCCCGATGTAGGGCACATTGTATTTTTGAAAATTTGTATATATATAGAGACGATGTTTTGATCCACATGCTGTGTTTAAAATGTGTTGAAATATGTGGTTAATGGCTGGTAATATATAGAATGTGTGATGAGTTTAATTGACATGTTGATAGATAGATGATGCTGATGTTTTTGTGCGTATATATGAATGACAGGTTATGTGATAAATTGGTGGTTTTGTGACAGTGTGATATATGTAACTGATGAGTTGGATCCAAAATGATGTATAGATTGATAGTTTTTTGATATTTGTAGTTGATGGTTGTGTATTGGTATAAATGATGTTTAATGAAATTATAATGCTATGTGTGGTGGATGAACAAATGTGGTAAATTTTGTTGTTTATGCAGGCAAAGAGGCGGGCGCGACAAAAATTTAGAGGAGAAATGAAGAAAAGAAACCTGTTTCAAAAAGGAAGGTGTGTAACCGATATCGGTTAGGGAACCGATATCGGTAGTCATAGACCGATATCGGTTAAATAACCGATACCGGTTATTTAGGTATGAGCTTTTCTAAAAATAGAAAAGCTAGGGTGGCAACTTAAGTTTTAATTTTAGAGCCATGCAAGAGGTTAAATACGCGAACGCGACGCTTTTTGACGACTGAGACAGGGATTTGCATGAGAGATTTGGGTGAGAAGAAGGAAAGAGACAAGGAAAGTGAATTGTGATCCGAGGTTCAGAAGGCAGAAAGACAAAGTTGAAAAGGGTGGTGATCATGGCCGAACGAGGAGAAGCATCCAGCAGGCAAGGACAGGAGGGCAGACAAGGGCCACCTCAAGCTGCTGCAACTCAAGAGGTATTGTTTTTGTTTGTGATTTGATTACTGTATGTTTCGTGAGTAAGATGGGGGAGAGTAGGTGGGTAGATATGAGAGAGAAAACATGATAACAAGGGTTGCAGGTGAGCTAAGTGGTACAGGGTAGGCAATCAGGGGTTCCAGGTATGTTTATATGTATAAAAACGAAGAAACGAGCAAATTATTGTCGTAGGTGGTTGTTTTTAAGGAAGGTGTATAAAATTGACAGTGACCGGTAGCGGTTAGGGAGAACCGGTATCGGTTAAGCAACCGATATCGGTTACGTATAACCGGTACCGGTTACTGGAGAAATTTCCAGAATGTTTGAAGAAGACCCTAACGGGTTGAATGGTTGTTTGTTGTTTTGGTGTATGCAGGCAGAGACAGGGTTGAGGATGAATGATAGTGTGCCAGCGCTGTTGTCGCGAATCCGAGCGGATGTAACACCAGCGGAATGGACATTGATAAATCGTTTGGGGTTAAGTGGAATCCGTTATTATTCACGAATCGCACGTAACCATGGTATGTTACAGAGCGATTGAGAGATGGAATCACGAGACAAATACCTTCTATTGCTTAACAGGTGAGATGCATGTAACATTGGAAGATGTGTTTGGATTTTGAGACTCCCTATTACAGAGAGCCGGTATATCGAGCACTACCTAGCGCGCACGAGGAGCGATAACAACGATATTTGGTCCATCGCACGAGATTTGACACGGCGAGGTTTATCGTTTACATATGGGGTAATGTATGCAGGCACACCACGAGGAGACAAGGTTAGCGATGATATTAATGATAGCGATAGGGTATTATGCATTACCGAGGCGGAAGGGGAAAATTTCCAAAGGCATTGATGTGTGTTATACGGGAGATGATAGAAAGAACATTACGTTTGCATGGGCACTGCATATTTGGCGGAGCTATCTGAGGGGTTTATGGGCTTGTAGGCGAAGTCACGGACAACGTTGGATTGCTCATACTTATTACACTTTGTTGGGCCTATGAGCACATTGTTTGTGTGCGACCAATAAACCGATCTATCTGAGCGAGAGACCGGAGATCGAGAGGTTGGGATTCCGACGATGGGTCCGAGCAGAACAAGAGGCAAGATCTCGGGCCGTGCTTGGGTGACATTGAGTATTACGAGCGAGTATGGGAGAGAGTGACGATTGCGGATATCATTTGGAGGCCTACGGGAACTATATGTAACCGAAATCATAGGCCGAGGAGTTGAGAGGTGTAGAGCGATGAGGTGGATCGCGGGGCACGAGCCGGTGAATATGAGAGGATTCCTATAGATCGCGTGCGCGACAATTTGGATTTGTGCGGGACATACCACGAGCTTATAGACCATATATGAGGATCGATGCCGGCGGCATTTCTCACCACCCCGGCCAACACCTCCGAGAAGGGCACGAGGAGATAGCGGCCCGATCGCGGGGGTAATGGATGTAGGAATGACAGAGGCCTATAGATTATGGTGGGTAGCGAAGCTGCGAGGTGTACGTGGCGCCACGACACGGTGGTGATTACAGCGAGAGAGGATCGTCTGCGGCGTTTGGTTCACAGCTCAAACGCAGTGAATGAGACAAGAGGATTGTTAGTGGTTGCGAGTCACGGCGGCGAGACTAGAGGCTGGAGTTCTCCATGCGAGAGGCGTATTTATATGTTACGAGAGAGATTGGCGGATCGTGGGCGGTACCAATAGCCACGGTACCTTTGAGGACGAGAGAGGCCCGGCGAGAGGGTCGGCGATCACGAGCATCACCTAGTTCGGGATGAGTTGTGATGGTACAGTATATGTTAGCGAGTATAAGAATAAGGATGCCGACCTGCGTGTCGATGATAGAGAAGATGTATTTGTTTAACATCTAAATAAAACTGAATATGTATGTTGATTTGAGTTATGATAATAATAAGATTGTCGGTGTTTTGATTTTCGGTGTTTCGAAAAAAGGATAAAGAGAAATGTGATTAAAATAAAAATACACAAAAATATTTATATTCACCACACAAGATAGGTTATGGTAGGGGATGGTCGAGCTAACCTTGGGAGACCCCATGTCTCAGTGTCTTTGCTACATAGCCCATTGCACAAAGCAAGGAAGGGCCTCAGACCGATGTAGTTCTCCCTTAGGATCAGGGAGGGGTGATTTTAGGCAATTTGGTGTGGTTTAGGCAATTTGTCGTTTGGTAAAAAAAAAAAAAAAAAAAAATGATGTTGGTAGGGTAATGTTGTTGGTGTAGGTAGGATAATATTGTTGGTGTAGGTATAGGTAAAGCAAAAGGTTAGCATACCCAAGTAGTAGGGAATAGTGTCCTGATTAAGATCAACACACAATTCTAGATGCGAGGCAAAGCAGAAAGAGTGCTCCGTAGGTGAAAAGAGCTAAACAAACCACACAACGTAGAACGAGCCTGAAGCCCTAAGTGCCGTGTATAGACGAGAAGTCCATAGTTGAAAAGAGTTGTATGATCACAATATATCAGGTGTACGTTACGTCCCTTGAGTTGAAACAAATGGTGAGGTGATGTGGATGATATAGCTGAGGTACAAAGAACTTGTTACAACGAAAGAGAACCTACCCTAAATAGACAAGTCCATGACCCAAAAAGTTCTTTTGTATGAGGCTTTTATTTTATTAAATGTAGACTGATCGATGCGGGAAGTCTATAAGGGATATTGATTGTATTATTCTTGAGGTCTTCACGAAGCTGATCAATGCGAGAAGCTTCGGATAAAGGCTGACTGTGTATAGCTGTCCTTCGGGGGAGCAGTCTATTTATAGTAGCAGAGATGATTTTAGTGCATAGCTGTCCTTCAGGGGAGCAGTCTATTTATAGTAGCAGCAATAGTTTGGCATATAGCTGTCCTTCGAGGGAGCAGTCTATATTTAATTTTAGATAACTAGATGTTCTTTTGGCGTGAAGCATCTAGTTTAGTAGGAAGTTTGACTCAAGAAAATCCCATAAGAATACGGCTTATTTTAATACTTTGAAGTCATGGACTAGACTAAGAAGGGGAAGGCATCGTAAGGGGAGGTGAGGGGTGAGCTTGATTTTATTCGGAGATATAGAAAACAAAGTGTATGTAGCGGTAAATGAGCTCAAGGGACGAGCAGTAGGTAGATAAGGAGTGATATAACACTAGATTCAACAGTAGAATGGTCGAAGATGCAAGGCATTAAGGGGTTCAGGCTCAGGTTTACCATTAAGCGAAGCTAAACGATAAGTGCCTGATCCATAGGTGTGAGTGATTATATAAGGCCCAATCCAATTGGGAGCAAATTTTCCACGTTTGCTCTTTTCTAATTTGGTTACATGTTGATTCTCTTTGAGGACAAGATCACCAACCTTAAATGTACGCTCATGAAGTCGCTTATCATAAGCACGCTTGATGCGTTTTTGATAGATTTGGAGGTGATCGAGAGCTGTAAGACGTCGTTCGTCAAGAAGCTCTAATTGGGCTAACCGCTCTTGGCGGAAATCATCGTTGGTGAGAATATCTTGAAGAGATATTCTAAGGGAGGGTATTTGTATTTCGAGAGGCAAAACAGCCTCGGTGCCGTATACCAAAGAAAAAGGTGTGGCATTAGTAGAAGTACGAATGCTAGTACGATAAGCCCAAAGGGCAAAGGGAATGTGATCGTGCCAATTTCTTCCAGATTCATTGACGACTTTCATGAGGATTTTGGTTAGAGTTTTATTAGAAGATTCAGCCTGACCATTGGCCTGCGGATAGTAAGGCGATGAGAAGCTAAGTTTGATACCAAAGTTGTCACAAAGGTCTTGTAACAACTTATTTTTGAAAGATTTACCATTATCTGTTATTAGGCGATGAGGAATACCAAAACGACAGATAATGTGATGGTTAATGAATTCGACAATTTTTCTTTTTGATTGAAATGAGTGGAACGGCCTCCACCCATTTTGTGTAATATTCGGTCGCTGTGATTATCCAACGGTGACGTTGTGAAGAGGTCGGGTGAATCTCACCAATAAGGTCTAAACCCCATTGTGAGAAAGGCCAAAGATCTCGTGCGACCTGTAGCGGGTGGCTAGGAGTATGTTGAAGATTGGCATGTTGTTGACACATGACACAGCGCTTAACATATTCGTAGCAGTCGTTATTGAGAGTAGGCCAATAATAACCTAGGCGAAGGATTCGTTTAGCCACGGCAAGGCCACTAAAATGTCCACCACAAATCCCATCATGGACCTGTTGGATGGTATGAGTGGCCTCCATGCTAGTTAGACAGCGAAGGAGGATACCATCAAAGCCACGTTTATAGAGGAGTCCCCCCATGACAACATAACGCGAAACACTTTTAAGAAAAGCACGTTTGCCGTTACTAGTAAGATCAGGTGGGAGGACAGAGATTGTAAGGTAGTCATGAAATTGGTGGTACCAGGTATCCTGTGAATTAGTAGACACAGTATTTATCATGCAAACTACCGGGGTTGAATAGGATGGTGCAAAAAGTTGCTGGACCACAACGAATAATTCAGAGTCAGTTGGCGCGGCGGGAATTTGCGAGGCTAAGCAAGCCATAGTATCCGCAAATTTGTTAGTGGAGCGGGGAATGGTTTGTATAGAATAGTGGGTAAATAAAGCTAGAAGTGAATCCACATAGTGTTTGTATTTTTGAAGTTCCTCGTTTTTACATTGGTAGATGCCCGTAACTTGATTGACTACCAATTGAGAGTCGCCAAAAATGTTGATAGATTTGATACCTAAGTGTAACGCAACTTGGAGACCTAGAACAAGGGCCTCGTATTCCGCTGTATTATTAGTGCAAGGGAAATCAAGTCGGAATGAAAGAGGCATAGGTTCAGCGTCAAGAGGGATGAGAACAATGCCGGCTCCTCCACCGCGCTGGCACTTAGATCCATCGAAGAAGAGGGTCATTTGATACGACACTTCTCCAAGCGAAAGAGTGGCGATGAGTTCGTCGGGGAAGGTAAAATTGGTAAATTGTTCCCGAGGTAGAGGGGCCTCCGCAAGTTGATCTGCAAGAGTTTGTCCTTTGATTGATTTACATTGTATAAACTCAAGGTCGAGGTCGGCGAGGAGCATGAGCCATCGAGCGATGCGTTGGTTTAGGTGTGGTTTGGCGTATATAATGAATGGGGTCTCGTGTTGGTGATGACGAAAGTTTTGTGATTCAGAGGTAATGTCGGAGTTTGGTGGCGACGAATGATAGGGCCAGAGCACAATTTTTCCGCTAATGTAAGATGTGACAAGCCTTGATAAAAGTATTACACATCATGAAGTGATTGTTGATAAACCACTTGAAAAACCATCATTTTTGTTTGTTGGTAAACCACTTGCAAAACCATTATTTTTGTTGGTAAACCACTTCCAAAACCATCATTATGGTTTTTGGTAAACCACTTGAAAACCATCCTCTTTTGGTTGTTGGTAAGCCATATGTAAAACCATCATTAAGGTTTGTGGTTGTCTTGAGAAAACCATCAGATCATGAGCACAGGTGCAAGTACTAGATTGATGTTTTCCCCATGTTTGCATCAATGGGAGGGGGGGAGGGGAGGGGAGAGGGAATGTTAGGAAAACTATATATTAGCTCTCACATTTGAGTGTGGTAAATTAATTATGTGAGTTATAATGTTTATAATAACAACTCATATTATGAATTGTTTAGTATAATGTTATTTGTGTGATATTTGGTTGTTAAACCAAACTCGCTTAAATAAGAATGTGGGGAGCGTTGTTAAACCAACGCCCTTAAAAATAGTAGTCTCTCCTATAAATTTGTATGAGCATTGTAAGAAAATTTATTCAATGAATGAAGTATTTTCTTTGTGTAAAAGCCTCTAATCATTCTCAAAGTTCTTCCTCTTGGCTACCAATCTATCAAAACCCTACTAACTACTACTATCTTCTAGCAAGACCTAATTTATTTCTCTTCATGAACCCAAAACTTGACAAACAGTTGTGCAAACTTCTCTTCATGGCCATATTACCTAGCTTCCACCACCTTGTGACTTGGGTAAAGATTTCATACCTTTGCAAAGCCATGACACAAAAAGCACAATTTTGTGGTGAATCTTTATATATTATTTCTATTAGAATAGGTTGATGATGAAACCACATCGCTTTTCTAGTAATCATATGGGTTCCCCTTGTTGGACAACACCGAGAGCTATTCTACATATAGAACACCTATCTAATTTCTCTCGCTTTCAATGAATTTCCTTCCTATTCTTTGACCATATAAACCAAGTACAACAAAAGAAGTTTGTGAGATCCTCTACAGGAAAAAGAAAATTCAAGAGATCTTTTAAATCTAGCCACTCGACTGAGTACTACATTCATTTGTTAACATGTAATATTAATTAATCTAATGGTGGTTCCCATTCCACTATTAGTAACTTGGTAAAAAGAAAGGGTCATCCCCCTCACTACAAGTATTTATAGCACTAAAAAACATTTCAGTCCATCTTGTAGGATAAATTTTGCATTGGCACAATTGTTAAAATATAGAGCATTATATATCATATAATGTAGCTATTTAGTTGTAACTTACCTTCTTCATATGAGTCATTTGTGGAGGCACTTCATTTAATGGCTAAAATTCAAACTTTCACATTTGATAAGGTGACTTCCTCTCTGTTGCAAAAGGAGCGGAGACAAATTCAAGCATAATCCAATTGTGACCAATCAGAGAATGCTCTTGTAACACAATCAAAAGGAAAGTGGAGACGTAATTCTGGTGAGTCCTCCACTAGGTATCAGGTCACATGTTATTATTGTCACAAGGTTGGGCACCTTAAGAAGGATTGTGGAAGCAAGTATGATCTTCCACGATAGAACAAAAATTCATGTGATGAGGACATGTGGTAGCGATTTACAAAAGAACAAGATTCAGATGACGGACATGCTCATTATTTTCTTATGACATCATGCTCACATAACAATGGTACTAGTTGTTGGATCATTGACTTTGATGCATCCAAACACTTTTCATATCGTAGGGACTGGTATGTTTCATTTACTGCTAATATATGTTTTGAATCAGTAGTACTAGTTGATGGAGAATCACTTACAGTAGAAGGGATGGGAGATATAGGCATTGTAGATTGAATAATGCTCATAAATTTTGGTATAGAATGTTAGATATGTACCTTATTTACAAAACAATCTTCTATCTATTCATCAATTCACCGAAAATCTCAAAAAAAAAAATTGGATTTTTGTGAGAAGAAGTGTGTTGTCTCTAATGTGAAATGGAGATAGATGATTGTCGTGGCATTAGGCAAGGTGGCCAATATTAGCTTGTTGCTCCTACTACAATCAACATGAATGCATGTGTGGAGGACATGTGGAGGACAACTCCACCATAAAGGATTTCCAGGAGGTTGAAATGCTTTGGGAAGAAGCCATTCCCCATAGATCTATTGACTTGGATATAGTTTACTTATTGTGGAGGGAACATCCATTATACCAGATATGGGAGAAATGCCTTGGGGGATAGATTTCCTTCATTAAAAAACAATTTATTAAGGATAGAGATTCCACTATTCAAGTTGCATCAAGGTACATGGTGAGATGGCAAGCCAAGCCACTCGAATCAAAGGTACTTGCACAATGGATAGTAGATTATACCCAACTTGGTCATTGAATTGTTAAAGACCTTTTCCAACAACGGGGAAAATGAGAAAATAGATGAGACCGAGGAGTTGATTCTCACTCCTACTACAAATATTGTTATTTCTCTCACTTTGCTAAGACAAAGATACTTGTTTCTTCTACTATTGCGGGAGTTGGTTCTAACTTCCACTACACACATGGTCACATTTATCTCATTCGCAACTTAATTTCATTGTAAGGCACTTCACCATACTTTCCTAAATAGGTTGGGCAAGAACTACATGGTGTTACAAGGGCATGATCAAAGTGACTTGGATTGTAGGATAATTGAGTCTCTATATAAACTCCAAAGAGGTTACACGCCACAGGAACAGACTTCTCAATCTACCTCTCTGACTTTTTGATTCCAACTCTGGAGATGGGGTTGACACTCTCATCCATTAATGATTCATCGTTGATCAATGAATCATGTAACAAAAAAATCAAGTGGACCACTTATCATATCCTATGTTCACACGACCAAATTCTTGTTTTGCAATCCTCCACTTGACAACCGCAACACAACAATGCACTGCTAAAGTACCACCTACAGGCACACCTATATATATCTAATCACTAAACATGTGGGCTTTATGTTAGGTTGTGGATCCTGTTTTCATGCGAGAAAGAGTTGAAGACTGTACACTAAGAGTATTATACACTTTCCATAGTTGTCTCACAGGGTTCCGGGCTAGGCCGGGCCCTGAGCAAGAGTCCAGGGGCGGAAACTCTCAATAAAGCAAAGGTTTGGGGGCACGGCCCCCGAAAAAAAAATTGGCTTTACAACGTGCCCGATATACCGAGAAACATGCTTTTCTCATATGGGTGGGATTTTTGACCCATAGGTTTATGAGACGATTTTGGCCCATGGTTTTAATACCCACAGTTTTGTAAAATTGCTTAAGCAGTTGTCTACTTATATGGTTTTATGCATATGGTAGGCACAATGTAACATTGCAGATGTGTTTTGAATTCGGATGTGAATTATGTAGAGTTTGTTGAGCATAGCTTCAAATAGATCTAGGTATTGTATTGAGAGAGCGATGGCTTGTAATAAAATCTGAGCAAGTGATTCTTGGTGGACGTAACCCAAATTGGGTGAACCACGTGTTAGGAAATAAGAGATAAAATATGCGGAATAATCCCTCACAAAATCGCAACAATAGAAACTAATATGCAGAAAATTATTACAGATCTCAAATAAAAGTGCAAGATAAAATAACACAACACAAAGAGATAGTATTTAACGTGGTTCACCCAATTTGGGTTACGTCCACAAAGAATCACTTGCTCAGATTTTATTACAAGCCACCACTCTCTCAATACAATACCCAGATATGTTTGGAGCTATGCTCAACAAACTCTACAGAATTCACACCCAAATTCAAAGCACATCTATAATGTTTTTCATACTTCTATCATATGCATAAAACCATATAAATAGACAACTACTTAAGTAGTTTTACAAAACCATGGGTATCAAAACCATGGGAAAAACCGTCCCATAAACCTATGGGTCAAAATCCCGCCCATATGAGAAAATCACGTTTCCTAATATATCGGGCACGTTTTAAGGCCCAAAAATTCAAGGGCTGGCGCCCCGAACCCCGGCAAGGATACATGAAAAGTGTACAGTAATCTTAGTGTACAGTCTTCAACACTTTCACACATGAAAATAGGCTCCACAACCTAATAATATCCCACTTGGAGACTAGTTTTCCTCTGAGCAAGCTTCTCAACCCTTCACTAGTTTCTATGAAGACCAACCAAAGCTAAACACAACTTCAGTTTTTCCCTTGTGACCACCTTGGTCATCATGTCTGTCGAGATTCTCGACTGTATGAATCTTCTCCAGCTTCAACTTCTCTTCCTCCAAAGTTGTCTTGATGAAATGGTACCTTAACTGTATATACTTCGTCCTAGAGTGGAAAGTAGAGTTCTTAGCTAGGTGTATAACACTCTGACTATCACTATGCAAATTTCCTTCCTCCTGCTTATGCCCCAACTCCTCAAGTAATTGTTGTAACCAAATCATTTCTTTGCTTGCCTCTGTGGCAGTAACATACTCAGCCTTGTGGTTGACAAAGCCACCAACTTCTGTAGTCGTGAAATCTAGCTTATTGTTGTTCCACCTATAGTGTAAACATAACATGTTGTGCTCCTCTTGTTGTCTACATCTCCAGCCATATCTAAATCTACATAACCACACAAAGTGGTGTTTGATCCACTATAGCACAAAAATGTCCCCATGGTCCCTCTCAAATACTAAAGGATCCACTTTACTTCCTGTCAGTGATCTCTACCTGGATCACTCATAAATCTACTCACTACTCCCACTACATGGGCAATATCAAGTCTAGTGCACACCATGGCATACATCAAACTACCAACCGCTGATGAGTAAGGTACCTTGGACATCTGGTTTCTCTTCTTCTCTATCTTAGGACACTATTCCTTTGATAACTTGAAATGGCCTACCAAAGGAGTCCCAACCATTTTAGCATCTTTCATATTAAACCTCTCCAAGACTTTCTTAATGTACTCTTCCTGAGATAAAGTCACTTCCATTCCTTTCTATCCCGAGATATCCTCATACCAAGGATTTGTTTGGCTGCCCCCAAATCCTTCATAAGCAAAGGATTCACTTAGTTGTTTCTTGAGTACTTTTATTTCCTGCATGTTTTTACCTGCAACCAACATGTCATCCACATACAGACACATGATAATATAACTGTCATCCTCAAATTTCTTTGTATACACGCAATGGTCAAAATGACATCTAATATAACCTTGCTCCATCATGAAGCTATCAAATTTCTTATACCATTGACGTGGAGCTTGTTTCAAGCCATACAAATTCTTCTTCAGTTTGCACACCATCTCCTCTTTACCTTTAACCTCATAGCCCTCTGGTTGCTACATATATAGTTCCTCCTCCAAATCACCATGGAGAAATGCAGTCTTTACATCAAGCTATTCTAAGTGCAAGTATTTTGTTGCAACTATTCCTAGAACGGTTCTAATAGAAATCATTTTTACTACAAGAGAAAAAATCTCATCAAAATCTATACCATTTTTATGTGCAAACCCCTTGACCACTAACCGGACCTTGTATCTTTTATTTCCTCCTTCTTCCTCTTTGACTCTAAACACCCACTTGTTATGTAATGATCTTTTTCCTTCGGGTAGCTTCACCAAATCCCATGTCTGGTTCTCCATGAGAGCTCCTCATACATGGCTTGCTCCCACTTCGTCATGGCATTTACTTGCATTGCTTCATCAAAGCTCTTTGGCTCTCCACTATCAATGAGTAATAAATAATTAAGAGAAGGAGAAAAACGTTCAAGTTCTCTTCTTACCCTAGAAGACCTCCTCAATATAGGAGTTTGGGGTTCCTGTTGAGGAGATTCCTGAACTGATTCATGTGTCACTTTTCCATTCGGAAGATCCTCTACCGCTGCATATTCTTTCTTGGATTCTTCTCTATTTTCCCTGTAATGCTTCTACTTATACATGACTTTCTCATTAAAGACCACATCCCTAGATTGAATGATTTTCTTGTCCTTAATACACCAACATTTATATCCAAAGTCATTACCACCATAACCAATGAAAGTGCATTTTTCTAACTTAGCCTCTCTAGCTTGGTCCTAGCATTCTTGCATATATGAACAAACACCTCACGTCCAAAGACTCTAAGAAATGAATAATCAAATTTCTTAGCATACCAAGCCTCCTTAGGTATGCCTCCATCCAAGGCACTTGAGGATCCTTTGTTTATCAAGTACACAACAGGTGCTCACCACTTTTTCCCAAAAAGAAAGAGGCAATCCCATGCGTGTAACCTCATCCTCCTAGGACGTTCCATTATTGATATGTTCATCCTTTCTCGATACCCCATTCTACTATGGATTTCCTGGAATCGTCTTTGACCTACATGATTCCATTCTTAGAACCGTAATCATCAAATTCATTACTGTAATACTCCCCTCATTATCCGACCCGAGACATTTTAGATTAAGACTTGTTTCATTATCTACTAATGCTTTACATTTAACAAAAGTGTCAAATACATTATATTTTTTTCTAATACAATAAACTCAAACTTTCCTTGTTGCATCATCAATAAAAGTAACATAATAACTTGAACCCCAAGAGATGATACCTGAGCCGTCCCCCACACATCAAAATGCACCAGCTCTAACTTACTCTCTTTCTTTGTAGGTCCAACCTTGAGAAACCTTACTCACTTTTGTTTCCCATATATGCAGTCCTCACATAACTCTAAACATGTTTCTGTATATCCAAGAAAATCCTTCTTTATGGTCTCCATGCCCTTATCGCTCATATGACCAAACCTATAGTGCCACAATGTTGTATCTACTTCAAGCCACAAGATTACAAACATTAGTGTTATAAGTGGTTAAATACAAGGTTCCAACCTTCTTACCTCTTGCCACCACAAGAGCACTCTTAGTAACCTTCCAAGCATCCACTTGTAAATATTATGCAGTACAACCATCGCTTCATAACTTGCCCTTCCAATATCAAATTTCGTCTTAATGTAGGCACATGTCGACATCCTTCAATAGCCAAGTATTCCCATTCTACATCTTAACCTAACAAAACCTTTTCCAACTGTGTTTGCCGTAAGGCTCATCATCACCAAGAAAAACATACCCAAAATCTCCTTGAACATAATCAACAAAATAATGCATAGGTGGAAAGCATGGAAAGAAGCCCCCAATCTAAAACCCAAGATTCGGTAATATTGTGCAAAGAAATAATCAAAGCATTCTGACATACATTACTCGTTGCCACATTTGCCTCCTTGTTTTCTTCGTTGTTTCTTCTTGTCCCGAAGCTCCCAACAGTCCTTCTTTACATGCCCAAACTTTGTAACGTCTTGATTTTTAGAAGCTACTATGATAACCTCTTTTCATGATGTTGTAACTGTGGAAATGAGGATAATTATGTTAAGATATATCTTTTAATCTTAAAAAGAATGTGTTACTGATCTGGACCCTTGTTTACTTGAGACGGAGGTCATTATAACTTGTGTTTTGCAAAGTGCGAAACAGCAGACTACTTTTGTGTTTGATGAATTCTTATTGATGTTGACAGCACACCTTGAATCAATTCCATTGATCCAAGGTATGTTGCGGCCTTCTTTATGATCGCTTTGTCGATTTACTTTCTATATGGAATGAAGTCTGAAACCAGACTGAAGGTTGTTATAAATGTTATAGAACCTGGTTACAGGTATAAATATTCGGTACCTTGATGCCAATGGAAAAGGTTTGATTTCCGAACAACATACAAATTGTAATGCCGGACAACGTAAGACAATAAGAGTGTTGGTGCAAGTGAGCAAGGTATAGATATGTCGGGCATGGAATAAACGTCCTGCATATGCTGAATGTGAATGTAAGTTGTAAAACTTACTAAGGAACCTATTAACTAAAACACTACGGGGTTAAGCCCTAACCTATGACCTAACAACTATCCTAGAAGGGTCTGATAAATTAAAAAGGAAATTGAAATATTGCAAATCTTAATGATTTGCAACCTTGGTGAATACCAAACTATGGACAATGTAACCTAAAACTATTACTAACCTAAGGAGGGGACCTATAGACCCATGCTGATGAAGTGGAGAAGAAGGGAAGGTTAGAAATTTATTAAGGACAGTAAATGACGTCCTTGTAGTTTTCAACGCCAAGTTTGGCGGGAACATGAAAAGTTAGAGATATCCAACTAGCTATGTAGCTAAGAAGGAAATAGCATGCAAAACTTTAAAGATGAAACTCGCCAAACCTGAGTCGGTGATGGCGTGGAAATTAAGAAAAAGAAATGCATTCAATGCATTAATGGTCTTGGTCTTAGTGACCAGCTCGCCTTGGAAAGGGGATAGAGGAAATTTTGGTGATTATTGTGTTCATTCGGGTTTTGAGATTGTTCGCATTTCTTTCATGGTTCTTTCAAACCTGCTATTATTCTGGTTATTGTTGTTGTTGTTTGGAGTAGCCATGGCTATTTTTGAGCCTGTGGAAGTTAGGAGATTGTTGGGAAAGCTTTGTTGTTGACACCATGGAGAAAATAGCTCTTGTGGGCATGGGCGCAGTTTTCTTCAAGCCACGAGAAATTTTACAGGCATGTTGAGCCCTTCTCCTTAAACCGTTATGCTCTTGTTTAAGCATCTTCATTAAAAGAACTCTGCTCTTATGTTGGGTGTTTTAGTTAAATGGAATTGTTGATATGTTTGAAGTGATTTTCTGGGTTGAGTCTTTTTTTTTATGAATGCGATTTGGGCATTTCTTTACAAAAGAGTAAATGGAATGGGATCTGCCCTTGTTGTATGAGTTTTGGGTATTCGATTTTATTATCCATTATGGATTCGAGTTGGTGAATGTACCAGCGATGTGAATAATGTTTTCTGAGTTTTGTGCATGTAAGTGATTTGGGAAAAGTCGTGATAATGCTGATGAACTGTTGTGTGAGTTATTTTCCTAGTTGCCTTACATTGCATAGAATACGATTTTACCCGGGACAATGAATTCATTTCTTTGTCTTACCCTTGCTGGTTAAAAATGATTCAATATTTCCATGTGGGATGAAGGTCATGACTGGTTGTTGGGAAAAATAAATTATTTAAACACTGAACTTGGTTATTTGATGAGTGAGTAGAGTTTATTGTTATCTTTCTTTGAATCTTTTTGAAAAGTATATACATAAATAACAGAGTTGCTTATCTGAACCTTTTTATGGTGTTCGATTTGAACCGTACCAGAGTAAAATCTTGTTCTTGCGGTTGGAAGGATGGGTTCTATATTTAATATAGTGAAATTATGGCCATATAGCTTGCTGTATTTTTTTTTATTTGTTATAGACCTAGCTGGGAATGACTGTTTTTAGCAAACATGTATATATATATATATATATATATATATATATATATGTATGTATATATGTGTATATATATATATATGTATGTATATATATATATATATATATATATATACACACATATATACACATATATACATATATATATATATATGTGTTTGTGTGTATATATATATATATATACACATATATATATACATACATATATATACATATATATATATATATATATGTATGTATGTATGTATGTATGTATGTATGTATGTATGTATGTATGCAAATCGCAGTCTAAACTTCTTGCTGCTTGCATTAAAATTTAATCGAATTGGGATTCTTCCTTGGTGTTTGGAAAATGAATCCTTTATTATTATAATGAAAATATGATTGTTGTCTGCTGTACACTCTATTTGTTGATATCTGGACAAGAATGTCTGTTGGGTTAAAAAATTAAAGGAAATGATTTTATTTAGAG